>VWZG01011323.1:38053-177724 GCA_013396735.1 Grallaria varia
CAGCCCTGGGCCCGGCCCCGCCCGGCCCGGCAGCGTCCGAGGGCAGCCCGGCCCGCAGGTGAGACCCGCCTGTCACCGCCGTCCTCCCGCGCGGGGCCGGCGTCGGGCCGGGCCCCGCTGCCCCGCCGCCTCCGCTCCGGCCTCTCGGGGCCTCCCCCGCGCTCCGGGTGTTCGTCGCCGTTTGGGCGGTTAAAAACCTGCTCCGCCGAGCCCCGGGCCGGGGCCCTGCCGTCTCGTTTCGTGCGGATCTGGGTTAAATCCGCCCGGTTTGCGCGTGACAGTTTCCTTTTCCCGTGTTTTGGTGCGAGCGGGGCGGGCTGGGGGAGAGTGCGGGGTCCGCGTGCGCCGGGACCGCACCTGGGTCACACCTGGGTCACACCTGGCCGGCGGGAAGGGGCTGGAGCTGCTGGCAGTGGTGGTGACAAGGTCAGGGCGGGGGACAGGTCACCCCTCGCCGGGGTCAGACCCCCCTCCCGAGGGTCCAGTCACCGCCCGAGGGTCCCTGCCCGGAGTCAGGTCCCTCTTGCGGGTCAGAGGGTGAGGGTCAGCGGTGCGAGTCCCCCTCCCGGGGGCCAGGCCGCCCTCCTGGGGCTCATCCTCCCGTGACTCTGGTCCCCTTCCCGAGGGTCGGGTCCCTTCCCGAGGGTCGGGTCCTTCTCCAAAGCAGCTGGTCTCCTTCTTGGGGTTCTGGTCCCCTCCCGGGGATCAGATCACCCTCTGGGAGGTCGGGTTGCACCTCTGGGGCTCAGGTCCCCCTCTCAAAGGTCAGAGATTGGTGAACCTCCTTCCTGAGGGTCAGGTCCTCTCTCAGGGGTCGGGTCAGAGGTGAGGTGTCACCCTCCTGGGGACCCGCAGACCTCGGGTGCAGAGTTTGGCCATAAATGTCACCAGGTTGGTTTTATTAACGGCCATTAACAGGTGTAGGAGTTGAGGCCATCAATGGAATCAGTGCAGGACCTGATCTGACAGAGAGGCAGCTCCTGGCTGAGTCGGGAGGGCCCTGCTGAGTCTGAGGGCCTTGTTTTGCACCAGCTAAAAAAAAAAACAACTAGGAAGTGAAAAAGAGAAACTGAGAGAACTCGAAGGGACCTGAGGGGTTTTTCCTTGCTTGATCCTCCACTTGAAAATCAGTATTTTAAAAACTCAAAGCTTGTTTTCATCGTTGATTTTCTTCCTCAGAAAGGACCAAGTTGTGATTCCAGTCCTGCCCAGCCCCGCAGATTTGAACCGAGCTCTTGAGAGCAGATTTGGATTATAAAGCTCTGTTTTAAGACTGATGAGAAAAGAAACATTTATGTTTTCTCTGATTACTCTGACACTTAAAAGTGAATGTGCTGCCAAAATACTTCAGTGGTAAAAAAAAACCCTGGTGGATGGTAGTATAGGGATTTCCATGGCAACAAACGGTGATCTCATGGGAAGCAAAGTTAAATTTTTGGCTGTGCAGTGGGAGCACATCATGGTCTGGGCTGGTCTGAGTGACGTTTGCTCGGGAGAAGGTGATGAGAGTTGGATAGGAACAAACTGGGCTGAGATTGAGGCTTGTTTTCAGTGTATTTGCAGATATTTCTGGTGGGTTTTGTGCTTTGGATTAATGTTGCAAATCCAGGAGTCTGGAACAATGTCCTAGCTGGAAATGGTGCTGAATTGGTGGTGCTGCAGCAGGTGCCTGGGTAGAGCCGTGTGGGAAATGATTCCTGCAGAAACTCAGAGTGGGGGAGAACATTTGCTGTGGGATGCAGGAGCTCTGGAGCATCCTCCTGCTCCACCTGGTGTTCCATGAGCTCTGCTCTGTGCTGTGGGAGGGATTTCTGAGTTCAGGAGTTGGAGATTGTCAAAAATAATAATGAAGAGGCAGCTCTCTCTGAATGCTGATGTTTGGGGTTTTTTTCCAGGGAAAAAGGAGTCTGTGGGCTTACATGATTTTTGGGAAGCTCGAGGCCTCTGTGGGGAATGGCACAGCCTGGATTGCGGAAGAGGGGGGCTGCTGGGGCCCGTCTGTGCTCCAGAGTGGGATCCCCCAGTACTGATCACAGTGTGCTGGTTGGACTGGGAGTCAAGTCAGCTGGAGGCAATTACATCCCTGCTGTCCCCACACAGTGGGATCCTGAGCAGGAAGGAGGAATTGGTTTGTTAAGCTTCTGCTCCTCTTTGGTAGGGAGGTATCCCAGGCATTTTCCCATGCTGTTTTCCATGCTTTGTGGAAGGAGTGCTTCGTTTGAGTTTTCCATGGAGTTTTCTGGTGGCAAAGGCATCCCAGAACTGTTCTTCCCTGAGTCCAGCTGTGGTACAGAGCAATTCCAGCATTACAGAATCCTGGAATGTACTGAGCTGGAAAGAACCCACATGGATCAAAGTCCAAGTCCTGGCCCTGCACAGACACCCCAACAATCCTGCCCTGTCTCTGAGAGCGTTGTCCAAATGCTGCTTGAGCTCTGGGCCCACTGCCCTGGGGAGCCTGTTCGGTGCCCACCACCCTCTGGGGGAGGGACCTTGTCCTGAGATCCAAACTGAACCCCCCTGGCACAGCTTCCCTCGGGTCCTGTCACTAGTCAGCAGGGCTTGTGGAGAGTTTGGGGCTGGGAACAGAGGGATGAGCTTCCTGCTCTGCCTTGCTGCCAGTCAGGTGTGTGCAAGAGGAAAAGCTGTGGATTATGTGTTTGGGATCATGACTCCATGGATGTCATCCAGCAGGATGATTTCTTAACAGGGGCTGGGTGTCAGAGTGCAGTGCCTGAAGGGCAATAGCTGCAGTACTGGAATAAGCTCAGCCATAGAAAAGGGCAAACTGGAATGCCAAGAAAGAGGAGAGTCTCTTTTTAGAGTAAATGTTTTTGGAACAAGAGTAGAGCAACAAGAATAACTGGGAAAATTGGGTGTAAATGGCACAGGAAAAGCAGGTGATGTAGGTGACTTGAGAGCAAAATAGGAGCGAGGGGTTCAGTCATGGAATAATGGAATATCCTGGGCAAGAAGAGACTCACAGGGATCAAAGTCCAGCTCCTGGTCCTGCACAGTACCCCCCAAAATCCCACCATGTCCCTGAGAGCATTGGCCAAACGTTCCTTGAGCTCTAGGGCCTTGACCACTTTCCTGTGGAGCCTGTTCCAGGTTGACAGAACTTTAGAAAACTTTACAGGGAGGAAGATTTGTGGGAGGTCTTGTTTTGCTGGATGCAAAATGACTGAAAAACTAATTGGGGAGTTAATAGAGTGTGTTAATGAGTGACGGCAGCGCTCGGGCTGAGCCGTCGGACATGGAGCAGCCCTGGGAGCAGCAGCCGCTCACTCCTGGCCCTGTTTATAGGGAACACAGTCCTGCTCTTAATTACATTTATGGGCTGGAGTGTTTGTTACCTCCTTTTCACGGAAAATCCGCAGATGTCGGTGGTTTTATGGAGGGCTCAGGGAAGGAATGTGGCCTCTGTGTGACCAGGAGTAGCAACAAAGGATCTTAAGTGTCTCCTTTGATTCAATGTTATTGGAAGCAGGAGTGTGTTGTCTTTTCTGGCCACTGCTGTGTTTCTCTACTTGTGCTTTTCCCCTTCCCTCTCTGGGTCTCTGTTCCTCCCATCATCCTCCCCCTTCTCCAGGATGGACTTACCTGCTCCTTGTTTTGATCCGTCAGCACTGCAATAACCAATATTGACATTATTATCACCTGCCTTCGCTGTTTTTACCTGTGTGTTAACTTTGGTTTGGAGGGCAAATAAGTATCAGTTATGTCAGGAAATGAAGCTTTCACAGCCAAGCTGAAAAATCTCAGATGAAAAAAGCTCGGGTTTAGGTGGAATTTGATGCCGCACACATTGGTGTTGGGTCAGGGCTGGAAGTGGGAAGTTTTACATTCCATCTTTGGGCTTATTAGTGCCGTTTAGCCCCAGATGAAGTAGGGATGCTGTGAACAGTTAAAATAATAAATGTCTGCATGGCAGGGCCTGAAGCCTGAGGAAGACTGTAATTTTTGGCAGGGGCACCTTCAAACCAAACCCTGAGCCTTGGACAGGGGTGTCAGCAAAGTGAGGATGGGGGTGATGTCAGCAGGAAGTTCAGCTCCTTGGGCTGAGTTGGCAGCTGTGGAGCTGGGATGCTCCTCCTTTCCCTCTCAGTTTCTGTTTCCTTGTGTCCACCTGTTCTCTGGGAGCCAAGGGTGGCCATGCTGGTGTCACAGCCCCATAAACACCCAGTTCCTTACCCACAGTCAGTGCTGGCTGCTTGAGGACACGAGTCTTATCTGGGCAGGAGGGGAAGCCGGAAAGCGTGAGAAGAAAACCTTCTGGTTAAATGGCAAAGGTTGAAGAGTCACTTGAAGCGGGGAGAGTTCCGAGCTCTTCCCTGACCGGGGCAAACCCAGAGACTTCACTGTCACAGCTTTCCATAAAAGCATGGAGTATCCTGAGCTGGAAGGGAGCCACATGGATTAAAGTCCAAGCCCTGACCCTGCCCAGAATGCTCCAACAATCCCCCCCATCCCTGAGAGTGTTGTCCAAAGGCTCCTGGAGCTCTGGCAGCCTTGGGGCCATGCCCACTGCCCGGTGGAGCCTGGTCAGTGCCCAACCACAGTCGGGGGAAGAACCTAACCCTGCCCTGGCACAGCTCCAGCCGTTCCCTGGGTCCTGTCTGTCCCTGCTCACACCAAGCAGAGGTCAGAGCTGCTGTTGTCTGTGTTAAACTTCGCACATGGTGATTCCCAACCCTTGGATTTGTGCAGGTCTCTCTGCAGGGCCTCTCTGCCTTTGGGGGAGTCAGCAGTTTCTCTCAGTTTTATATCATCTGCAGAATTACCCGTTGTCCCTGGGAGCTGTGTCCAGGTCATTCCTGAAGCTGTTAAAGAGCTCTGGGCCTAAGGTGGAGCACTGTGGAGCTTTGGCTCTGCTGGCTTTGCAAAGAAAACTTCCCAGGCATATGGATTACTGAGTCCAGGGTTTGTGTGGAGCTGACAGTGGCCCTGCTGCTCTTCCAGTGTCCCTGTGCTGGGGGCTGGGTTTTAAATTGGATTTCAGTGCTACAGTTTGCTGCTGTTCAGGGCTCTGTAGCCTGGAGTGACACTGATAACTCTGGAGTCACTTTGATTCTGATTCTGTTGGGCAGCTTTGGGAGCAGCGGCAGCAGAGCAGAGCCTGGCACTGGGAGAGACAAAACTGCTGAGGCTGCAGGAGGGGAGATGGTCTGTCTTGCTGCAGCTACAGGAAGGAAGAAGGAAACAGAACACACGCTACTTTAGTTTCTGTTTTGCCTTTGATTTTCTGTAGTGGCTGAATTCTGTGAGCTCGGAGAAGGCAGCTGCCTTGACAGTTTGAGTTCTCTTCCGTGTGGCAATTTCTTCCTTTCTTTCCACTCTCATGGCCTTGCAAAGTCTGGATGGTTCCAGCTCCTTGCCTTTCTGTGCAGTGGGGTGGGATGAGAAACGTTGCGTTGTTTCTTGAGCTGTTTATTTGTATTTTCCTCCCTCAGCAGATCCCCCGGGAGGCCGTTTAATTGAATTCTTTTATGTTAAGATGGATTTCTTTCCTTTTTGGAGGATAATTGAGACTCTGAGCTGACAGGTTGAAAACTGTACCCCGTGTCCCTGAGCCAGAGGACGAAGGGCACAGTTCCACAGCGACAGGAGCAGGCCCGGGGCCAGGCTGGCCTGTGCTGGCACTGGGATGCGTGTGGGATGAGACCTCAGAGAGCCGATGGCCCCAGGCCAGCCCTGCCTTGCGTGCCCATAGCTACTCGGCTGGAGCAGCTCCTGAGCGCGGGTGGAGCTGCACAGTCAGCCTGGCACAAGGTAGGATGCAGGGACAGGTAACCCAGGAAGGAGAAGTGACAGAGCCAGGGCTCTGCTGGGGATTTGAACAGGGCGTGGTTGGATCTCACTCACCTGGTGTTGTGGTGCAAGGCATTCCTGGTGTGTCTGTGCCGGTCCCAGACTCTCAGAGAGCAGGTCTGGCAGAGGACACCTCCTCTTCCCTGTGAGCTTCTGGTGGTTCATTTCAGAGCTCAGGGGCTCCCAGCAATAGAAGGACATGGAACTGTTGGAACAAGTCTAGAGGAAGCCACCAAGCTGATAGGGGCACTGGAGCTCCTCTGCTCTGGAGCTAGGCTGGGAGAGCTGAAGGTGTTCCCCTGGAGAAGACAAGACTCTAGGGAGAGCTGAGAGCCCCTTCCAGGGCCTAATGGGGCTCCAGGAGAGCTGGAGAGGGACTGGGGACAAGGGAGGGAGGGACAGGACGCAGGGAATGGCTTCCCACTACCAGAGGGTAGGGTTAGATGGGATATTGAGAAGGAGTTGCTGCCTGGGAGGGTGGCCAGGCCCTGCCACAAGTTGGGCAGAGAAGCTGTGGCTGTCCCAGAATCCCTGGAAGTGTCCAAGGCCAGGGTCTAGTGGAAGGTGTCCCTACCCTGCTGGATGGGCTTTAAGTTGCCTTCATGCCCAACCCATTCCATGATTCTGCATTTCTGTTTCACTGGACATGAGCCCCAGTGCTGGAATATTTTCCAGGCTGGTGGGTGTGATGAGGGTGCAGCAGTGGGGCTGCAGTGCTGACGACATCAGCTGTGTTAGGTTGAATCAAGCTGAGCCTAGGACATGGAATGTCCAGGTCATCCCAAGAGCCCCTGGCCCTCAGCCCCTGCTCCAGGGCACCCTGCTCCTCCTCAGCAGGTGTTCAGGCAACATGTTGTTTAACAAATTAGAAAACACTAAATTATGGTTTTCAGCATAGTTCTGTTGCATGTTTCCTTTTTATTTTTTAATTGGAAGATTGTTTTTCTTTGTGCTCAGTTGTTTCTTACTCCTTCTGCATTCTCCTAGTACTTCGTTCTCCTGCCTGTGGTTGGAATGAGATTGTCTTTGAAGTCTCTTCCTATCTAAACCGTTCTATGATTTCCTGCATCACTTTTTAACATTGCATTGTCCATGGTATACCCTAAATTTTTTAAAATATTTTTTATTCTCTTCCATGACTTTCTAAGTACTTTTTCCCCCCTGACATTGTGTTTCAGATTCTGCCTTCACTTTGGCAGGGGCTGGAACCTCTCCCTGGAGTTCATACCTTTGTGATGTAAATCCCTAGTTCTGGGTAACATTGAGGAATCCTCTTTTAGTAAGTAGAGAGAACCAGATGCTTATTCCCTTTCCATGCAGAAGTCTAAAATAAAGCTGAGTTTTGCTGGAGAAGTGCTCGTTTCTCCCGTCCTGCAAAGGGAGTCTGAGTGACTAATTAGGATTAGTCATCCACAGTATAAATATCTCCACATTGGGTGAGATGGATCCGAGAGCAGAAGATACTCTGCAGGGCAGGGTTGTGACAGGGACCTCCTCACCTGTGTCAGGTGCACGGGACAGCAGTTTGGGCTCCGTGGTCATAGAGCTCTTTCCAGCCTCACTGCATCTGTGATGGTAAGATGCTGAGTGTGCTTTGCCACGTGCCCTGAGCTCTGCTTGGTGGATCTCCTTCCTCTCCTGTAGCTGGTGGATAAGTTTGAAGCTGGAAGCAGAGCTGTAAAGGATTCAGGATTGTGCGAGTACCTCATTAAGACCAAAACATTAAACCAGACGAAAGTTGTTGTCTTGCACATGACCAGCACAATTGGTTTTCCAGAACTGTTTGAGAGGTTTCTGTGTCCAGCTCTGGTGCTCCCAACTTTAGAAGGACATGGAACTGTTGGAGCAAGTCCAGTGGAAGCCACCAAATTGATAAGGGGCTCCTCTGCTCTGGAGCCAGGCTGGGAGAGCTGAGGATGTTCCACTGGAGAAGGGAAGGCTCCAGGGAGAGCTGAGAGCCCCTTGCAGGGCCTGAAGGGGCTCCAGGAGAGCTGGAGAGGGACTGGGGACAAGGGAGGGAGGGACAGGACACAGGGAATGGCTTCCCACTGCCAAGGGGCAGGGATAAGGGGGAGACTGGGAAGGAATTGGTGTGTGGGAGGGTGGGCAGGCCCTGGCACAGGTTGGGCAGAGAAGCTGTGGCTGCCCCTGGATCCCTGGAAGTGTCCAAGGCCAGGTTGGAGGGGGTTTGGAGCAACCTGGGCTATGGAAGGTGTCCCTGCCCATGGCAGGGGTTGGGACTGGATGGGCTTTAAGGTCCCTTCCCACCCAAACCATTCCGTGATTCTGGATACAGGTGTGACCTGCAGGGAGCTGTTGTTTATCACAAGCTGAAGTTTATCACTGTTGTATTCAATATAAATACTGAGTTTTTTTCATGTACTTTAGAGGAGTACCATTTAATGTTGGCCGGTCCCAGACTGCTGCATGTGACTGAGGGTTGTGAAGCAGCAGAAGAGTTTACAAAACTATGAAGGGGTCTGAGGATGCCAAATTTTGCTGTGGTTTATTGGGAAGTGGTGCAGGAGTAACTGTGTGTGTTATTGATGTTACACCAAACCCATGGCTTCCTCTTGCAAAACAGGCAGCTCATTTCATTACTTCTGTTTTCCTGTTGCCTCTGTCACCCTTGGTCTGAGCGAACTTGTAAATTAACTGTGACAAAGCATTAGTGTTAATGTGGGTGGTGCTTTCCAGTGTGGCCATGGCCTCCCCGCTACTGGTTTTCCCTCCATTTTTAACAGACACTCTGCTAAGGGGTGTTGTTTCTTGCAGAGAAAAAAAAGATCACCACTTCATTTTTCATAGGTGAATTTTGGACATGAGGAGGAATTTCCTCCTGGAAAGGGTGGTGAGGCCTTGGCAGGGGCTGCCCAGGGAGGTTTGGAGTGCCCAGTCCTGGAGGTGCCCAAGGCAGGACTGGCCGTGGCACTGAGTGCTCAAGGTGGGCATCGGGCACAGGGTGGGCTTCGTGGGCTGGGAGGGCTTTTCCAACCTCAGGGATTCTGGGATTCTTTGAGCTTCTACACACTGTGTGGTAAAACACAAGGAAGCAAATATTGGAAAGAAGGAATGCCGTTCCCAAGAACAGAACTATTTAGTTATTTTTAGTTTTAGGAGACAACAGGAAGTAAAAATATTTTGTGTATCCTTGTGGTTTGAGTCTGTGCTGGGGCTTGTGCGAGGAGCAGTGAAGTAAAACGGACTCACCTGGTGGTCACAGGGGCCTTTTGCCATGTGGGGAAGGTCTTGTTGCATAATCCTGGTTTGTTTAGAGCTGTTGGACTGTGCCCTGGTCAGGAATATGTTATTTTGGGAAAAGCAGGTGGAATCACCACCAACCAACCAGCAGAGCCAATGTTTGGAGTAACAGGAGGATCTCAAAGGCCCTGGGTAAAAGGAACAGTGTTTTGCTCACCAGTGGGTTTAGGTTTTAATACTTTAAAGACAGTTCTTGCTGAAGGAAATTCCTAGAATTTCAGTGTATTGGCTGGTTTAAACTCCTGATAGGGAATCAGAGAATCCCAGGATGGTTTGAGTTGGAAGGGACCTTAAAGCCCATCCACTACCACCTCTGCCATGGGCAGAACACCTTTCACTACACCAGGTGGCTCCAAGGCCCACCAAAACCATTCTGTGATTCCATGATCAAGAAAAATATTGATGATCATTTGTGCAAGATTTATGTAAATTTGTTTTCCCAAAGTTAATACAATCCCTGGAATTCTTTCTTACACTTGGAAAGATAAATCTCCTCCTTTTCAGTGATTTGAGGTCCTCACCTTACAGATTCCATGGCTTTTAGGCTGGGTTTTGATTATGATTTAAGGGAGTTCAGTCACAGGAGGAATGAATTCTTGGAATCAGTTCTCAAAGCTGTAGTTGGATGGGCATTTCAGCTGGAACTGCTGCTGGAATGTTGTCCCCTTTCTGCTGCTCCTTTGGCACTTCCCTGCCCTCTCTCCTTGTTGGCACAAGCATTTGGGCAATGATGTTGGGAACCATTTTGGGGAAATGATCTAGCTGATTTATTTTTTTTTCCTGCTAATACTGCACATAAAAGGAAAGCCATTTTTTTCCAGCAGTGCAGGTCTAAATGTGCAAAATGTGGCCTAAACTCAGGAACACGTCGTGCTGGTTTTTTTCAAGAGCAACCTGAGCTTTGATGTTTCTTTGTCCAGGTAAAACCCATGGAACTCCTAAGGGTGGGTCTGAGATTTCCCAAGGATTGTTGTCCTTTCAGGATGTTTTATGGATGAAGCTTCTTCCATAACTTCAATTTAAGTTGTGCCACACAGGGAAAAGAAGCTGGTGGTCTGTTATCATAGGGAAGGTGTTTTACCCAATTCCAAGGAATTGGGTCAAGGAGGAGAAAATTCTTCATGGAAGGAGTTGTCAGACATTGGAGGTGGTGGGGTTCCCACCCCTGGGGGTGTCCAAGAAAGGCCTGGCTGTGGCACTCAGTGCTCTGGGCTGGGGGACAAAGTGGGGGTCGGGCACAGGATGGGCTTCATGGGCTGGGAGGGCTTTTCCAGCCACAGGGATCCTGAAATTCTGTGATACTTGTGAAGTGTCTTAATATTTCTTTTAACTGTAAAGCTACTTAAACTTTGCATGGTCTGTGTCTGTTATGTCCTGAAAGGTTCATGCCTTTTGTTTAATGCCCTCTTTTAAGGCACTGGTTTGTTAGGGCCTCGTTTGTGTGTCGGGTGAGTGAAAGAACAGGGCAGTGTTGGAATATTCTGGTTAAAACTGCAGTGTATAAAAGGTTTGCTTCTTAATGCAGGTAGAGACACAAAATCACTTGGGAAGCTTTGAACTTGTAAAAAGGACCATGAAAGGACCACAAACAGTTGTTTTTCTTGCTCCTTTGGGGCCATGGTGCTGATAAAAAAGGTGTATCGGAAACGTGCAGCTCTTGATCTTCACTGGAGCGCGACAGGAAATCTCAGTTTGCAAATGCTGCTGCTTTGCTGCCCATTAGTGTGAGCAGAAAGATGCTGCTTTTGTACTTCTGCCTTATTCTGTGTGGGCAGCAAAAATGAAAGTATCCGAGGTCAGGAGCTCAGTGTGGGGAATGACTTGGACAAACTGGGATTTTGGGGTAGCGCTGGTGAATCCCAACCCCTTGCTTTGAGATCCCCGTCTGGTTATTAAGAGTTACTTCTGAAAGGTTCAGCTGTGGTGATACAGGAAAGAAATGTAATTTGTTGCTTAAACAACACCTAGTAAACAGTCCTCAGTGGCATCAAAGTGCTCCTGGTCCTGGCAGGGAAGTGAGGGAGGAGCCTCGAGTCCTGCAAGGGCTGTAAATCAGCGCTTAAAGCACCCCAGGACTTTGTTTTGCTTGTTTAATATTCAAATCAAGTTGCAAATGTTCCACCCAAAGGTTAATGTTTAATGTGAAGCACAGAAATCCCCCCCGGGGTTCCTTGGAGCTGCTGCTGGGATTTGCTTCCATGGGGAGCAACATTGGCGCACAGGAGCAGCTGGAAATATCCATCTTGTTAAATTTTTTGTGAAATACAACTTAAAAATTGGGAGGTTACTCTGCCCTCAGAGCTAACGTGAACCTGGCAGTCCGTGGAGCTGAATTTTTGGGATGAGTTCAGCTCCATGTGCTTCTGACTGATCTGTTAAAAAAGGCCTTTTTCTGCCATTCCCAGGTTATTTGGAATCTTTTTCTCAGCTTTTCCCTGCATCTTCTAAAGTGCTGTGGTTTCTCCAGTGTCTGGGTGTGTTGCAGTTAATTAAAAAAGTCACATTTAAATCAAGAAGCTGTGCAAATTTTGTCCTTAGCATGGGGTAGGGCAGCAATTAGGAGGCTGTTTAACTAGATACTGGGTGAGGATAAGGTTGATCATCAAAACAAAGTACTTCGCGATACCATCTCTGTATTAGGGAGCCTCAGAAGCCAAGAAGAATTAGAAGCAGCTCTTCATTTCGGCTGCATATTTGTACAACTCACAGCCCTTCAGAACTGATCTGCCCGCGGCAGATTTTTATTAAAAGAAAGAAACTCAAAGCAACCCCTTCCCGTGTATGGCAGTGCCCACAGTGCCTGGGAGTTACTGCCTCTGTCCAGGGAGTGCTGGATGACACCAGGCTGGGTGGGAGGTGGGTCTGCGGAGGGCAGGAAGCTCCGCAGAGGGATCTGGACAGGCTGCATCCATGGGATCCATGGGCCGGGGCCAACGGGGTGAGGGTCAACCAGGCCAAGTGCCGGGTGCTGCCCTCGGATCACCCCAACCCCATGGAACATTCCAGGCTGGGCAGAGGGGCTGGAAAGCTGGGAAAGGCCCTGGGCATGCAGTGACAGCAGCTGGACACGAGCCCAGGTGTGCCCAGGTGGGCAAGAGGCCGATGGCCCCGGGACTGGGGAGCTCCAGCTCCAGGGAACAGGGACAGGAGGAGAGGGAACGGCCTGAGGCTGCGCCAGGGCAGGGGCAGGTGGGACAGGAGGAGACATTTGCTGCTGGAAAGGGTGGTGAGGCCTTGGCAGGGGCTGCCCAGGGAGGTTTGGAGTGCCCAGGGCTGGAGGTGCCCAAGGCAGGACTGGCCATGGCACTGAGTGCTCTGGGCTGGGGGACAAGGTGGGCATTGGGCACAGGGTGGGCTGGGAGGGCTTTTCCAGCCTCTGGGATCCCAGTGACTGTGGGATTGTTAGATTCTGTAGTGCAGACATCACTTTGATTGTGTTACCACTGAGTATGAACAGAACCCTCTACTCAACGTTCCCTGCTATCGCTGACCCATCCCCACACACTTGCTGTGCTGTGGAGTGACACCAGTGCCCTATGTGGTACAGGTACTCTCAGAGGCTGTTCACCCTCTCTGGAGGGTGGGTTTGGGACAGAGATCTGCTCCCAGTGTTTTTTGATCCTTAGTGGGGAGCAAGTCATGAGGCAAGGCTGCGGGAAGTGTAGCTGCTGAGTTGGTCCCGGGACAGGAGGAGCAGTGGGAGTGGGGAGCCGGCTGGAGCTGCTGGGCTGCCCACAGGGTGGATGGCACTGCCCTGCCCGTGTGGGAAGTGTGTCCGTGCCTGAGCTCACAGACTGGATTTAGCACTGCCAGTACACTGACATCCAGGTGCTGCACCTTTCCTGGCAGTGCCATGGAGAAAGTGTATTTTGCCCTCAGCTCAGTGGCTGGTGCTGGGAGACAGGGCTCCTCTCTGTGTTCAGGAGGCAGCTCCCTGTGGCTGGCAGGGGTCACCTGTCCTTTCCTCTGAAGCTCAGAAGACAGCAGAGGATGCTTATGCTTGAGTTCAGGGGTGTCCTCACCCATGGAGTGTCCTGAGCTGGAAGGGACCCACAGGGATCATCCAGTCCAACCTCTGGCCCTGGCCAGGACACCCCAGCAGTCCCCCCTTGTGCCTGTCCCGTTGTCCAAAGGCTCCTGGAGCCAAAGGCCTTGTCAGCCTTGGGGCCGTGCCTGCTGCCCTGGGGAGCCTGTTCAGTGCCCACCACCCTCTGGGGGAAGAACCTTTTCCTGAGATCCAACCTGACCCTGCCCTGGCTCAGCTCCAGCTGTTCTCTGGGTCCTGTCACTGCTCACACCGAGCAGAGGTTGGAGCTGCCCCTTGTGAAGCTGCCCTGCGATGGAGCTGCTTCCACCTTGAGAAGCCATTCTGCCCTTCAGCCATGGCTTTGGTGACTTCCTGCTGTGCAAGAGGCCGAAAGGCAAAAAATACTCTTTTGGTTTGTTTTTTCCTCCCTAGAGTTGCATCTTTCACCTGTAAAACATAAACCTGTGACTGTTTCACCATTCACGACTGAAGGTTCTGAGACTTTGAGGGGGTGGGAGGAAGATAAAGTAGTAAAATAATGATAAACTAAGTCCATTTTTTTTTACTAAGATTGAAACATGGTATAAAATGCTAAGTTTAAGGTTTCAGGCATTTAAATTATCCTAGTGCTAATTTCATTACTAACTTCAGAGCTCGCTGTGTATGACAGAGGCAACTGATAATTTATACGCTTGGTTGTAGGAGGGAATCAAGGCTCTCATTCATGTCTGGGTTTGATGTTCTTGAGGCTTTGATGTGCGTGGCAGAAATAGCTGAGATCACGGGAGTTTGGTGTCCAGTGGCCTGCGGGTCCTGCCTGGAGTTGTGAACATCTGCTGGAGCCATTGCTGCCTCTGAGGACTCCAGTGTGTCATGCTCTGCCTTTAGCCAGAGACTTCAGAAAAGAATGAGCAAATGAGTGAGAGCAGGGAACAGAAACAATAGTGATAAGTGAGAATGGAGTTATGTAAAATTCTGGGGTTAAAATAGTTCGTTTATTCATGTGCTTCTGAGAGTGTCTTGGAACTGCAGGGTTTGGTGAGAACCCTCCATAGGTCCTGTCCCTTGGTGTGTCCCATGGCTGTTCCCAGTGACAGTGGGCTTGAGCCATGGTGTTGATTTGGGAACAGAGAGGTTGATTTCATGGAATCATGGTTTGAGTTGGAAAGGACCTTAAAGCTCACCCAGTGCCACCCCCTGCCATGGACAGGGACACCTTTCACTAGCCCAGGTTTCTCCAAGCCCTGTCCAACCTGGCCTTGAGCTCCAGTATTTATTTACATAGGAAGTGTTTTTTTCCCCCCATTGGGGTTTCTCCCCATCCTTCGAGCCTCGTGTGAGCAGAAGAGAAATCCATACAGATCTTAGATTAAATGTTGGTTGTGTTGGAAGATTAATGAGGAAATTCTTTCTCTGTGTTGTTTTATCTTGGAAGCAGCAAGCGAGAATGTGTTCCTGGGCAGTCCGAGGTGGGAGCTTGAGGAGGCTGAGAGGGAGCTCTAAAATAATTTCACAGCTCTTCATTCTCTTTCCCTGATGGACAGAATCCCAGAATCCCTGAGGTTGGAAAGGCCCTCCCAGCCCATGGAGCCCACCCTGTGCCCGATACCCACCTTGGCCCCCAGCCCAGAGCACTCAGTGCCACGGCCAGTCCTGCCTTGAGCACCTCCAGGGCTGGGCACTCCAAACCTCCCTGGGCAGCCCC
Source organism: Grallaria varia (assembly GCA_013396735.1). NCBI lineage: Eukaryota > Metazoa > Chordata > Aves > Passeriformes > Formicariidae > Grallaria > Grallaria varia. Next base: position 52,858 of record VWZG01011323.1, read on the forward strand.
TTCCAATGCTGGACAAGCCTTTCCATGAAGAAATTCCTCCTGAATTTCTCCAGGATGGTGAATCTCTGTCTCCCTTCTCCAGCAGTCACAGGAGGAAGACTTTGAGATGTGCCTGCAGGCTCTGTCAGAGATGACTTGAGACATTTATAGTGTGCACTGAATTTTGGAGGGTGTTTACTTCTCTCTCCTGGAAAGTTGGGCCCTTTTTAGGCAACTGAAATGGTGCAGTCAAAAAATCTTGATAACCCAAATGATCCAATTTCTTGGGAAGAGCTTGAGGATAAAAATACAGAAACTGTAAGTTGTTGGGAGGTACGAGGACGGTGTTATGTATGAACTGGCAACGCTCCTCGCCTTGTTTAGTTTGAGTCGCTTGACAGGTCTTAAAATGGATGAGGGCTGACTTCCAGGATCAGCTGGGGAGGGAGGCAGAGCACTTTGCTGTGCTGGCAGGAGCTGGAAAATGGGTTGGGATGACACTGTCCCCTGCCCTGTGAGTCACCAGGCCCCAGTGTGACACTTGGGGACCTTCCATCCCGCTGCAAGTGATTTACTGGAGACTCCAGCTTCCTTCCAACCAGCACATTTGGCAGTAAACCCCTGTCCTTGCAGGTTTTGGCAGTTCACTGCCATAAATAACAGCACTGGAGAGTCCTCAGCTGCGTTTTCTTATTCTGGGGGTGCCTGACCTTGGGATGGACCTTCTGTGGGTTTTACTGTCTGACTCAAAAATCCATGACAGCTTCACATTCATCCTGGGTTGCACATGGAATCATGGAATGTCCTGAGCTGGAAGGGACCCACAAGGGTAATTGACCCAACCCCTGGTCCTGCCCAGGACACCCCAACAATTCCTGTCCAAACACACCCGGACCTCTGTCAGCCTTGGGGCCATGCCCACTGCCCTGGGGAGCCTCTTCCGTGCCCAGCACCCTCTGGGGGAAGAACCTTCTCCTGAGGTCCTACCTAAATCTTCCTACCACAGCTCCATACAGGTCTGAAAGGGTTTGGAGCAGGCTCTGTCACCACCACGTGCTGGTTCTGTGCTGGGTCAGCTCCTGTGAAAGACATTCCCAGAGCTTGGCCAAGAGTTTAAAATAGTAACTGTCTCGGTTGCTGCTTCAATTACCAGTGTCATTTCATGGATCTCGTGATTTGCATATCATTTTGCAAATGTCCACATGGAGAGGAGAATAACTTTACCATCACTCTGAACCTGGGTTTATAAAGGATGTGTTGAAACCAGTGTTTACCACGAGGACTGTGTGTGTGGAGTGTGAGGAATGAGCTACAGGGACTGGGAACAGCCACCAGGGAGAGAGGCAGAGGGAGCTGTTCCTCCATTGGGATGGAACCGGAATTTCAAAAAACTTCCAGGAGACAGGATTAAGTGGGATGTTGGGAAGGAATTGCTGGCTGTGACAGTGTGGAGGCCCTGGGACAGGTTGTGCAGAGCAGCTGTGGCTGCCCCTGGATCCCTGGAAGTGTCCAAGGCCAGGCTGGATGGGGCTTGGAGCCAGCTGGGCTGGTGGGAGGTGTCTCTGCCCTTGGGCACCCACCTGGCCCCTCAAGTTGTCCCAAGCCCCTCTCCAGCTCTCCTGAAGCCCCTTTAGGTGCTGGACGGGGCTCTTAGGCCTCCTCAGAGCCTTCTCTTCTCGAGGTGAACACCCGCAGATCTCCCAGAGTAGAGGTGCCCAATCCCTCCCATTACTTCCATGTTCTCATCTGGTCTCACTCCAGTGGTTTGTTTAAGCTGTTGTGTTTATGTACTCTTTGAGCCAGTGACTTTGGGGATATTTGATGTCCCATATTATGACTGAGTTTCAGAAGAGTTGATGGAAGGATATTTATTTATTTCCTGGAAATGAGGAAGCAGAAAAGACCAAACACATCCCAGTGATCCTCGGGCTGTGTGTAGGGCAGGAGCAGTGTGCAGGGATTTGTGCACTAGAATTAGTCCAGACTGTCTGGAGGGACCATCTTAGCCATTGGATGTTTGTGTAACTTGGCAGTTCTGGCTGCGGCATTGGTGCAGTGCCTCGATCGTTTTACACTGTTCCACCCTTTTATCCCTGAACTCCTGGCAGAAAGAAGAAGGGTTAGGAAAGAGTTGGTGATCTCAAAAAAACCCAACTTCAGAAACTCAATGCAAATGTTGACAGTATGAGCCCCAAAACTGGGAAAATTTCTGCATTGTCTTCCACATTCCTTACATCTCTCACCTGTACCGAAGAGAAGCAGCTGGAAAGTTGGCTGCTCTAGACTGGGATTAGGTTTTTAACCTGTGACTTATGATAATTAGCATTGGAAGGGGCTGCCCAGGGAGGTTTGGAGTGCCCAGCCCTGGAGGTGCCCAAGGCAGGACTGGCCATGGCACTGAGTGCTCTGAGCTGGGGGCCAAGGTGGGCATTGGGCACAGGGTGGGCTCCGTGGGCTGGGAGGGCTTTTCCAAACTCAGGGATCCTGGGATTTTTGTTGTGATTACTCCTAAATCAGGTGGCAAGGGACTGAATGTATCTCAAAATACCTGCAAGTGGAGATCAGAGTGATTAGAGAACCATTTATGGTTGCTGCTGTTCCCATGTCAGACTCTTTAATTGCAGTGCACATACCCTGGGAAAGGCCTTTTTTCTTAACTCAAATAACTAAAATTCTTACTTTATTAAAAAAAAAAACTCTTGAGGGACGTTATAACTTATATAAAAGGTTGAATTTAGTTCATCTGGTTTGATACTTCTGATCAACCATGTTAAAGTAACTAAGGTAGTGGGAAGACTTTAAATTTCATTAAAAATAGCTCCTTTTCATCCCTGTGTGTCCTTTTCCGTACTCTGAATCCCACTGCTCGCTGCTGGGAGGTGCCACTGGGACATACAGGGAAAGCAGGAGTCTTGTTCCTCTCTTGCTGTGCCTGGAGAGGCTCTTTTTTAAGGGTTAAAAGGGATCTGTTGTGCAGATCCACCAGTCTTGGTTCAGGGGGAAGTTCCCTGAGGAGAGCTCCGGAGGGGAGCTGGGATGTTTCTAACAGTTGTTCATGACTTGCTAACATGTGAATGCTCTTCCAAAGCCATTGAAGGGGTTTATAGTGGATTTTAGGCTTCTGCTTAAGGAGCTTTCCTTGCTACCTGAGTGGATTCCGTGAAAAGCCTGTGGAATATCTTGGAACAACTCCGTCCTAAGGCCTGGAAGGCACAGCTGTGGTGGGGAAGGTGGACTCTACTCATGAGGTTTTGGAACATAAATGTAGGGAAAAGCTGCAACACACTTTAGTTTCATCCTGGCTTTGAACTCGATCCCTGTAAACTCCTGCCCCATGCCTGGAAGTGTCCAAGGCCGGGTTGGATGGGGCTTGGAGCAACTTGGGCCAGTTCAAGGTATCCCTGCCCTTGGCAGGCACTGGATGGGCTCTAAGTTCCCTTCCCACCCAAACCATACCATGATTCCATGATTGTGGAATGCAAAACTAACTTAAAAGAACAAGTTCTCCTTTCCAGCCCCCCATTCCTTCCTCTCCCCAAGCAGGTTCTGTACACTGTGAAGATTTCTCTGTGTTCTCCCATGGCCCTTCCAGCTGCAGCCTTGAGCTCTCCAAACATTCCTTGTCCATTTAATCCAGAGATATGTAGGATTTTGGTGAACTCTCAGCATCTGGGACTCAGCAGGGAATTGCTGATGAGCTTGTTGGTGAAGGTATCCCTGCTCAGGGCAGGGTGTTGGAGTCAGGGACCTCTGAAGGGGGTCAGGATGCTCTCAGGGAACAGGGACAGGAGGAGAGAGAACAGCCTCAGGCTGGGCCAGGGCAGGGGCAGGTGGGACACCAGGAGGAATTTCTCCATGGAAAGGGTGGTGAGGCCTTGGCAGGGGCTGCCCAGGGAGGTTTGGAGTGCCCAGGGCTGGAGGTGCCCAAGGCAGGACTGGCCGTGGCACTGAGTGCTCTGGGCTGGGGGCCAAGGTGGGCATCGGGCACAGGGTGGGCTCCGTGGGAGGGCTTTTCCAGCCTTAGGGGTCTTGGGAATCACTGGGGAATGCAGGGAAGAAGGCATCAAAAGTTACAGACTCTAAATACAATAAAATCTTCAGGAGTCTCTGTTCAGCTCAGTGAGCTCAGTTCCAGTGAATGTTGTACCACCAGTTAAGTAATTTGTGATTAGGAGATGAGGCAATACATTTATATTTACATTATACTTTACTTTTATTCCATGTAGGGGCTGGCTGCAGGTTTTTTTCTCTTTGGTTGTGTCCCCTCAGCAGAACAGGAATTCTGGGATTCACTGGGAATTGGTTGAACCCAGCTCTGTAGTGCTGGAGGAGTCAGTGGGTTGAGCTGAGCTTAGTTCTCTTGCTGCTTCCTCATCGAGTCACCTTCCACTAGACGAGGTTGCTCTAAGCCCCCTCCAGCCTAGCCTTGGACCATTCCAGGGATGGGGAGCTTTGTGCTGCAGAAGGGGGATAGCTGGGAGCTTCATGTGTGACATGGTGGTGGTGGATTTGCAGGGGATGTCACTCCCCTGCGGGCTTGCTCTGCTTGTTCTTTGGGCTGAAAGGTTCTGTAGAAGTTTATAGAGGGGGAAAAAATTTTTTTGGCCCTCAGATTCCTTTGCTTAATGGTGACTTTTAAAAATATTTTCCAGGATTGGAAGCTTGAGAAGGAATTCACACTGGATGGAAACCATTTTCTGAAGCTGGGCATATTCCAGGAACTGTGACCCAAATGTTTCTCTGTCCGTGGAGAAGATTTTACGTTTGAAATAACTCCTACTGAAGGTATGAACATGTGCCTTTGCTTTGGTCTGGAATGGGTTGGGTGGGAAGGGACATTAAATCCCATTCAGTTCCACCTCCTGCTGTGGGCAGGGACACCTCCCACTAGCCCAGGTTGCTCCAAGCCCCTCTCCAACCTGGCCTTGGACTCTTCCAGGGATCCAGGGGCAGCCGCAGCTTCTCTGTCCAACCTGTGCCAGGGCCTGCCCACCCTCCCACACACCAATTCCTTCCCAATATCCCCCCTATCCCTGCCCTCTGGCACTGGGAAGCCATTCCCTGTGTCCTGTCCCTCCCTGCCTTGTCCCCAGTGCCTCTCCAGCTCTCCTGGAGCCCCTTCAGGCCCTGCAAGGGGCTCTCAGCTCTCCCTGGAGCCTTCCCTTCTCCAGGTGAGCCCCCCCAGGTGTCCCAGCCTGGCTCCAGAGCAGAGGGGCTCCAGCCCTGGAGCATCTCCGGGGCCTCCTCTGGCCTCTCTCCAGCAGCTCCAGGTGCTCCTGCTGTTGTTCCCAGGGCTGGGGCAGCTCTGCAGGGGGGTCTCACCTGAGTGGGCAGAGGGGCACAATCCCCCCATCCCTGCCCTGCTGCCCACGCTGGGGGACCAGCCCAGGGCACGGGGCGTTTCGGGGCCTGAGGCACATGGATCAAAGTGTGTGGATGTTCTCCTGGGGCTGCTCCTGGGACTGATCTTGAGATTTAATACCTGGAGTCATTTGAGAGGGAATTGATCCTGGGGGTGGTCCTGCTGATGAGAGCTGGTTATGCACAGTCTAATTTATCTTCCCAGAAGGGGTGGTCAGGCTTTGGAAGGGGCTGCCCAGGGAGGTTTAGAGTCCCCTCCGCTGGAGGTGTCCAAGGAAGGCCTGGCCGTGGCACTCAGTGCTCTGGAGCGGGGGACAAGGTGGGCATCAGGCACAGGGTGGACTTGATGATCCTGAAAGGCTTTTCCAACCTCACTGATTTTGTGATTCATGGTATGTTGGGCAGGTCACCTTCTAAACCCACATTGGACTGGGAGCTGCCTCTCAAAACCTGAGCTCAAATTTACTGTATGTAATTGATGGGAAGAGGATGCAAGTTCTTTTTTCCTGTGCTCCTGGGCACTGCCTGTGGTTGTTGTAGGAAGTCCCAAGTGGATGTGACACACTTGTCATGGGAGCAGTGAGAGTGAACAGGCCTGGATTACTCACAGGTGTTGCTGAGGGGAGGAATTGGAAGCATCCAGCACCACAGTTTAAGGCGTACAAGAGGAACTGCCCTTTCCTGCAGCATGGAATTCCATTGGGGATTCACTGCCTCAGGATTCCCTGCAGGTGGCCTGGCTGCCTGTGGGAACACTGGGATCCTTCCCAGTGCCAGCAGTGCAGCTGGTTGGCTCGGGCATTTTCCTGTTTGTAATCTAGCTGGGAAAAGCTTTCCTAGTGCCCCAAAGGGAAGAGGCTTTACATAAAGCAGGTTCTCCCAGGGGAATAGGTTATGAATTAAAGATTGATAGATTGTATTGGTTACATGGGATATTGGGATGGAATTCCTGACTGGGAGGGTGGACAGGCCCTGGCAGAGGTTGGGCAGAGAAGCTGTGGCTTCCCCTGGATCCCTGGAAGTGTCCAAGGCCAGGCTGGACGGGGTTGGAGCAACCTGGGCTAGTGGAAGGTGCCCATGCCCACAGCAGGGGTGGCACTGGAAGGGCTTTAAGGTCCCTTCCCGCCCAAACCATTCCATGATTTTGTTCTGTGATTTCTCTGACTGCTTCTGAACATGGGATCATTCTGCAGTTCTTGTAACAGCTTTGGAAAGCTCAGCCTAATGATTTTTCTATCCCAAGCACTTGTTGCCTCCCTGCTGTTCATCTTCCTTCTGGGATCACTTGTAAATCCATGGGACAGTCCTGGTTTGGGATTGACCTGTGCTGTGTTACATTTCTTCATCCACTTTCGATTTCTCTCCCACGTTTTAACCAGCTGCTCATTCACAATAGTGAGTATTGCTTTAAAGCTGTTTGGAGAATCCTGTTCCCTTCAGTGGGAATTCAGCTAAGCCATAGACTGGCCTGGCCTTGTCCACCGGTGTGTTCCTGAGAGGTTTTCCAGTTGTGGAACAGTTTGCTGAAAAAGCTGATTTGGGGCTCAAGTTCACCAGGTTCAATAAAGTGAGACTTTATTCCCTGCATTTGGTTATTGGATAACTGGGTTTAAAGGTGCAGAGCTCTTGGATAAAGCTGGATGTTCCTGGTGCTCCATTTCCACCTGATGTGCTCGTAACTTTCTCACACACTGGAATTGGAGAGAATTCTGCACATATTGGGGGCTCTTTGTTGCTTTGTGTAGCAAAGCTAAAACTTACCTATTCTATTCCTCTATAGAGGAAGTAAATGAGATTTTGTATTAAAATTTGGCCAAAAAAATGGAATAACCTTAAAATTCCCATCAGGAATCTGTGACTGTCAAGACTAAAAGCCAGGGTGAATGGAATGGGAGCTGGGCAGGGTGTTCACTGGGCCAGAGCTGCTGGAGTTGGGGTTGGCTTTGGGCTTTTATACCAGGAAGGATGTTACTGGAATGTCAGAAGGATGAGAAACTTTTTGGGAACAAGCAGGATAACGTCCTTCTCTCAGCATTTCCATGTGTTTCCACTTAGTAACTAAGTGGAAAACATTAAATGTTTTATTTTATCAGGAATGGTCCTAAACGGGCCTGAATAAAAAAATCAGTAAATCTTGGTGATTTCCTCTCAGTTTCCAGGAGGAGTTGCCAGAGGGGATTCCTGGCCCTCCCTGTTCACTTCTCCTGGTCATGGAGAGCCAGGAGCATTTGGAAAGGTTGGGAGATGCTGTGGATGTTTGTGCCTGTGTCCAGTGGGGCTCAGGGGAGCCTTTGGTGGCCACAGAACTGACTGTGGGAGTAACCCTGGGAAGAACTTGGATAATCCCAGAGTCATGGAGTCACTGAGACTGGAAAAGGCCTCCAAGGTCATCGAGTCCAACCTGTGACTGATCCCCACCTTGTCACCCAGCCCAGAGCCATAAATGCCCTGATTTCCTTTGGAAAGCTGGGTGTGCTCTCTCACCCCAGGGAACCCAGAACAAGCCATTCCCAGGGGCTGCTCACAGGAATCTGGGAATTCAGGCATTAAAATAAGTAATAAAAGGACAAATTTCCTATTGCACTTTACAGAAGGAGCACGTTGGGGTCAGAACGTTATCTGCAAAAGATGGTTATTTTTCATTTATGCTGATGAGGAGCTTTCCAGGCACAGGGAGCAGGGACCGACTTGGCTTTGGGTGGGATGAAAATAAAAATAAAATAGAAAAGAGGCTCATAAGCAGGTGGAGAGAAAGAACTGTCCAGAGCAGAGGTGGCAGAAGGGATCCCTTGTTTGGTGTTTTTGAACAGAGTGGATTAATTGTTGGAACATTTTGTAAACTCAGCTTGTGTTTTGTTGGCAAGAATTATAATAAACTCAACCCTGAGGAGGTCGAGTTTGTTAGTCTTGGAATTCTGTGTCGGAACAGGGAGATTAAATATTTCCTACATTGTCCCAAACAAGTTAAATAGCCCAGCCTTGCCATTTTATTTTTAATAGGAATTAACTGTGGATTAGAAACTTGTCCTGCTGTACTGGGACATTGAGGGCTTGATCCAGATGAGGCCTAAACACACTTACAGCAACCTCCTTTCCCCTGGTGGCCTTAAACTGCCAGAGGGCAGGGTTAGATGAGATACTGGGAAGGACTTCCTGGCTGGGAGGGTGGGCAGGCCCTGGTACAGGTTGGGCAGAGAAGCTGTGGCTGCCCCTGGATCCCTGGAAGTGTCCAAGGCCAGGTTGGACGGGGCTTGGAGCAACCTGGGACAGTGGGAGGTGTCCCTGCCCATGACAGGAGGTGGGACTGGATGGGTTTTAAGGTCCCTTCCCACCCAAACCATTCTGTGATTCCATGATGTTTTGAAGCACACATACAGAATTGTTTTGAATTTTACATTGTTAACCATCTATCCCAAACCACTGTGAGTCAGGGATGGCCTTGTGTGTTCTCCTTGACTGAAGCCTCTGCGCTCCTTCCAAATATTAAAATCCCCTGCAGTGCATTGTTGGCAAACAGCAGGTGTTGGAGTGACAGTTTAATTTCTGTGGATCAGGTTTGGAGGTGCTGCAGTCCAGCTTCAAAACTGGCAGCAGGTACTTAGAGAAAATTGGTTTCCTGAAGCCTTTGTGGTTTTTCCTTTCTTTGGATACTCAAGAAATAAAGGAGCAGCTTGGAAGGACTTTGAGTGTCCGCCTAGATACGGGAGAGATTTTACTGATTTACTGGTGACAAAAGTGACCTGAATTGAAGTGCTGAGACCTGAGATGGGGCAGATGTCATGGAATCATGGAATGGTTTAGGTGGGAAGGGAACTTAAAGCCCATCCATTCCCCCCCCCTGCCATGGGCAAGGACACCTCCCACTAGCCCAGGTGGCTCCAAGCCCCGTCCAGCCTGGCCTTGGACACTTCCAGGGATCCAGGGGCAGCCACAGCTTCTCTGGGCACCCTGTGCCAGGGCCTGCCCACCCTCCCACACACCAGTTCCTTCCCAACATCCCAACTCTCCCTGTCCTCTGGCAGTGGGAAGCCACTTCATGTGTCCTGTCCCTCCAGGCCCTTCTAAATTGTCTCTCTCCAGTGAAAGCAGATGATTTTTAATGTCCCTTCCCACCAAACCATTCCATGATTCAGTGATTTAGGCCTCCAGTCCTTTACAGGCAGCATCTCCAGCTGGCCGGAGGTGGAGCTGCTCCCTGGCCACCTCTGATCTGTGTTTCCACAAGGACACTGATCCCTGCAGCCAGAGCAGTCCCGGTAAATGGCTGTGAGGCTGCCCCTGGATCCATCCAGGCTCCTGGTGCCAGGATGATCCTGGCTCTGCCCATGCTGGGGATGAGCTGGGTGGGCTGTTCCTGCTGATAGGAACTTCAGGCTGGACAAGGCTCATTGCAACTCACATTGAGCATGTTGTGCTTTTATGCCCAAATATAATAGCTCTAAACAGCTTGGGAAGCAAAATAGCTGGAGTTATCTTGGGCAGCAGGAATGTGTGACCCTGACATGTTTATCCTCATGTTCTCATCTTCTGCTTCAGCTCCTTTTCCTTCTTGTTTGAGGAGGGAAAGTGAAACTCGAGCAGTTGTGTACTAGTGATTGTTTGGAATATCCCCATGGCTGGGAGCAGCCTGGTGGGATCCCAGAGAGACTCTGCCTTGGCTGCAAATGAAGCCAGGCTGGAGGTGAGGGATGGCAGCTCCGTGAGGAAATAGCCACTTTTGGAAAGCTTATTTTGGGCTGTTCACAGCTGCTGATCCCTGTAAATCCTTGGGCAGCTCAGGGCTTGTCCAGCTTTACAAAATCAGGAACTTAAAGATGGGAGAATAAGGAGATGACAGGAGGGTGTTTGTGTTGGGAGGTGAGGGGGAAGGACAGTGTTGTAGCTGAGTACTGGTGGTAAATCGTGGAATGGGTTGGGTGGGAAGGGACCTTAAAGCCCATCCAGTTCCACCCCTGCCATGGGCAGGGGCACCTTCCATAGCCCAGGTAGCTCCAAGCCCCATCCAGCCTGGCCTTGGACACTTCCAGGGGTCCAGGGGCAGCCACAGCTTCTCTGCCCAGCCTGTGCCAGGGCCTGCCCACCCTCCCCGGGAAGTTCACAGAGCTTTCCCTAGAGATGTATAAAAAGTTTTGGAAAACTGTAGAATTACCAGATTTATAATGATTTTAAATTTGAAAGGTGAGATTTACGTGTGGATTCCACATATATGTAGGGAATATTTATGTATTTGGGTTAACTGTGCACCCAAACCTTCTTCATTTAAGGCCTTTTATGCCAGATTTTCCCTCGGTGAATTTATAACTAAGCAGAGATAGTTAAAAATATCTGAAGAACAGTTTGTAAGGAACACACAGAGCCCAACAGCATTGCTGTCACTGCACTGTCACGTAGGTTGAACACTCAGATGGCAGTTCCCAACCCCGAAATTCAGTTGCTGAAATTCCAGGATCCTGAGGTTGGAAAAGCCCTCCCAGCCCACGGAGCCCACCCTGTGCCCGATGCCCACCTTGAGCACTCAGTGCCACGGCCAGTCCTGCCTTGGGCACCTCCAGGGCTGGGCACTCCAAACCTCCCTGGGCAGCCCCTGCCAAGGCCTCACCACCCTTTCCAGCAGCAAATTCCTCCCCATGTCCCACCTGCCCCTGCCCTGGCCCAGCCTCAGGCCCTTCCCTCTCCTCCTGTCCCTGTTCCTGGAGCACAGCCCGACCCCTCCCCGGCTCCCCCCTCCTGGCAGGGACTTGCAGAGCCAGAAGGTGCCCCCTGAGCCTCCTTTTCTCCAGGCTGAGCCCCCCCAGCTCCCTCAGCCGCTCCTGCTGCTCCAGCCCCTTCCCAGCTCCCTGCCCTGCCCTGCACACGCTCCAGCCCCTCCGGGTCTCTCCTGTCAGGAGGGGCCCAGAACTGCCCCCAGGATTCCCGGTGTAAAAGGAGCTCGAAGTTTCTTGTCTGTTCTGGGAGTGCTTCAGTTGAAAGTTCAGTGTGGAAGTTTCACCGTGAGGGACCCAGATATTTAAAATCAAAGGAAACCATTGGAGTGTTCAGCCTTTTCCATGGCCCTGCTCTGGTGATTGGAAGGCAGAGCCCCCTCAGTGAATGTTCTTGGAGGGAAAAAGGGTTTTTCTGGAGGATAATGTCTGAGTTGTGTCAGAGCTGTGGATGTGCAAACAGTGAAACTGGTGAAGGATTAGGCATGGTGACATTTCTGGATGCTGGAAAAAGCCAAGGGAATGGTTGGAGGAACTGTTCCTGCTGCTGCAGATCTGGGGATGTGGGGTAGGTTAAAAACAGCTCTCTGATCCTGGTGTAGAAAATCACATGGTGCTGTCAGATAATCTGGGAATGTGGCACAGTGACATTGCTCAGCCCTTTGACTTTATTTTATGGGGTGTGTTGTGGCTTATGGTGTTACTGCCCAGCATTTACCTGTGTGAGCTCTGCTGGTCACCTGTGGCCGTGGGCAGTGACAGCTGAATGTGAAATGGGTGGAGCAGGACTTGGGACAAGGGATGCAGGGACAGGACACAGGGAATGGCTTCCTGCTGCCAGAGGGCAGGGTTAGGTGGGATATTGGGAAGGAATTGGTGTGTGGGAGGGTGGGCAGGCCCTGGCACAGGTCGGGCAGAGCAGCTGTGGCTGCCCCTGGATCCCTGGGAGTGTCCAAGGCCAGGCTGGAGGTGGTTGGAGCAACCTGGGCTGGTGGGGAGGTGTCCCTGCCCATGGCAGGGTGTGGCACTGGATGGGTTTTAAGGTCCCTTCCCACCCAAACCATTCTGTGATTCCATCCCAGAGGGTCAAAACTTCCTCCTCCCACTTCTCTGTGTTCAAGTAACCTAAAAAATCTGAAGTGCTGCTCGTTTGGGTGGTCGAGGTTGGATGGTGAAAAAAAAAGCAGCCTGGGAGAGCTGGGGATGTTCACCTGGAGAAGGGAAGACTCCAGGGAGACCTGAGATCCCCTTTCCAGTGCCTAAAGGGACTCCAGGAGAGCTGGAGAGGGACTTGGTACAAGGCCTGGAGGGACAGGACACAGGGAATGGCTTCCCACTACCAGAGGGCAGGGTTACAAGTGTCAGAATGAGAAGAAACAGCCTCATGTTGTGCCAGAGGGAGGTTTTGTTTGGATATTGGGAAAATTCCTTCATGGAAGGGATTGTCAGGCACTGGAATGGGCTGCTCAGGGCAGTGACAGAGTCACCATTCCTGGAAGTGCTGAAAATGCATGTGGACGTGGCATTTGAGTACATGGGCTGGTGGTGACCATGTTTGATGGTGGGTCTGGATGATCCTGAGGTCTTTTCTAACCGCAACCATTCCATGATAATGAACAGCAGGTGGAGCATTAACCAGTCTCTTTCTGCCCCCCAGCCAGTCGTGTCCCATCACCATGTTCTGGAAGTTTGATTTGAACACAACGTCACACGTGGACAAGCTGCTGGACAAGGAGGATGTGACACTGGAGGAGCTGATGGACGAGGATGACGTCCTGCAGGAGTGCAAGGCCCAGAACCGCCGGCTGCTGGACTTCCTGTGTCAGCAGCACTGCATGGAGCAGCTCGTCACCCTCATCACCCATGAGCCCCCCCTGGACATGGACGAGAAGGTCCGATTCAAGTAGGTATTGGGGTCCTGCCCCCCACACCTCTGCTTGCAACCCGGGGGTTCCACCTCAGTCTGTCCCCTGGTGCCCAGGGCTGTAACCTCTCCAGAGGGGCAGCAAGGCTCTGAGCACTGGGCATGTTTCACAGCAGTTTGGGGCTCATAGGGAGTTTTCAAACTATTTTTCCTTTATTTCTAGTAGTTTAACCTGGAGTTTGTCTATAAAAATACCTCTTTGCTCACTCAAAATCAGCATCTCCCAAGCACCTTGAGTGGAGTTTTGTTGGAATTGCAGCAAAAGAGGGAGAACTCTCTGAACTTGCTGGATTTTCAAGCCCTCAGAAGAAAGTGAGCTGTAAAATGAGTAAAAAAAGTCATATTTTCAATGTGTTGGACATACAGGTCCTGCTGATTTCACGGATCAGAATTCCAGAGGACCTGAGTCCATTCAGACCTGGCTGAGCTCCTCATACGGGTTTGGTTCTCCCAGCAGCTTGTGTTTATACACTTTTAACTGAATGTACACTGAGAATATTTACGTTTTGGAGTTGGGACCTTTGTTTGTGTTTGTTAGGTTTATATAAAAATAAAGAGTTGCTCTTACTATAAATAAATAAAACCAAAAAGGTTTTTCCTGGTGGGAATGGGCCAGTGTTGGTTATTGCCTGAAACCCACAGAAACAGGGATGTTTAGGTTTATTGTCAGGTGAGACAGTAGTAACTGGTTTTAGGTGACTGTTTCCAGGCAAGGGAATGCCAGGGAATACATTCTGTAGTAACTTGTAATATCTTACGGCTGCTTTTGCAAGGATCCTGCTATAAAAGGTGATTTTGAGACCCCCCTGCAGAGCTGCCCCAGCCCTGGGAACAACAGCAGGAGCACCTGGAGCTGCTGGAGAGAGGCCAGAGGAGGCCCCGGAGATGCTCCAGGGCTGGAGCCCCTCTGCTCTGGAGCCAGGCTGGGACACCTGGGGGGGCTCACCTGGAGAAGGGAAGGCTCCAGGGAGAGCTGAGAGCCCCTTGCAGGGCCTGAAGGGGCTCCAGGAGAGCTGGAGAGGGACTGGGGACAAGGCAGGGAGGGACAGGACACAGGGAATGGCTTCCCAGTGCCAGAGGGCAGGGCTAGGGGGGATATTGGGAAGGAATTGGTGTGTGGGAGGGTGGGCAGGCCCTGGCACAGGTTGGGCAGAGAAGCTGTGGCTGCCCCTGGATCCCTGGAAGTGTCCAAGGCCAGGTTGGACAGGGCTTGGAGCAACCTGGGCTGGTGGGAGGTGTCCCTGCCCATGGCAGGGCTGGCACTGGATGGGTTTTAAGTTCCTTCCCACCCAAACCATTCCAGGATTCCCTGATTGTAACCAGACAGATGAAGAGTAAGGGAAGGTGGGGACAAAGATAAAGGTTTCAAGGAGCAGATTCCTGCTGGATCACTGTGGACTGATCCTGAGTTTTTGGAATCAATTCAGGCTCGTAGCCAGGGGAGGCACAGAAGCATTTTCAGAGCCCGGGGAGGCACAGGAGAGGGGAGAGAGGGTTTGAGCTTGTTAGAAACCAAGGAAGCTTTTGGAATAAATAAAGGCTAAGCAGGAAGAATGGACTCTGTATAAATCCAGATGGAATCCCAGTTTTGGCTCTTCAGAAAAGGTTATGAGAGTTTGTGAAGTGGAACAGAGGAGAAACTTGATAGGTCTGGAAGGATGTCCAGCTTGGAATGGTGTGAGCTGGGGAAAGGGAATCATGAAATCCTTTGTTCTTGAAAGCATGGGATGGAAGTTCCTGAAGTTCAGAAGGGAACTGCAAAGAGGAAAAATCCACAGTAGAGCCCCATCCAAGAAGAATGTGTGGAGTTGAGCACCTGGAGGAAGACCTGGAGCAGGAAAGGAGAGTGTAAACTCTTGGAGCTGTTGTGGCTGTTTGGAATGAATTGGTGACGTTGTGGGGTGTCCCCAAAAGCTGCTGAGAGTATGGACTGGGGAGAGCACAGCTTCAGGAGTGTCAGGGGGGGCTCAGGGAGACAGAGGGTGTGTGTCAGGTGAGGTGAGTTCCCTGCAGCCTGGAAACCATCACAGTGGGATGAGGCGCCTGAACGGGGCAGGTGAAGTGATGGATCAGGACCTGGGGGTTGTGAAAGCTCTGGGAGCAGAACGTGCTGGGACAAGGAGAGGCTTCATTTCTCCCCCTATGCGCAGGACACGTATCACAGGGAAGCACCACACAGATTTTTAGGAATGGTGGATGCCATTGTATGGAGCAATGAGCCAGAAAAAGGAGAAATAAGTCTTTCATGTCCTGGTGGGGGCCCTGAAAAATGTAATGGCTGTAAAATCCCTGTGTGATGTAACTGTAATGTCCTGAGCTTTAACATCCTCTGAGCAGCAAAAGGCACATAAACAGTGTCATTGGGGCTTTGGGATGGGATTGGAAGTTTTAGGACTGGAACTACATAAATAGGAGGAGGCTAGTTGGGAAGTGAATGGTGGTGAGAAAGAGAGTAAAACTCCCAGCTGGCCTGGAAATGTTTTAGTGGCTCGGGAAGAGCTTGGATTGCAAAGATTGAAAAAGATCCTGATGTGGAAACCTGGTTTGGTGAGAAACAAATAACCCTTTGGAGGTAAAAGTACATCCTCACAGGAGGGAATCAGTGTGGGTGGAAGTTCTTTGAGTGGGAAAGGACCTTAAAACCCATCTAGTGACACCCCCTGCCATGGGCAGGGACGCCTTCAACTATCGAAAATGCTCCAAGCCCTGTCCAGCCTGGCCTTGGACACTTCCAGGGATCCAGGGGCAGCCACAGCTTCTCTGCCCAACCTGTGCCAGGGCCTGCCCACCCTCCCAGGGAAGAACATCCCTAATAAGAACTGCACCAAGGGGAAGTTTCCTTGAGAGTTTCCATTTGAGCCGTAGTTGCTCTGGCTCTGTCGTTCCAGGTATCCCAACACGGCCTGTGAGCTGCTGACCTCGGACGTGCCGCAGATCAACGACAAGCTCGGCGGGGACGAGACTCTGCTCAACATCCTCTACGACTTCCTGGATCATGAGCCCCCCCTGAACCCTTTGCTTGCCAGTTTCTTCAGTAAGACTATTGGGAACCTCATTGCAAGGAAAACGGAACAGGTAGTGCTGGGATTTGTCCTGGTCCGGGGCACAAATGAACTGCCTGGCATTGGCTCTGTTGTGTGGCTGGGTCATTGCTGCCTTTGTGAGCTCGTGGTAGTCTTAAGAGTCGAGGTTAAGGCTGGAGTTGAAATGTAATCTCCCAAAAGCTCTTGGCATTCCTCAGTGGAGGGAGGTGTTGCCTTAGACAGACACTTTCCGGAGATTTGGGGCCAGATCTGCCGTACTTGGGTTATTCCCCTGCCGCAGCTGAAGGTTTGTTTTTGACACTAAGGCATATTGAGGCATCCTTTGATCATCAGAGTCATTCCATCCAGCCAACAGTGCCACAGTCTCATCCCTGTGAAAGGGATGCTGGAAGCATGGGCTGAGCAGGGATTTAGAAATGCACACATCCCAGTTAAATACTGTTTTTTTTAAATGAAGGCTGTTGGAGACAGAGAGAAGGACAATTCTCCAGTTTTGCTTGATGCTCTTATTTCTATGGCCTTGGGTGTCTTTGTGGCACAGTGGAGTCAAAAGTTGGCTGAAAGGGTCTGATTTAGTCTTGCCTTGAAATAGGAACGTTATTGTCTCGTTCCCTGGAGAGTTCCCAACCTCGCCAGCATTCGGCATCGGGGTGGGTTGGCTGGGGTGAGAGGGTGAAGCCAGGGAGGTGTGTGGTGCTGCACCTGATGGGCGTGCTTTTCTTTGCAGGTGATTGCGTTTTTAAGGAAAAAGGACAAATTCATCAGCCTGGTGCTAAAGCACATCGACACATCAGCCATGATGGACCTGCTGCTGCGGCTCATCAGCTGCGTGGAGCCTGTGGCGCTGCGGCACGATGTGCTCAATGTGAGGGCCAGACCCCTGCCCTGCCCTGCCCTGCCCACCGGGGCCTGGAGGTCACTCATCCGAGAGAGGATCCACATTGCTCAAAGCTCCTTCTCCCAGAGCTGGAGTTGGTTCCCTTGGGTCCCTTGGCCTCTTTGTGGCCTCCAGGGCAGCAGCTTCGTGCAGGCCTGGCAGGAAAGGGTTTTCAGTCCATTTTCCCATGTAGCAACCACTCTTTACTCCAGCTGCTCCTGCTGCAGAGCTTGGACAAAGGAAATCTGTTCTCTGCCCCAGGATTCAGAATTTTAGACTGATGGATTGGGACAGGAATTAGTTTAGTTCCTCGGTGTGTTCAAGGATGTGTGGGATCACAGAGTCATGGAGTCATTGAATGGTTTGGGTGAGAAGTGACCTTAAAGCCCACCCAGTTCCACTCCCTGCCATGGGCAGGGACACCTTTCATAGCCCAGGTTGCTGCAAGCCCCTCCAACCTGGAGGGTTTTTCCAGGAAACATCCAAGTATCCAGGTTTCCAGATCTCAACCATCCATAGCCAGGCACATCTGGGTGGGATTTATTTTAAACCCATCCTGTCAGGTTCATTTTACCTGGTCAAGATTTTAGACAACCAAAAAAAGAAAGGGAATACAAAGTGAAGATGCTGAGTGGCCCTGGAGGGGCCCAGAACTGCCCCCAGGATTCCAGGAGGGGCCTCCCCAGGTCCCTGCACAGGGACGGGCACTGCCCTGGGCTGTGCCCACACTGGGGCTCCCCAGTCCCGGGGCCATCGGCCTCTTGCCCACCTGGGCACACCTGGGCTCGTGTCCAGCTGCTGTCACTGGACCCCCAGGGCCTTTCCCAGCTTTCCAGCCCCTCTGCCCAGCCTGGAATGTTCCATGGGGTTGGGGTGATCTGAGGGCAGCACCCGGCACTTGGCCTGGTTGACTCTCACCCCGTTGGCCTCAGCCCATGGATGCAGCCTGTCCAGATCCCTCTGCAGAGCTTCCTGCCCTCTGCAGACCCACCTCCCACCCAGCCTGGTGTCATCTGCCATGTCAGGGAAACCCTCCATTGTCTGCACCGGATCTGTACAGCTCTGTCTCCTCTGTGCTTCTGAAAACACTGGAAGAATCTTCTCCAGCCCCTCTGAGGAGCTCCTGGGGCAGGTTTGGCTCTCAGGCAGCTCGCCGTGGTGATGACGTCGTGCAGGGGGTGACAGTGCCTTCTCTTTGATCTGTGTCATTTGATCCTGAGATCTCTGTGGATTTGGGCGGAAAATAATATTGACTGTAAATAATTCACTGCTTGTGCAGCAGGAAAGTTCTGATATGGGGCACTTGCAGAAGGAGGTTTACTGTCAGGACAGATAAGTGGCCTCCTGGAAGTCTGTCCTCTGTTATTAATGTAAACTCTTACCTGGACAAACTCGAGGAGGCTGTGAGGAGACTCCACCTGCATGTCCTGGGAATGTGTGATGTCCTTCATCTTCTCCTACGTGCCTTAGTGATAAGAAGTACAACTTCTGTTGTGTGACAGCAGGAAGGTCTGCAGAGGGATCCGGACAGGTGGATCCTTGGGATGAGGCCAATGGTGTGAGGGTCAGCGCAGTCCATCCCATGGGAGATGGAGCTGGCAGAGGATGTAGCAGGAGCACACTATGGCAGGGGGTGGGACTGGATGGGCTTTAAGGTCCTTTCCCACCCAAACCATTCCATGATTCCATGATTCTGTCGTTGCAGAAACCTCCCAAGTCTTTTTCCTTTTAGTTGGTGTTTGGTGATTTATTTCAAACGCAGCTGAGAATGCATTAGTTTAGTTGTTTGTGTGATGTCACACATCCTGCAGTTGGCCTGGAACAGTGGCGTGGAGATGAGGATGAGCTTGTGGGTGAGGCTGGTCAGGGAGAAGAGGAAGGGATCATGTCGAGATGACATTCCTGGTTTACCTGGGCTGGGAAAGGGAGATAAGGAATGGTTTGCACTGAGAAAAGGAAGTTGGTTGAGGTTGGCCTGGAGCAAGGTCAAGGGACAACAACAGCGTCATGGCATGTGGAGGAGTCAGGAATTACTGAGTGTGAACAACAGGAGGAAGAACTGGGGGGAGAAGAATGTGTTGGTCATTGTGCTAATGCTGCTTAGAGGAGAGTGTTTGTCACTGGCCCATTCAGTGTTTTCCAGCGTTATGTAGGATTTTGGTTCCTTGGCAGGATGGACACACTGATGGAACTGAGAACCCATCCCTGTCCATGCTTCAGGGAATTTGGGTCCTTCCTGTGGCTGGGATTAGGAGAGAGGAGGAAGGGCTTCCCCTTCCTGAAAAGCTTGTCAAAGCTCCTCTTGTTTTGATTTCTGGGAAATCAAACAAGGATTTTCTTTCCCTCCAGTGGCTCAATGAAGCGAAGATTATCCAGAGACTCGTGGAGCTGATCCATTCCAGCCAGGACGAGGACGTGAGTATCACCAGAGCCTGTCACCTGGCTCTGAGGTGGTGGGTCCTGCAGGCTCCGTCCAGGAGACTCTCATGTCCCTCTGGAAATGTGCTGGTGACCTGTGGAGGAGCTGAGGGACGATCTCAGATTGTCCTGTCCTCTGTCTACTCAGCGCCAAAGCCTTTTGTTGTGGTTTTTACCTGGTTTGCACTTGTTTTACTCCCAGTTTCTTGGTGTGTTTTGCTGCTGCATTGGTTCGTCTCAAACCTACAGACAACAGTAACTTGGCTGAGTTTAAGCAGGAACCTGCTGTTTATTGAAAATCTTTTCAAATTGGCCAGTTTTCAAACCTTTTAGCCCACAAGTAGAAATTCAGTCTTAAAATCTGCAAGATGAGTTCTGTGAGCTCAGAAGAAGTGCAGTGCCAACACTGGTTCCCTCAGCTCATCCCAGCCAGAATCCCCCCCTGTGAGGGGAAAACTGGGGTGTACCACATGGGTCTGTGTGTTGGGGCAGAGCTGTGGGGGACAGTGCTGAATCGCAGAGCTCCAGAGAGGCTTTGCTTGATGGCCAGATGAGAGGATTAATCCCTCAAAATACCCCTGCAAAGCCTTTGAATCCACAGTAATTAAGTTGCAAAGGGTTTTATCAAAGCATTTCTTTTTCTTCAGGCAGGTAGCCTGAGCAGGGAGCAGGAGGAATGGAATACTTAGGCTAGGAATGTGCAGGTTGACAGGATTGAGGAGGGAGATGAAAAAGAGCCTTCATTTCTGAGCTCCTGAACTACAGTCAATTGTTAAGTTCAGGCCCATATCCTCATTGAGTCTTAAATCTGTTAATGCTTCTAATCAAGTGTGTATCTAACAGATGAAACACCTCCAGTGTGTTTGGAATAATCAGGATTGATCCATGTTTTTGCATTCCCAGCCCAGTTCTGTTTGCCCTGAGAGTCAGACCGGGCCGAGGTCGGTGCTGGCCCTGACCGTGCTCCCTGTCCTTGTTTGCAGAGGCAATCCAACGCTTCCCAGACCCTGTGTGACATCATCAGGCTGAGCAGGGACCAGAGCACGCAGCTCCAGGACGTCCCAGAGCCAGATCCCCTTCTCACAGCACTGGAATCGTGAGTACCCTGGAGCTGTGCTGGAGCTCCCACAGGGATTGCTCCGTGCACACACAGATGTGTCCGTCCTTGGACCAACTCCTGGGCGAACCACAGGTGTTGCTCTTGGAGGTGAATGAGCCCTGCGGGGCTTTGGGGGTTTGTGTCTCCCTCTGAAGGCAGGAGAGGGGGATCAGAGAGCCCAGAGCTCCTGCCCTGGTTCAAGGGGAGGCAAAACCCAAGAAATTCCAGGCTGGGGAAGTTGGAATTATTCAGCCTGGAGAGGAGAAGGTTGTGGGAGACCCCACAGAACCTTCCAGGACCTGAAGGGGCTACAAGGAAGCTGGAAAGGGACTCCATTAGAAACTAGAGTACCAGGACAAAGGGAAAGGGGTTCAAACTGCCAGAGGGAAAGTTCAGGTTGGATATTAGGAAGGAATTCCTGACTGGAAGGAGCAAACTGGGAAAATCAATTTTTGTGGTACATGACTCACACTGAGCGCTATTTGGGAAATCAGAATCATGGGGTGGTTTCAGTGGAAAGGGACCTTAAAGCCCACCTAGTCCCACCCCCTGCCATGGGCAGGGAAACCTTCCACTAGCCCAGGTTGCCCCAAGCCCCCTCCAACCTGGCCTCGGACACTCCGAGGGATCCAGGGGTAGCCACAGCTGCTCTGCCCAACCTGTGCCAGGGTCTCCCCACCCTCTCAGCCAGGAATTCCTTCCCAGTGTCCCCCCTATCCCTGCCCTCTGGCGGGGGAAACCATTCCCTGTGTCCTGTCCTTTCTTCCCTTGTCCCCAGTCCCTCTCCAGCTCTCCTGGAGCCCCTTCAGGCCCTGCAAGGGGCTCTCAGCTCTCCCTGGAGCCTTCCCTTCTCCAGGTGAGCCCCCCCAGCTCTCCCAGCCTGGCTCCAGAGCAGAGGGGCTCCAGCCCTGGAGCATCTCCGGGGCCTCCTCTGGCCTCTCTCCAGCAGCTCCAGGTGCTCCTGCTGTTGTTCCCAGGGCTGGAGGCAGTGTTGGTCACATCTCTGCAGCTCCTTCAGCCTCTCATCAGTCTATGTCAGTTTTGAGCCCTTCAGAGTTTGGAGATGAACTGGGAACTCGGTCATTCCCCCTGACAATCCCAGGACTATTAAGGAAGGTCATGAGCCCCTGCAGTGGGAGGGGGGATGGCCGTGGGGAATGTGGTACTTTCAGACTTTTTTGGTCATTTTAGAGTTTCTTGGTAGTTTTGCAGAGGGCTGTGTGACCCTGCACTTCCAGAAAACCTCCCTAAAATTCCTGATACCACTTCACTGTTAAAATAAAGAATATTTGAGCAAAAATGATTTTTTTGCTTCTCTTCCCTTCCTGCTGAAGGTCACAAATCCCATTGCTTTTTTTCCCAGCATTGCTGCTGACCTTTTTGATTTTGGATAACTTTTTTCATCTCTGAGTCAGAAATTATTGATCAACTGGGGCAGGATGAAGGAGCGAGGACAAGGGTTACAAAATAAACCCCAAATCTGAATTTCTGTGGCTGCTGCCGCCTGGGTGCAAAACCAGTGAATTTGGTTAATTACAGAAAATCTACTTCTTTTTCCTGACTCTGCCTCTCCTGCCTTTGCTGACAGGGTGTATTGAGATGCTCCTTATTAAAATAATCCTCTTTCATGCATTATTAATCTATTTTTGCATTTTTATCTCATATTTTATTTATACCAATGGAAATACGTTAGAAAATAGTACAAATTTGGCTGTGAACTCGAGTAATGCTGATTTTAGCTGGACCTGTGGCTTAGGCAAGAAAAGCACTTGCTGCATTTTGGGGAGCTGTCATTGACATCTCAGGATTTTCATGGGAAGAGCCTGAATTCTGTGGGGAACTCGGAGCTGCTGCGGGCACGGAGCTGGGGAGCAGAGCTGGGCTCAGCCTCCTGGGCCTCCATCTGTTACTCATTCCCATGGCACGGAGCAGACAGAAGAGTGTTCCCTCTCTGCTGGTTGGTCTTCAGTTTTAAGACTGTTTCAGACTGATTCCAGACCTGGAAAGGCCCAGCCTCAGAGTTCAGCCCTTCCTTGATCATCCCTCCCCTGAGCCGGTTCTGTCAGTGCTTGGGAGGCACCAGCACTTGGGGCAAGGGCTGTGCTCCTGGGAAGAGGGACAGGAGGAGAGGGAAGGGCCTGAGGCTGGGCCAGGGCAGGGGCAAGTGGGACAGGAGGAGGAATTTGCTGCTGGAAAGAGGGGTGAGGCCTTGGCAGGGGCTGCCCAGGGAGGTTTGGAGTGCCCAGGGCTGGAGGGGCCCAAGGCAGGACTGGCCATGGCACTGAGTGCTCTGGGCTGGGGGACAAGGTGGGCATTGGGCACAGGGTGGGCTCTGTGGGCTGGGAGGGCTTTTCCAGCCTCAGGGATCCTGGGATTCTGGAAGGGGATCATGGCTGAGACCACTGAAATGTGGATGTTATTGACAGTTACTGCACTCTCGGCCTCCGTTTCCAGGTCCTGCATCTTACCTTGCCTCACCATAAGGATCATCCTCCACTGTGTGTTGTCCTTCTGTGGCTTGGTGGATGGTTGTAGATGATCAGCAATGGCTTCACATCATATTATATTGTAACAAATTTCACTGACTGCTCTGACCCTGGGCTTGTGGTCCAGGTCATAACTATGGGATGGTGAAGGAGAGAACGGGTTGGTTTGGAGTGTGGGTGTTTGTACCCAGGTGCCAAAAGCTGGTGCAGAAGCAGTGGTGTCTGGTGGGACTTCACCAAGAGGTGTCCTTATTCCTTCCCAAAATAATGAAATAAATAAAAACGGTGGTCTTTTTGTCCAGAAGACCCACAAGTGGGTATTTTGTGATGAAAGCACTGCCAAGTCCATGTATTTCTTACCCTCTTGTGTCACCCAACAGGCAGGAATGTGTGGAGCAGCTCCTGAGGAACATGTTTGATGGAGAACAGACCGAGAACTGCATCGTCAATGGAACACAAGTTCTGCTGACACTGCTGGAAACACGGCGCTCCGGGTGAGTTGCACTTGCTGCCCTCCAGAAACAGCTTTGGGAACTCCAGTCTGGTTCTACTGGGCAAAAAGGACGTTTTTTGGCCTGGTACAAAGCGCTGTCAAGGAATGTCAACAAGGACAAGCAGTGCCAGGACAAGAGGGAATGACTTTAAGCTGAAGAGTGCAGGGTTAGATGGAATATTAGGAAAGAGTTCCTGGCTGGGTGGGTGGGCAGGCCCTGGCACAGGTCAGGCAGCGAAGCTGTGGCTGTCCCTGGATGCCTGGAAGTGTCCAAGGAGGGATTGGACAGGGCTTGGAGCAACCTGGGCTAGTGGGAGGTGTCCCTGCCCATGGCAGGGGTGGCCCTGGATGGGCTTTAAGGTCCCTTCCCACCCAAACTGTTGCACAATTCTATGAGTCTCTGTGTCTGGCTGTCTAGTTTTAATTTTGCTTTTTGAAGTTATAGCCCCTTTTGTTTCTTTTTGTGGAGGTAGAGGAGGGAAAAGAGAAAGGGAGTTTTATGGAGGGAAGTGGGACATTGAACTTCTCAGTGTTTAAAATGGAGTGAATCAGGAAGGGTGAAGGAGCTCCTGGAGCATTAGGAAGAGGCCCTGGAGAGCAGGACAGAAGGGGCACTGGGGAAACCAGGTGCTGCTCAGAAAGTCATGAGCAGAGTTGAACTGAGAAGGAACTGAGACTGGAACTGTGCCATGGCTGGTGCCCAGGACCTCTGGGGCTTTGTGAGCTGGAGGCTCAGCAATCCCTGTCCAGCTCATTCCTGGCTGTCTGGAATTCCATTTCCTAATGAAGTGAAAGTGTTTGTGTTGCTGCAGTAGGAGGGAGGTGGTAGAGCTGTTGTAACTTACCCCTTGCCAGTAAAGAGGGGTGATGAGCACAGCCCCAGCTCCTCAGGCTTTACATCTCTTTGGCTCTTCATGTGCATCTTTTTGAACACCTGAGGAGGATTTATAGCCTTTAACAAATACTTGTAGTTCACTTGCTAATGTAATGTAAATTTTTAAACACCAGAAAGCCCTTCAGGAATGTGTCTTGGTCAGCTGAAGCACAGGTTTGATAAGTGAACTCTGATACCAGGTTTGAGATGTAAAGAGCAGCTTGTAAATGGTACATTAATATAATGTTTATAAATATGTTATGTAAATATATCCAGTGGCTGGAAATTACTGTTTTTCATATTCACAATTATTTTTCAAGAGAAAATCACTGCCATGACCAGTAAGACTGGAGACCCTTGTAAGGTTTTATGAAGTCTTCACCTCAGTGCACACTGAGGTGTAGAAGGGAAATTCTTTTAGTGGAATTGCTGATTGAACAGCAAGTTGGACAGTGATTTTAAAATCACAGAGTCATAGAATCCCTGGGTGCTTTGGGTTGGAAGAGACCTTAAAGACTATGTGATATCATTTGGTTGTTAAAAACGGGAAGATTTATCCCCGGGGGACTGTCGTGCTCTTTCCCTGGCAGGGTGGAAGGACTGATGGACTCGTACACTCAGGGATTCGAAAGGTCTTACACTGTCAACAGCAGCATCTTACACGGGATCGAACCACGGCTCAAGGACTTCCACCAGCTGCTGCTCAGCCCACCCAAGGTAGGGCAGATCCCTGGCTCCTGTTTCAGGATTTCCCTTTCCTTACGGCTTTCCTGGGTATTTCCAAGAGCCCACCATACTGGGACAGTCAAAGGGCTTGGGAAAGAAAATTCACACTTACATGGTATAATTCAGGTGTTTAGGGAATAGGCAGGAGGAGTCTGAGAGCTGCTGTGTCCAGGTAAATCCAGGAAGAAGAAACACGTTGGGACTGGGACATTGAGTAAAGATGGTGAAGAGGAAGGAACTTGTAATTAGTGGGTTTTAGTCTAAATTTATTTGGGTTTTAGTCTAAATTTGGAAGTTAGAGTCTCCCAGTGGTCACAGGACTGGGAGGGTGGTTTAGGTTTCCCTGCAGAGAGTGTTCCTGAAACAAACTGGTTCTGTGAAATCACAGAATGCCAGAAAAGCTGGGGTTGGAAGGGCCCACTGGAGATCACCCAGTCCAACCCCCTGCCCTGGCAGGGTCACCTGGAGCAGGCGGCACAGGTGGGTTCGGAATGTCTCCAGAGAGGGAGATTCCACACCATCCCTGGGCAGCTGTTCTGGGCTCTGCCACCTCCATGGAAAGTCCTTCCTCCTGCTGAGGTGGAACTTGGGGTTTACCTTATGGCTGCTGCTCCTCAGCCTGTCACTGGGCCCAGCGTGTGTGTGCCCTGGGGAGTGACCCTGCCCCTGTGCCCTCAGAGATCAGCAATCCTGACCACCATCGGCGTCCTGGAGGAGCCGCTGGGGAACGCGCGTCTCCACGGATCCCGGCTCATCGCCGCGCTGCTCCACACAAACACTCCCAGTATTAATCAGGAACTATGCAGACTCAGTACCATGGATTTATTACTTGTGAGTATCCCAGCGGGACTCTGGGAGCAGGGAGAGGGGAAGGACTTCCAGCTGGGAACAGTTTTGCTTTCCTTTTGATCCGTTTGGTGCCAGGAGGTTTGGTACATGTGGGCCAGAGCCTAATTACTTCTCTAATCTGCTGCGGGAGCATCCATGCTTGGAACAGCTTTTGTGATCCAAATCCAGTTGTTTGGGATTTTGAACTGAGCCTCATGCTTCCAAATTCTTGTTCATGTGGTGGAGGGTGTGTGAAACAGTCTGGTTGTGGTGTGTGTGAGCTCCTGCAGTGCTGAGAGCTGGACTTGCTCACAGAATCCCAGGATCACTGAGGCTGGATAAGAGCTCCCAGCCCATGGAGTTGCTGTTCATGATCCCCTGCATTGGGCTCTTGCTCACCTGGGCACACCTGGGCTTGTGTCCCGCTGCTGTCACTGCACCCCCAGAGTCCTTCCCAGCTTTCCAGCCCCTCTGCCCAGCCTGGAGTGTTTCATGGGGTGACCTAAGGGCAGGACCCAACGCTTGGCCTGGTTGAGCCTCATCCCATTGGCCTCAGCCCATGGATCCCATGGACAGCCTTAAAAAAAATTATTTCTATACTTAAATATTATTTATTTCCTCTTTTCTTAGCATTAATTTAGTCACAGAAGAGTTAAGTTGGGTTCTTTTCAGTGTGTCTGTGCTGGGAGTCCTGCCTGGGAGTGAGGGGATTCCCAAGTGCTCAGTTGATTAGGAAATACTCATTTATTTCCCAATAAACTGAGCACACTGGGACTCCTGAGCCCAGCCAGCCCCCAGCAGGTACTGGGGTGGAGGGGGAAAATTGTTTTAGTGGAATTGCTGATTAAACAACAAGTTGGGCAACAATTTAATATCACAGAATCACAGAATGCCAGGATGGTTGGGGTTGGAAAGGTCCACAAAGATATCTGACAGATAAAAATGCTGAAGGTTTATTCAGACTAAATTCTTCTGTTTCTCTTCTGTTTTATCCAGGACTTATTTTTTAAATACACGTGGAATAACTTTTTGCATTTCCAAGTGGAACTGTCCATAGCAGCTATTCTGTCCCACTCTGTGCAAGAGGGAAAACCCACCACGAGTGACCAGGAGAGCAAAGAGGAGGCTCCGAATGGGAACGCGGCCAACGCGGAGCCTCCGGCAAACACCCCCGAGAACCTCATGGTCACCCACGTGAGTCCCCACAGCCCGGGTCCCCTCTGCACTGGATTAACAAGGAATTGGTGGATCAGCCATTCCAGAGCGCGGAGTTTGTTTATGAAAAATTTGTTGTTATTTGTTGTTGGTTCTCATGGCTCCGTATTTGCTTTTGTACATTTATTTTTAGCATCCTGTTACAAAATAAACATAAAACTCACCTCATTTAATGGGCTTGTGAATCCATTGCTATTTAATTCCATTTTCTCTAAAAAATACCTACAAATATTTGACAAAAAGTGTCCCTGAGTACATTTCAGCTTCTCCCTGGGGGTCCTCATGGGGAAACCTTCATGGTGTGGTTCCAAATTCCAACAGTGTTTCCATTCCTGCTGCTGGGAAGTCCAAAAGAAGGGGAATGTTACAGGTGTTGCTCTTGTCCCTGGATTCTCTGGGAAAATAATTGGGAAAGAAGGAATTCTTGGGCAAGGGGAGTGCTGAAATTTGAGTTCTTGAGTGAAGGGAGGAGCAGAAGAGCCCACAAGGAGACTCCTGAGCTGTGAGTGTTCCTTTGGAAATCCTGACTGTTCTCCCTCTTTTCCCTCCAGCTGTTCCAGAAGTGCTGCCTGGTGCAGAGGATACTGGATGCCTGGGAAGCCAATGACAAAATCCAGTAAGGAATTGGTGCTCCAGGGCTGCTCACTGAAACATTGCCTTGAAACAGTCTGGGGGAATTTACGTCTTAATGGTGTCTGAACCCTCTGGGATTTGGAATTGGGATTTGCAACTGGGATTATTTGCATATTAAAAAGCCAAATTCCCCAAATACACATAGAATTTGAAAGGCTGGTTACTTTTTTGGGTGTTTCTGACACCCCATCCCAAACACACAGTCTGCTACTTTCTCAGGAAATTACAAAGAATATTCACTTTTTTCTGTCTTTTGTTTTAAATCCATGATTTTGTTCTCCCTACGATGGAAAACTGTGTGGACATTGAGGTAGCCAAGCATTTTTGCCTGGATTGGCCCTGGATTTCATGTTTTACCTTTATAAACCCCATGGATTTTGTGCTGATTCCAATGACAAGAACTAAATAATTAAAAATACCTAAAATGTCTCTTTAAAGTGGCAATATTTTGGAGGCTTCGGTTTCCTTGTCCAGCTGAATGTTTTGGTCCTCCCTCAGTATTTTGAGCTCTTGCTGGCTCCGAAGTGCTTTGGAGCCCCGCTGTGGTTTAGGCCACAATTGATGGGTTGTGGGTTGGTTTGATTTTTTTGGTTGTTAGTTTGGTTTGGATTTTTTGGGTTTTTTTAGTCTTTTCCCTTCTACAACCCTTTGTCTTGATAACGAATTTTGCTGGTAATTTCCTTGCCCAGGGCCCAGTTTTGTAGGTACCAAAAATATCCCTGGTTGTTCCTTAGGAGTCTTTCTGATTAAATTGCTGGGAAACCAGCAGGGTTGTGTAGCAGGAGCTCCTGGAATGCCGGGGGGCTGGAAGGCTGTGGTGGCAGGAGCTCCTGGAATGCCAGGGGGCTGGAAGTCTGTGGTGGCAGCAGCTCCTGGAATGCCCGGGGGGCTGGAAGGCTGTGGTGGCAGCAGCTCCTGGAATGCCAGGGGGCTGGAAGGCTGTGGTGACAGGAGGTCCTGGAATGCTGGGGGACTGGAAGGCTGTGGTGACAGGAGGTCCTGGAATGCTGGGGGGCTGGAAGGCTGTTCCCCAGTGCTGGTGCCATGGGCTGTTCTCTGTTCCCAGGGCAGAAGGAGGGATGAGGAGAGGGAACATGGGCCACCTGACCCGCATCGCCAACGCCGTGGTGCACAACATGGAGAAGGGCCCCATGCAGGCCCAGATCAGCGACTTCATCAAAGGTACCCCTGCCCAGCCACTGCTCCTCCCCAGGGAATGGCATGGGGGGCTCAGCACACGTGGCAGTCCCTCCACGAATGGAAAGAATTCCCAGAGAAATGTCACATTTATTAAAATTTCTT
Source organism: Grallaria varia (assembly GCA_013396735.1). Classification (NCBI taxonomy): domain Eukaryota; kingdom Metazoa; phylum Chordata; class Aves; order Passeriformes; family Formicariidae; genus Grallaria; species Grallaria varia. Next base: position 81,819 of record VWZG01011323.1, read on the forward strand.
TATCTCAGCCCTTGAGTTTTTTGCACTCTGGGGCTCCCAGTTGTCCCCATCCTGCTGTGGAGGGAGGGAGAGGCTGGGTGGGGTCAACCCACCAGTAACCAGGAAAGGCAGGGAGTTATAAAGCAGAACTTGAGCCAGCCCTGTGGTTGTTCCCATGAAGGAGCAGTAGAAGCTGTGTATGTTCAGCCCACAAAGCTTCATGGGGAGCTGAGGTTGTTCAGACTCATCACATCTCAGGTCTGGCCTCGTGAAAGCGGTGCCTTTGTCTGTGGGTTTTGCTGTGTCATGGACACCCCCTTTGCAGAGTCCCTGCTCGGGGCACCCCTGGGGCTTGGTGCCCATGGGGCTGATCCCTGTGCTGCCCTTCTCCCTGCAGAGCTCCCCGAGGACTGCAGAGGGAGGTGGGAGAGCTTTGTGGAGGAGACGCTGACGGAGACGAACAGGAGGAACACGGTGGATTTGGTGAGCACGGTGACCCTGCTGGCTCCTGGGCCTCCTGTAACCAAAAAAGTGATATTTCTGGGTGCTTTTCTTGCTGTGCTGGTTTTTCTGAAAAATTTCAAGGGCAGACTGTATAAAACATATTCCACAGTTCTTCAAGCAGCAGCAGCAGCTGATCCATGTTGATAAACTCTGGCCCTCAGGCCAGTTCCTGCCTTGGGAGGAGTTTGATCTTTGACTGGGGTTATGGAACTAAAATATTGGGGCTCTTTCAGCTTCCCTGTGTCCTTATTCCTTGGTACTTCCGACAGGTGAGCACCCACCACCTGCATTCCTCCAGTGAGGACGAGGACATTGAAAGTGCTTTCCCCAATGAACTTACTCTCCAACAGGTGAGTCAACAACGTGCCCTTCACTGTTCCCAGGGAACTTCCTGCTCTGATTTGCTTTTGGTCCATCCCAGTATGGAGTAGATTCCTAAACTCTGCTCTTGGTCAGCATGTTCAGCTCTGCTGGGCTCTTCCAGTGGAGTTCTATGGTCTGGAATACAACTGGGAATAAATTGGACTCAGACTGCACCCAAGTCCCAGATGGATGATGTGTCCAGAGTAGGGAATGGAGCTGGGAAGGGGCTGGAGCAGCAGGAGCGGCTGAGGGAGCTGGGGGGGCTCAGCCTGGAGAAAAGGAGGCTCAGGGGGCACCTTCTGGCTCTGCAAGTCCCTGCCAGGAGGGGGGAGCCGGGGAGGGGTCGGGCTGTGCTCCAGGGAAGAGGGACAGGAGGAGAGGGAAGGGCCTGAGGCTGGGCCAGGGCAGGGGCAGGTGGGACATGGGGAGGAATTTGCTGGTGGAAAGGGTGGTGAGGCCTTGGCAGGGGCTGCCCAGGGAGGTTTGGAGTGCCCAGCCCTGGAGGTGCCCAAGGCAGGACTGGCCGTGGCACTGAATGCTCTGGGCTGGGGGCCAAGGTGGGCATCGGGCACAAGGTGGGCTCCATGGGCTGGGAGGGCTTTTCCAGCCTCAGGGATCCTGTGGGATATTCTGTGGGGTATCCACCATTCTCTGTGACTATGTGGTGGCCTGTGCCTTGTCCTACACGAGGGAGGCATTTAGAGGAATCCGGCAGGACCACTGGATGTCCATGGTGGGTTTCAGTTGCAGCATCAGGGGAAAACCACCCATGAAAAGCCCAACACAACTTTCTATAACAGAGTAATGAAGCCACCAAATGGTTCCCTTGGGAAATTTCTGCCTGTCTTTGGGAGGAGTTGGGAGCAGATTGGTGGGTTACCAGTCCAGGCCTCACAGAGATCTGTGTGGTCCTGCTTTGGGAGCAGGTTGCAGTGAGGGTTTCTCAAAGTTGGTCACTTTTTGGTGCTAGTGATGCTTTTGTAGGACAGGTTTTTCACCCAGCTCAGTGCAGTGTCTCTGGAATGTCTCTGGACACCCTAATGATGCTGGTTTTGGGTCTCTCTCCCAGGCCTTCTCTGAGTACCAGATCCAGCAGATGACGGCCAACTTCGTGGATCAGTTCGGCTTCAACGACGAGGAGTTTGCAGACCAGGATGACAATATCAAGTAAGTTCATAGTTAGTTGGCATTTAAGCCTCTTTGCATCTCATCTTTCTTCTGGTTCAGGTGTAAAATCAATCTCATTATCCCTCCTTGGGTTTGAAATGAGCAGGAGAGGGATCAGTGGCTGGGAAAAGATGGAGCTTTTTTTTGTGGGAGCCTAGCCTTGATCTCCAAAGCCCATTGTAGAACCAAGAAAAAGTATTTCTTCATTTTAGAGAGAAGCGTTTTAAATAAAACATGTAATTATTATCAGCCCTGGTCTAGGAGAAGTTTAATTGCAGAGAAAACAAAGCATTAGAGCAAGTTCTAGGCGATTTAACAGATACTGTTCAAGGAATTAAGTCCTTATTGAAATTAGGAGTGAAAGAATGGTGGTCTGATGGAGTACATGGAAAAATGAGCTATTTTGTCCCTTCTGAGAGAGGGAGCAGAGATAAGGAGGAGCAAGGACAGTTCAGGGGAGGCAGGGGGGGATTTAATGTTACACAACTTGCTGAGTTCAGAGCTCAGAATTTGCTGCTTTTATAGAATTCCATTAATCCCATTAAAACTGCAGCTCATCTTCTCTCCTTAAAGATGTACCTGGGATTCTGATTATCCCCCTTGGCCATGACGGTTCAGAAATTGGAACCATTTAGTTCTGGACACTGAAGTGCTCCAGGGTGTCTCAATGTTCTGCTCCTCAGCTTTGCCCCTTTGCTTCAGCTCCTGGAGGGTTTGTCTCCATCACAGGAATTCTTTGGGATCCAAGGTGATGGGGGTGTGCCAGCACCTCTGTCCTTCCATCTAGGGATTTTCCTGAGTGTTGTTGGTGTCAGAGCTTTAATAAGGCCAGAAAGTTGCAGACTGAGTCAGAGTTTAATTTAACAGAGATTACTTAGTTCTACACCTAGAAAAAATAAAATAGACTTTTCAGTTGTGTCAGCAGCAGATGTGACCCTGTGTGTGTGCAGGGGCAGGTGAGGAGGGAAATTCCTGAGGAGCTGCCAAAGGTGCCTCTTGAGCATTGTAAAATGAACGTGGAACTGAAAAAAGTCTCTGACTGGGATTTCATTGCTGTCTTTGAGGTTGGAAAAGGAAACTGTACACTACAAAACATGGAATATTTGATAGTGGTCCTCCCTGCCAGCTGCTGGACACTTTAAAAGCAAATGCCACTGTCCAAAGGTAGAGATACTTAAACAAAGTGAATGAACTGCCTGGCCCAAACTGTCCAGGAACGGGGAGTTTTTGGGCTGCAGCTCCCTCTGCTGTTCTCCTTGGGCTGCTCTGGGGCCAGTTGGAAACCAGGACATTTTAGGGTTTTTGCAGCACAGTAACACACCAGGGACTTGAGCCACTGACACTTTGAGATTCACAGAACTCCAGGATCCCTGAGTTTGGAAAAGCCCTCCCAGCCCACGGAGCCCACCTTGTGCCCGATGCCCACCTTGTCCCCCAGCCCAGAGCACTCAGTGCCACGGCCAGTCCTGCCTTGGGCACCTCCAGCCCTGGGCACTCCAAACCTCCCTGGGCAGCCCCTGCCAAGGCCTCACCACCCTTTCCAGCAGCAAATTCCTCCCCATGTCCCTCCTGCCCCTGCCCTGGCCCAGCCTCAGGCCCTTCCCTCTCCTCCTGTCCCTGTTCCTGGAGCACAGCCCGACCCCTCCCCGGCTCCCCCCTCCTGGCAGGGACTTGCAGAGCCAGAAGGTGCCCCCTGAGCCTCCTTTTCTCCAGGCTGAGCCCCCCCAGCTCCCTCAGCCCCTCCTGCTGCTCCAGCCCCTTCCCAGCTCCCTGCCCTGCCCTGCACACGCTCCAGCCCCTCCGGGTCTCTCCTGTCAGGAGGGGCCCAGAACTGCCCCCAGGATTCCAGGAGGGGCCTCCCCAGGTCCCAGCACAGGGATGGGCACTGCCCTGGGCTGTGCCCACACTGGGGCTCCCCAGTCCCGGGGCCATCGGCCTCTTGCCCACCTGGGCACACCTGGGCGTGTGTCCAGCCCTGTGTCCACTCACATTGGGCATGCAGAGGTTCCTCTGTGGCAGCACTGAAGGCTCTTTCCCTTCTCTTCCCAGCGCTCCCTTCGACAGGATCGCGGAGATAAACTTCAATATTGATGCAGATGACGACAGTGTGAGTGGGGGTTCTGTAATGCTTATTCAATAGCACTGATCCTTGCAAGGTTGTGCTTTCATTTTAGAAGAGCAAAGATTTGATGGGTCTTTTGGTCAGTGCAAAGGTGTCCTCATTGCTGAGTCCAGTTAAGGATCTGGGAGCACTGCACATACCCTCTGAGTGTCTCCCACAGAAATATTTCCTCAGAAACAGCACTCCTGGAATTGAAGGAATCTTTCTCCTTGCAGTGTCAGTCTGTTGTCCTTAGAATGACAGAATCATGGAATGGTTTGGGTGCGAAGGGACCGCAACGCCCACCCAGTGCCACCCCTGCCGTGGGCAATGACACCCCCCACCAGCCCAGGTTGCTCCAAGGCCTGTCCAGCCTGGCCTTGGACACTTCCAAGGATCCAGGGGCAGCCACAGCTTCTCTGCCCAACCTGTGCCAGGGCCTACCCACCCTCCCAGCCAGGAATTCGTTCCCAATATCCCCCCTATCCCTGCCATGTGGCAGTGGGAAGCCATTCCCTGTGTCCTGTCCCTGCATGCCTTGTCCCCAGTCCCTCTCCAGCTCTTCTGGAGTCCCTTTAGGCCCTGCAGGGGGCTCCAAGGTCTCCCTGGAGCCTTCTCTTCTCCAGGGTGAACTTCTCCCAGCCTTTGATAATCTTTCCAGTCACAAATTAGGGAAGCATGGAGACGTCTGTATTTCTTAGGGATTTAAATACTGCCAGGCTGTGTCTGGTCTTTTCTGTTCCATTGGCCCAAACCAAAGCAGCAGCTGGGCAGTGGGGATCCCAGGGGATCCCACATAGCTCCTGGGCAAAACTTGGTTGGGCCAACACTCAGGCTGCAGCTTCCCTCATGTTCTCCACGGAATGATTGGGATTTGGTGTCTCCCATGTGTCCTTTAGCCCAATGCCTCCCTGTTTGAAGCCTGTTGCAACGAGCGGATCCAGCAGTTCGACGACAACGAGGAGGAGGAGGATATCTGGGAGGAGAAGGAGATCACCTATGCAGCCCAGGTCAAATCAAGAACACGGTAAGGTGAAAACAAAGCACTGCTTTTTTCCCCCTGAATGCTGTGAAGCTGCACATTTCAGTCAAGTCCAGGCTTAATTGTTGCATATTTGTGTTATTACGGGTCTGTGAGGTTTTTATCTGACAAAACCCTGAGTGCTTTCCATGCCATGTGTGCTGGGGGTTTGTCTTGAATGTGGAACAGAAATCCAGTTTAAGGGAATTCAGTTACTGTGGGAACAACCAATGACCGTGTCTGTCATCAAAGATATGAAAAACCCCCATCTTTACTGTGAAATTCTTAGAACTTTCTTATCCCCTCCTCTTTGGAGATGATGAAGAGTTAAGACTGAGGGGAGCAGACAGAACTTATTCAGAATATTAAAGAAAAAAGGTGGTGTTTTCAGGAGAATGAGGGACCTCCCAGGAGTGCCTTGGGCTCTGCAAATCCCTTTTCATCCCTTTGATGGAGCCGGTTATTACATAAAATAACTCCTATAATTCTAAATCTGAAAACATGATCAAAGGGACAGGAAAAACCTCCAAGACCTCAATGTTTCCTTGCCAAGCACTATCACCCTAGTGGTCCTGCTCACATACAGGATTCCACACCAGTATCCCTTCCTTTGGCACTGGTTTGTGTGGTCCCACCAGACTCCAGCCTGAATCTGTCAGTGCAGCACATGACTCTGCAGATGAGTTTGGATGGGCAGAGCTCGGGGATGTCCCTGGAGGGTCTTGCAGAGTGCCTGTGGTTCCTGTGGGCTGGGCATTGTGGGGAATAGCCTTGGAGAAGGCCCTGGGCAGGCCTGGGCTGGGATCCCTGGGCAGGAGGGCAGCTGAGGGCTGGCTGAGCTGGCTGCCCTTGGGACTCTGCTCAGCCCGGGCTCTCTGGGTTAGGTTTGGGGCATCGCAGACCTCGGAGGGCTCATCCAAGAGTGACCTGGAGAATGGAGACCACGATGGGAACGTGGACTCAGAGGAGGAAGAGGAGCCCGCGCAGCAGCCACCTCCCCCCTCGGCAAACAGCCCCAAGAGCAACGTTTCTGAGCAGAAGGACTCTGAGACCTCTGAAGGTAAAGGATTTACAGCAGCACTGCCCCTTGGGAGAGGGATCTGCAGCCTCTCTGCACAGCAGCACTTTGCACTATGCCAGGTTCCTGGGCAGAGTCTGTGATTCCACCTGTGCAGAGGTGAAATGGGAATTTCAGGGTCTGTTTCTTGCCTCTGACCTGTCAGGGTGCTGGAGCCCTGCCTGTCAGAACAGTGACTGTGCTCAGGCAGCCACAGGGATAACCCCAGGGGAAGATGTCCCCGCCCATGGCAAGGTGTCGGAATGAGGTGGTTTTTAAGATCTTTTCCAACCAAACAATTCTGTGATTCTGTGGTTCTGTGAATCCCAGCTCTTTCAGTGCAAATCCCCATGCAAGCCTCACTGGAGGATTAGGGCATGAACTCACATCCCATGCCGAGAGTTCTGTGCAGACCTTTGCCAAGTGTCTCCACACTCTAGGTCTCTGTAGGTTCTCCTGCTTTTCCAGCTGTGTTTTGCCTTGTATTTGTAATGTCACAAACCCATCCTTACAAGGCCTGGAGGAGGAGTGCAGAGGGACAGGATTTTCAGGGACTCACAGAATGGTTTGGGTGAGAAAAGACCTTAAAGCCCATCCAGTCCCACAGGGCAGGGACACCTCCCATTAGCCCAGGTTGCTCCTAACCCCGTCCAACCTGGCCTTGGACACTTCCAGGGATCCAGGGGCAGCCACAGCTTCTCTGCCCAACCTGTGCCAGGGCCTGCCCACCCTCCCACACACCAATTCCTTCCCAATATCCCATTTAATCCTGCCCTCTGGCAGTGGGAAGCCATTCCCTGTGTCCTGTCCTTCCAGGTCCTTGTCCTAAGTCCCTCTCCATCTTTCTTGTCAGCCCCTTCAGGGATTATCCCACCTTAACGGTGTAAACAATGCTGTGGAAATACAGGAGAAACATGATGCTGGCAGCAAAACATATCCAAGGGACAAAAATGTTTTCCCAAACATCCATTTCTCATTCCTCCAAGCACTTTCAGTTTTAAAACATTCCTTTTTTGGGTAGTGCCTTTGTGTTGTAACTGAGAGCATCAGACAGAGTTATCCCTGTTGCCAGCTCTCTGCACCCCTTTGGAAGTGTTGGGTATTTCCAGTTTTATTAGGAAGAACCAGTATAAAACAGCCACCACCAGTGGGTTGTGTGTGGCAGCCCAGTCACCCTTCCAGAGCCCTCAGCTGGAATTTGGGCTCAGTTTTTGGGAGTGCAGCCCTGGGAGGTCTCCCTTGCTTGGTTCTGTTGCTGCAGAACAGTTTGCAGAGCTCAGCCATCCTTCTCCTTTCCTGAGAAAAGGTAAGGAAAACTGCTTTTTGAAAAGCTGACGTTTGTGGGACTGGGAGCATGGAGTAGGACTAGAAGAGGAAGTAGGTTCTGGTGAAGAAGGAATTGACTGGGACTGTAAAAAACAAATTGTCAAGTGACTTTTGGGATCTTAAACTTTTTACTCCATCAGTCAGTTCCTAACCTGTGTCTGCCAGAATTCACAGTTAGGGCTGGAATGGCTGTAAGGGAGCTAAGGGACCTGGAGTTCAACTGAGAATTACTGGCCGAAGGGATGAAAACATCCCCAGTGCCATTTCTCTCTGTGGATGCCTCTCCTATGGATAAGAGGAATATTTACCTGCAGAGGGATTGCCAGGCTGTGTGAGACAGGCGGGTCAGGAGGGAGTGCCCTGGGATGGGGCTGCTGTGTCCCTGGATCCCAGGCTGTGTCTCTGGGATCCCAGGCTGTGTCCCTGCGATGGCAGAGGCTGTTGTTGTCCCCAGGCTCGGGGTGGACGGCGGTGTTCGAGCCCGTGAGCTCCAAGCCCCCCACGCCCTGCGTGGCCATGGACGTGGGATCCAGCGTGTGGGACTCGGCAGCCCCGGAGAGCTCCACGCCCGAGGAGAAGGGATGGGCCAAGTTCACAGACTTCCAGCCTTTCTGCTGGTAAGAGCCACAGCATCCCAGTTTCCTTAGGGCTTTGGGATGGAATGCATTTCAATGGAGTAATCCTTTCTTCTCCCCTTCCCTTTCCCTGTACTTCCCCTTTTATGTTTTTATATTGTCTGATTATCTGGGGTCATGCTTCCCAGTGCTCCTAACTGGTGCTGGCATTCCTGTCTTATGGTGCTTCCTGTGTCATTGCTGCTGCTGCACTTAGGGTATAAAATCAATAAAGTAATAAATAAGGTTTATACAAGTTAAAAATATATATGGAAAGACAGGTCGGGGCCTGATGCTTCTTTCTGCCGGGCTGTTTGGAAGCACATGGGATCCCTGTTCCCATTCTCAAGGCTTTTCCCCCCTCAGCTCAGAGTCAGGCCGTCGGTGCAGCTCCCCCACGGACACGGAAAGCGGCGACTCCGACAGGACCCCAAAGCAGGGCCAGGACACGAACTGTGAGTGAGAGCAGTGCCGGGCACATGGGGTGTTACTGACCTGTTGGGAGTTCTGCACGGAGCAGCAGGTGGGGGGAAAACATCCCTGCAGTGCCACCCACCCTGAGGACTTGTTCCATCCCATAGTAAAGCTGTAAAATAAACTCAGAAATCCTGAGGGTTTGTTGGGACAATGCTGGTCAGCAAGGAAAGGAGGAAATTGAAGTTGGAGTTGCCATCGCAGAGACATTTCATTTATCCCTGGAAGTGTCCAAGGACAGGTTGGATGGGACTTGGAGCAACCTGGGCTAGTGAAAGGTATCCCTGCCCATGGCAGGGCGTGGGACTGGGTGGACTTTAAGTTCCCTTCCCACCCAAACCATTCCATGAATCTTTAAAATGGTCAAAAGACCAAACTACGCTTGGTTATGAAATCACATGCCCAAAATCCCAGGGACAGGGTAAGTCCCTCTGTTGGTGGTTGTGCCAAGGCTTTGGGTAATGTCCATCCGACTCGCTTCCCTCGTCCCTCCTGGGCAAGGAAAAACTCCATTTCACAAAGGACTTGGATGGGGCTGAATTAAACCTCTGTGTAGTAACCGTGGACAGAGGGGTGGCACTGGGAGGGAGGGAAAGCACAGGACCATCTTGTGCCATGTGGGGTTTGGGGATGCCTTCCCTGGGGAACTGGAGAGCCTGTTGAGTAGAGCCTTGCCTGACTTTAGAATTGCAGAATCCCAGGATGGTTTGGGTGGGAAGGGACCTTAAACCCCACCCAGTCCCACCCCTGCCATGGGCGGGGACACCTCCCTACCAGCCCAGGTTGCTCCAAGCCCCGTCCAACCAGGCCTTGGACACTCCCAGGGATCCAGGGGCAGCCACAGCTTCTCTGCCCAACCTGTGCCAGGGCCTGCCCACCCTCCCAGCCAGGAATTCCTTCCCAATATCCCCCCTATCCCTGCCCTCTGGCAGTGGGAAGGTATTCCTCATTGTCCTGTCCCTCCAAGTCCTTGTCCCAAGTCCGTCTCGTGCTCTTCTGAAAGAGGTTTCCCTTTAGGAAGGAACGGAACTGGATGATCTCTGAGTTCCCTTCTGACCCAAACCATTCCTTGATTCCATGAATGTCTGCGATAGTTGTGAACTCTGTTTTACACCACCCTCCTCACTGGAGGTCATTCCCTGGGGTGTGACATGGGACATTCCCTCCCAGGGGTGTGAGGTGGGACATTCCCTGCCGGGGCCATCCCAAGGTGTGACTGGGCCATTCCTCCCGCAGTCAGCCCAGGCTCTCCCTGTGTGTGGAACGTGTGTGTGACGCGGAAGGCGCCGCTGGTGGCCTCGGACAGCAGCTCCTCGGGTGGCTCCGACAGTGACGACGACGAGGACAAGGCCGGGCCTGGCACGGGCCCCACGGCCACGGCACAGGACAGCAGCCAGCCCCCGGGGGAGGCCAGGAAGGACAAGGCCGCTCTCTCCAGGTGGGAAGGGACCTCCATGGGCATCACTGGCGGTTCTGGTGTCACCAAGGTGGCACAGCAGGCTGTTTGAAGGGCGGATCTGTATCAGGGTTATTCCAGGGAAGGTTTGTCTCGGTCACACACCTGTCCATGTGACCGTCCGGCTGTGTGGGGATCTGGGCACGGGGTGGGATCACATGGAAAAGGGGAGCAAAGGCTCCCCCCGGGAGGTCTGGCCTGGGATCGGTGTCCAGGCAGGCAGAGGGGAGGGTTCCCTCACCCACACTCTCGGTTCCCCCTTGGTGTTAAAGCCAGTGAATGGTAACACAAAATGGCAGTAAAAGCTGGAGCAGATCCTGGGATCTGTGAGCCACTTGGCAGCAGTTTGTTTGAATTGTATCCTGTACCTACAGCTCTTGGATCATTTGAGGCCACAGCCAGAATTCATTACAGACCCTTAGACCAGGAGATGCAGATCATTAATTACTCTGAGCATCTCAATTTGGAAGGGGCTGCCCAGGGAGGTTTGGAGTGCCCAGCCCTGGAGGTGCCCCAGGCAGGACTGGCTGTGGCACTGAGGGCTCTGGGCTGGGGAACAAGGTGGGCATCAGGCGCAGGGCTCCGTGGGCTGGGAGGGCTTTCCCAACCTCAAGGGTTGTGGGATTCAGGTGAGGGAACAGTTCTGTGCAGGTGACACTCCCTGTCTCATCTGTCACCAGCTCTTGTGCCCATGGACTGCTGGTTTCCCTTCTCTCTCAGCTCGTCCCAGACAAGCCTTTTGTCTTAGTTAGAGTAAGCCAAAATAATTTGGAATGCCTTTCTCAAGAAAAGATCACGCCTCTTTTAAATTTAGAACAAACTTTTAATTTGAAGGAAAAATGTAGAAGGAGAGATAACAGTTCTTAACTTCTAAATATAGTTATATATGCATATATGTATATGTGAACCCCCAGAACAGAACAGGTAACAACTATATAACCAAAAACCTTCGAACAATAAGTCCCTGAAGCCACGGGGTGGGGGGTCGGCTCCTCTCCCGCAGGCAGCAGGTTGCGGGCAGCGTGGTCCCTTTTGTTCTCCGCCTGGAAGGCGCTGGCTCAGGCTGGGCAGAGGTGGAGTTGGGCCGGGGGCTCCCCGCCGCCGGCGCTGTTGGTGCCCCGAGGAGGGAAAAAACACAATCCGCTGCCACTGCCAGGCGATGGTGAGTCTGAAGCACAAGGACAAACCGGGCCAGGAACGGGAGACAGGGGAAAGAAGCCAGAACCCGCAGGAGTTCCCCTCCAGCCGGTCCACACTTCACCGCCGCCGAAGCTGAGGTGAGGAGTGCCGAGCCGAGCCGAAGAGAGCCGAGCCTGAACGGAGTCGAGCCGAGCCGCAGAGAGCCGAGCCCGAATGGAGTCGAGCCGAGCCGAAGAAGTGAAGTGAAGGAAAAAAAAACCACTCCCCAAACAAGAAACAAAAGAACTGTCCTTAGAGCCATCAAGGTGGAATTTCGGATAGTTAGCTAGGTGGAGGCAGTGTCAGCCCCCAAAGTTAGTGGTGGCAGGAGAGGAAAGAAAAATCCTGACAAAATCTAAAACTATAACACCTTTATGGACAGGGGCAGCTGCTGGAACCAGCTGAGGTTGGGATACTGCTGGCAGATGTTTATAGGTACTGGAATGTGTTCTGGACTAGCACTGAACACTGTGATTGGCCTCCTGCCTGGGTTGGAAGTCCCTCTCAAACTCCCTGTCTGGGTTTGTGTCACTCCTTGATCTGACCCTGTATGTCCCTGCTGGAGGTTTCTGTGTCCAGCTGTGATTTTCCAGGAGCCTTGTGAAGGAAGAGGAATTTCAGTGGTCAGGTAACACTGGAATCCTCATGCCATGGAAACTAATGGTTGATTTCGTTTATCTTTGAGCCACTGAAATCTCCTGAGCTCCAGTTTGTTGTGTGGGAAGTGGTTTTCTAATGACATTACTGGGAATTCAGCTCCATTCTCCACTGTCTCCTCCAGCCCTGTCCTCTCTCCAAGGTGTATTTTTGTGCTTGCAGTCATTTCTTTTGAAGAGCATGTGAGCCCTTGAGGAGGGGAAATGTTTTGATCTCGTTATTCCTCATTTTTATGGGCTTTTTTTTTTCATGAAAAGTAGCTGCAGAAATAGAACCATGATCTCAAATCTCCATCACATGTCTCATTACCAGCCTGTGATTCTTTCATTCCATTAAAACTCCTGTGGCAGCTGGTGACAGCATTCCAGCTCTCCCATCCCTGAACTTTCCTCCCAGTGGAAAGTTTTGCTCTCTGAAAGAGGGAGAAGAAACAGATGGAACCTGGGACAAATATGGTTCATGTAGAGGCTAAAAAATAGGGGTGTTCACAGAAATCCCTTCCCCAGTTATAAATTTGGGTGGTTTTAATCCAGACAGAGGATATTTGGAGGGATCGTGCTTACAGTTTCTCCCACTCCGGGATTTGAGGTCCTGTTTTGTTGTAGGACCCCACACTGGAGATGCTCTCCAAGGTGGCACCTCAGTTACACCAGAGCGAGCTCATTTAATGTGTATAACTTCTGAACATTCTGCTCATGGACATCCAATCCATGGTTTGTTCTTCCACAGAATTTTAGGTTCTGTCCTTTATCTGAGTGTTTTCCAGGTGCCCACAGAAGCCTCAGGGCTTCCACTTGGGAAGAGTCTGTGGAGCAGAGTCAGTGTGCCCATGTGGGAGCAGAACAAGCAGTTTAGGGAGAGTTGGGCTTGGCAGTTGGAATAGCAGTGTTGGGAACTCTCAGGAGGGATTGTGCAGCAGGAAATGGGAATGCCTTCCTTGAAGAACTGTCATTCTTTGTGTATCTTGTTGATTTTAGGACTTGGAGTCTCCAAGATGCCCCTTTTCAGTCCTGATTTATTTCCAGTTCTCATTTCTCTTTGGGGTTTTTACAGCCTGTGCAAGGAGAGGAGAGGGAGTATTTTTTCTCAATTGGAACTCAAGCCCCATTAATTCACATTTCAGTATGAACTTGGTTTTAACATGAGCTCAGTTGCCATTTTAACGTGGCCCTGCCCTGTTCCCACAGCAGCGCCGAGGCCTTAGTGGTTGAGAAACTGGCCATGGCTGACCTGGGGACACCCAAGAGCCCCAAGGCCCTGAACAACATGGGCCCACACTCAGAGGGGCACCCGAGGGTGGCCACCGTTGTCACAGCAGTCACGGAATCGGCCACAAAAGACAGGTGAGGGAGGGGACAGCCCTGGGCCTGCTGGGACAGGGTGGATTTGGGGAGGGAGGGGACAGGCCTGGCCCTGCTGGGACAGGGTGGGTTTGGTCGTGTCCCTGACATGGTGGGTGTACCCAGTTGCACCGCTGGGTACGTCAGGGTTACTCAGGGAATACAGCTGGAGGATCTCAGGGTTTCCTGCACTGCAGTGTCTTGCACAGGTCCTGCAGGTTCCCAGGGGTGCTGTTAGGTCATGGAATCCTGGAATGGTTTCAGTGGGAGGGAACCCTAAAGCCCATCCAGTCCCACACCTGCCACAGGCAAGGACACCTCCCACTAGCCCGGGTCGCTCCAAGCCCCCTCCAACCTGGCCTTGGACACTTCCAGGGATCCAGGGGCAGCCACAGCTTCCCTGCCCAACCTGTGCCAGGGCCTGCCCACCCTCCCACACACCAATTCCTTCCCAATATCTCATGTAACCCTGCCCTCTGGCAATGGGAAGCCATTCCCTGTGTCCTGTCCCTCCCTCCCTTGTCCCCAGTCCCTCTCCAGCTCTCCTGGAGCCCCTTTAGGCATTGCAAGGGGCTCTCAGTTCTCCCTGGGCCCTTCTCTCATCCAGGCTGGACAGTCCCAGTGCTCTCAGTCTTTCCTCACAGGATAAATGCTCCATCCCTCTAATCCCCTTGGCAGGGAGTGGAACTAGATGAATTTAAGGTTCCTTCCCACCTAAACCATCCCACTCAATGTGCTGTTTGTGAAGGACTCTGAGCTTCCCCTTTGGAAAAGGATAACATTAACAGACAGGAGAGACAAAGCTAGAGGAAGGGTGGCTCAGATCCCACCAAAGAGAGGAATTTGCATCCAGGGGGAAGGAAGCGTTAGGAGCCGGTGTGTCCCAGCAGTTCCCTGTCTCCAATGTTCCTCTGGGTCTCTCCTCAGGAAAGAAGAGGCCTTGCCCTGTGCTGAAGCCACGTTGAACGGCCCTGCTTGATGCCGCCGCTGCCACGGGACGTGTGTGACCCAGGCCAGGCTGCTCCTGGTGATGCAATTTGTCAATTCTTATTATTTTTTTTTCCATTTTAATTTTATTTTTTAATAAATGCTGCATTGATGAGAGCGAGCTGGCATTGAGGACCAGACACGCAGTTCCAACACCAACAGTCTGTCCAGAGAGACACTTCGCATTGTCCAAATGTAGCATTGAGCAGTTTAGTCCTCACAGGAATGACGGGCTCTTCCCAAGCAAGCCTTCTGCCTGATTTTAGTTGTCCCCTTTCCCTCTTTCCCTTGTTTTTGTTTTGTATTTGGGGTTCAAGTCCTATTTTCCGAGTGTTATTGCACACAGTATTCAGCTTCTCTTGGGAAAGGTAGCAGGTCTAACGCCGGGACGGGGACAGTGCACAAGAGTCCCGCAGTCGTGTGACCAAAGTTCCAGATGGAGCTGTCCTCGGGCAGCCTTTGCACCGCTTTTGTATAGCAATAAAGCCTTATCAGAAACATTTCATAGGAGGAGAAATGCAAACACTTCCACGGGATGGAGCAGGGAGGGACTGGAGGTGCAGGTGTCAGCTGGGAGGGAAGGCTGTGGTGTCCCGAGCCAGAGGCCAGGAGGTGACGTGCCATGAGGTGTCTCTGCCTTCCAGGGATGGCTCCCTGCTCTCCCATGGAGATTGGTGGTTCAGAGCAGCATTTGGGTGGCTCAGCACTTGGCCTCTCCTGTCCGAGCTGGGCCAGTGTCCCTGTTGGGTGTGGCCCAGATGTGTCCAGGGAGAGGACACTGCCCATGGCTTTGCTGCCCAGCAGGATGCAGAGCACACAGAGGTGACCAGGGCTTTGGTGGCTTTTTGGAGACTTAATTAATGTATTTTCAAATGATTATGGAAATCCTTTTTCTGTTTGTTTTGTTCTGTTTTTAAAGTTTTTTAATGGATGCAGGAACAGCAACACTTTTGCACTTTGTACCTTGTGACAACATTGGAGAGGGACACGACCCCTCCCAGCTCCAGGTGGGCACCCCCGGGTGTCCCTGCCCAGGGTGAGGTCACAGGGGACTCTGGGGGGACACACTTGGGGGGGAGAGGCAAACAGGAGAGCAGGGCCAGGTGAGGGGCAGCACCTGGCACTGGGGCACGGGGTCTGCCCAGCCTGGAGCAGCTGTGCTGATGACACGGGTGTTGGGAATCAGGTGACACGGGAGCTGGGGAGTGTCACCTGGGACTGGGGGTTCCTCTGTCCCCCAGCTGGACCCGCTGCTGTGTGTGAGCTGGAACCCACCCGGCAGGTGTCCAGTGCCGCTCCCTTGGTGATCCAAGACCCGGAAAATCATTCCCATGGGAGTAAGCTCGTGGAGCTTGACACATAGGGAGCCAAATAGCTGCTGTCAGGTAGTTTCTCACATGAGCATGACGAGGGGCTTTGCCCTGGGAGTGTGGAAAGTACCTCCCATGGATTCATCGTTCCGAGCAAAGGTGGCTCCAGCCCTCAGGCTGCCTCAGAAATCCTTTATTTTTGCTGTGATGTCTGTGGTGCTTGTGGAATGTCCTTCCCTGTGTTGAGGTGTGTGGCAAGGATATGTGGAGAACAAGGTGGTCCCACTGTTGGAGTCGGTGTGTCCTGCTGGGTCAGTGTCTGACGGCGCCTTCCCCGTGGCACTGGCTGATCCCTGTGTGCCCAAGCCACTGCTCAGTTCTGCTCTTGAGGAAAACGGGGGGTTTGTTTTGCTGGAATCCCGGGAAGTGGGATACTGGAGGTTCCTGGAAGTTGTGCTGTGGCTGAGGGCTGCTTGTGTGCTGAGGGCTGGGATTCTCCCAGTGGCAGCTCCTGGGGAAGCAGGTGCTGCCACAGTCTTTCTGGAAGTCTTCACTCACTCCTTGTAATTTAAAGGAAATAATTTAAAGTTACATTGCACTGGGAAGGGAAAAACCCCACATTGTGCTTTGGTTCCCGTTCTTGGTGTCCAGGAGTCAGTCCCACCTGAGCCAGGACTACCAGAAGTGCTGAGTGGGTTTGAGTTTCTGGCTGGTGACACATTCAAGTCTTAATTTTCCAAGGATTGGTGCTAGAGTTCTGCTGAAAATCAGGGTCTCTTCGGGCATTCTTCCAACCCCCAGAACTGATACTGTGAGAGCTGAGGGTTCATTGGTCTGTTGGAGACCACGGCTGTGCTTCGGTTCCAGCGGTCCTGGGGAGGCCATGGGGCTCTTCCAGCCCGTTCTTGTTGGTTCCACCATGTCCAATCATGACCAGATCCATTTGGGATCAGGAGATGAGGGGGAAATGTCCATAGTAGGCGCTGGCTGATCATCCTTCTGGTTTTGATCCATTTCCACCCCACTCATCAATCAGAGAAATGACCTTTGCTTTCGGTTGTGTCCCAGTCAGGGGTCACCCGAGTGATGGGGCAGGATCATCAACTGGCCCTGCCTGTGTGCTCGGAATGCTGTGGTTTGGGAGCCATAATTCCCCCTGGACAGGGATACAGGGCTGCTGGCAGCAATAACCCCCAGGATGGCTCTGAGAGGACATGTCTGTCTGTGCCTTTCCTGCAGATTCTGAACTTATCCTTCATCAGCTCTTAGCTTCGAGTCTCTGAATGGCATTGAGAGCTTTCATAACAGTATCCTTGGACATGTCCAGGGGGCAGCTCCAAACACAGCTGAGGTACTGGGGCACTCATCTTGGTGGATTAATTGGATTACTTGTGCCCAGTTTGTGCCTGGGTACGGCACTGGTAGTTAATCAGAGCTGTAAGGATACATAAGCTCCGTGGCTTTTGTGCCACTCTCAGTGACCCCACCACTCCCGTGGGACTGTTCTTCATCAGCGAGGAGCTGGTCCACAAAAAATTCCTCCTGCTTGGTGTGTTGGGGTTTGCAGTTGGGAACAAATCCAGAGCTGGGGGTGGGTTCCTTACCTGGCTCCGATGATTTTATAAGTAAACCAGGAATAAATGTCCTTTTAAGTCTGAGCTTCCCGTCTCCCAGGGCTGGAGCAGGATCTGTTGGCTGTGAAGATGGATTTCCTGACCCCACCTGTCCCTTTAACCCCCTGGGCTTGCTTGGCTCCATGTCTGAAGGTGACAGAGGCTCAGCCCAAGTTCTGCTCAGCACTGTCCCTCCTCCCCCTGTGCAGAGTTTGGAATCTGTCCGTGGCCCTGGGGGGTCTGTCATGTTAGGATTGACCTGTCTGCTGCTGGGTGTGTCTGTAGATCTGTATTTGTGCCATTCCATGTATATCTGTACACAGACAGTGGGATGTTGGGAGAAAACTGGGCAAGGAAACACTTGGAGCACAAGGAGCCAAACTTTTATCTCTGTACAGCTCCATGATGAATAGCAAACCATCCACAAGAGTTTGTTGGGCAAGACCAAAACCAGCAAGAGCACCTTACTGGGGGGAATGGATCTGCTGGAACATTCCAGTTCAGTGGCTTTGCCCATCCAGGCGGTGATCCCAGGAATTACAACCAGCAGTGGCTGGTCCGTGATCCCCCTGTCCCTGCTGGTCCACTGGGAGGAGAGGGATGGAGCCTCCAGTTAAAAAACATCAGTTTGGCCAGTTCTTGAATTGTAGCATGTTTGTCTCTGGTTGGGTTGTGGGAAAATAGGCTCTTTGGGGGATGGGAAAATGGGCTCTGTGGGCGATGTGGCCATGGAGAGCGTTGCCGTCCATTGTCACATCTGGGGGCTCTTCCCAGGTGTCCCCCACCCTGTGGGCAGTACCTGGGTGTTGAGTAGGGAAGGGGAGCACAGCTGAAGGGTTTGGAGTCAGAAACCCCTGTGAGTGGAGCTATGAGGAGTGTGGGGCTGTGGAGACACGATCCCACAGCGGATAAAGCTGGAGCGGGTTGGATTGATGATTCCTGTGGGTCAGTACAGGTGGGGAGGGGGTGGTTGTGCACCCCCCTCAGCCCAGGAGGAGCTGGAGGTGGATCCATGGGCTGAATTCCCTGCTCTCTCAAAGACGTGAGGTCCTCCTAAAACTTGACCCACCACCTTCAAGTTCAGTGGAGATTGTCCTTGGAGGAGAAGCCAGCAGGGCTGGGCCACTCATTGATCAGCACTTTCACCAACCTGCTGGCAACATTTTCCCCAAAAAAAGTAAAATTCCTGCTTCTCTTGAGCTGTAACAGTCATGGCAGGCAAACTCCCAGGTGTTTGTTTGGGTACTGTGTCCTCAGCAAAGCCTGACAGAAATGTTGTGAGTGTCCCAAGGCTTCGCTGCCCTTGGCTTTCATCCCAGGGTCTCATCAAGGGCGTCTCTTTGGAGAGCTGCAGGTGGGTAGCAGAATGGAAACCCACAAGTACCCTGGTGAAAAAATTGATGAAAAATTACCAAAAAATGACAAAACCCCCCGAGTGCTGCCCTCAGCACCTGTTCCAAAAGTCTTGACCATTCCATTTCCTAGGGCAAGGTTTGGGGTACTGGGTTAGGTGAATGTGAAGGGACGTTCCCAAAGAACATATCTGGAGGAAATACAGTTCAAATGGCTATATCGTTCTCCAGTGGCATCCCAGAACCATTTCCTCCCTAATTAGCCAGGGAGTTGTATTAAAATCCTGATTTGTCAGTGGCATCACTTGGAGCACGTTCCTGTGCCAGTCACTCCGGGTTTACACCACGTTGTGGCTCCATCATGCTCCAGCCTGGGCTCGGTCCCTCCAGCCACGAGATGCCTTTGTGCCCCTCCTGCCCAGCCCAGGGCTGCCTCTCTGCCAGGGCTGGCCAGGGTGACACCTGCACTGACCCATCTCCTGGAGGAGTCTGTCATCATTTACTCATCCCTTGGGTTTTGTCCCGATCCAAGAGCCCCCTTTCCTCAGTGGTTCAGTTCACCTGGCCAGGTAAACTCTGCTGGGTGGCACAGCCCCAGTTCCTGCCCAGAGGGGTGCGGAAGAGGTGCCCAGTCCCTTGGATGCTCCCAAGGCAGCCTCAGCCCTCCCATGCTCTTTGCCAAGCCCAGCGTTAAAACAAGACCTTTTCAGCTGCCTCTCCCTGAAGTGAAACTCAGTTCTGTCAGCTCCTCCCAGCCCTGGGAGGGCATGGGGGGCTGCAGGTCCATGGTTTGGGAGCGTGGTTGTTGGCCTGGAGAGTTCTGTGCTTTGGACAGCACGGACCAGTGAGACCCAGCCTGCCAGGAGGGGTTTGTGTGCTTTGGGCATCGCTGGCCCGTAAAACCCAACCAGCCAGGTGGGTGGGTGGGGGTCCTCCTGGTTCTGAGGAGACCTGGTGGCTTTTCTGTTCACAGTGTGTAGGGTGGGGGACTCGTGTAACAGGAGACCCAATGTTGGATGCACAGCAAAGAGCTGAAGGGGCTGGGGAGCTGTGCCAGGCTGTGTCCATGGTGTGTCTGGGGTGTATCCAGGGAGTATCCGTGGTGTACCCGCCTTCCTGATGGTGTGTTTCTGGGGCACTTGCAGTGAACTGGTTTAGACTGGGGCTCGTTGGTTTGGTGCTGTCTCCATAGAATTCCCCATGGCCTTGTTGCTGCCGCCGCACACGCCAGGGCCTGGGAGCTGTTCCTGTGCTTCCAGAGGACATTCCCATCCCCACTGGCTTCTGGCTCCGTAACACGTGCCGTCCCTCTCGCTCTGCTACTCCTGACTTGGTTGTTTCCCTCATCAGGGGCAGAGGGAATGTGCCGCCCTGGAATCCAGAGTGTGCTTGGGTTTAGGATTGAGCTTCATTTCCAAGAGGAACTTGGGCAGGCAAGAGCTGGAGGCTCCCTGGGAAGCTCCTAAACACAGCCCTTGGCATTGGAGGCTGTCAGGTGTGTTGATGTTGAGTGCAGCCATGTGTATCCATAAAAAACCTGGATTCAGGTGTTTATTTGGGACTGTTCTCCCTTTGATCCGGTATCTGATGGATCCAGTTGCAGTGGGATTTTTCCCGTTGCTGAGATTGGATTTGGGTTTGTGGCACTTTGCAGGTGTGATGGACCCGTCGCACCTCTTCCCTTTGGGATCAGATCATTCCAGAATGGGAACTGGAGGAGGGGGAACTCCATGTGCTGGGAATGGGGACTCAAACCTCTGTCCACGGGCTGAGAGGGACTTTGTCCCAGGGACTTTGAGTCCTTTTTGTTAATAATGTGTCATTTCAGTGGGTTTGGGTGTGTAGGCAAAAGGTTCTGATGGGGGGGTTTTCCATCCAACCAAGAAACAGGTTTTGAGAAAAAAGTCTCAAACTCCAGACCATCCCAAACACAGGAATAACCAAAACTCAGAAACATCCCGAAGTCAAGAATGTCCCAAACTCAAGACCTTCTCAGACTCAAGAACATTCCAAACCTGAGAACGTCCCAAACTTGAAATCCTCCTAAACCTGAGGACAAACTCAAGAATAACCCAAGCTCAGGACAATCCCAAACTTGAGACCATCTCAAACCCAAGAACATCCCAAACTTCAGCCCAAATTCAGGACCAACCCAACCCCACATGTAGCTCATCTGGCCTTAGATGAGCCATTGACCACAAGCTCCCATTCCCAGGGGAGTGTTTCCAGGTCTGGGTGTGGTGCCGATCCTGGACTCTGGAACTGGGATCTCCGAGCACATCATTCTGTTCTTGGCAACTCTTCAGACAACTGGGGATGAAGTTTGAAGTCACAATTTTACCTCTGCAGGACAAGGTGCAAAAACCAAATCCCTGTGATCGGTGGAGCAATGCGTTCCATCCCTGGAATTCCACAGCGTTAATTGATTATTGTATGTGGTTGCTAATTAATGACATGTGTTGGGTGGCACAAATGGGACCTCAAGTGTTGGGCCATCTCCAGTGTTCGGTTCAGTGAAAGTTTAAGATTCTTTGAAAAATGGGTTGGACCGTTTCCCGTTGTTGCCATCCTGAAGTCTCCGCCTTCATCAGGAATGCTGTTGGCTTTGGGGTGAGAAGGTGATTTCTGAT
Organism: Grallaria varia; assembly: GCA_013396735.1. Lineage (NCBI taxonomy): Eukaryota > Metazoa > Chordata > Aves > Passeriformes > Formicariidae > Grallaria > Grallaria varia. Next base: position 102,949 of record VWZG01011323.1, read on the forward strand.
CCTGGTTTCCCTCTGTGGTCTCTGCCGATGGGAAGTTTCTGGCAAACTCCCTTTTCCACGTGCATTTACAGCTGAACTTTGTGGCACATGCACAGAACATGAACAATTTGGCTCCTCCACGTTGGCTCTTCTCATCCAAACCTCACTTACCTCATCCCTGGAAGGGCTTTGTGGTGACCTCCTGCTTGGAGTTGTACAGGAATTCCCTGTATTCCCTGGGGTCTGTCGCCTCTCCCAGCAGAAGGGGCCAGTGGGAGTGGGATATTGTGTAAAGTGTATTTTTGTATGCGATGCTGAAGGGGAGGGATGTTTTCTAGAGGGCAGGTCCTTCCCCTTCTATTTTTGATTCCCTCAAATCCCTTGGATGAGATGTAGACTTGGAAAAAAATCTTCTATCCTGTAATTTTGATGCTCAGAGGTAGTTTTGCAGAACTTTGTAGGAATTCTGGGAGTGCTGTAGAGATTCCCCTGCTGGGGTGGGTTTGGAGTAAGCTGGGCTTGCAGCCGTTCCGTGGCTCTGGAGTGTGTTCCGTGGGGCTGGCACTCCTTCCGTGGGCCTCACGTGCATCCTGTGATCCTTGCAGTTATTCCTTGGTCCTCACAGTTGTTCCTTGGTCTTCTCAGTCATTGGTTCCATGGTCTTCATGGTCATTCCATGGTCCTTGCAGTTGTTCCTTGATCCTTGCATTTTTTCCCTGGTCCTTGCCATTGTTCCCCAGTCCTTGCAGTCATTCCATGGTCCTTGCAGTTGTTCCCTTCTCCTGGTAGTTGTTCCCTGCTCCTCACCTTCCGTGGCAGTGACTTTGCAGAGACATCAGCCCTTCCCCTGCTCCCCTCTCTCATCATCCCAGGAAGGTTCAGACTCCCAACAGGGGCTCACTGGCCACTGTGCATCTGGAAAAATGGCTTTGTGTGGAAAATGCCCTTTCCCCCTTCCCTTTTCCCTTTTCCCTTTCCCCTTTGTGTTTCACTTTCCTGTCCTATGACCTGTATCATATTAATTTGCATTTAATTCCCGTGTGTTGCATCACATCCGTGCTATTCCTGTGGGAAACTCCAAGCCCCCCCTTGTTTTGGACGTGCTGCAGCTTTCCCAAGAAAAAGCACTTTGCTCCCTTGGACACTTTCAGCTCCGAGTCCTTGGAGCTCTGAACTGCACCAGGGCACAGCACTGATCCACAGTGGAAGTTCCAGTATAATCCCAGTGCCTTGGATTTAGTCCAGGGGGAGCCATTCCTTCTCATTCCAGCTTGGAGCCAAGTCCTGTCCCATCCCCAGATCACCAGGAGACAGGGAGTCCCAAAGTGCTGCATCCGAGGAGCCCACGCTGTGCAGACAGTCATCATTCCAAATATCCCACTGTCGTTCCGAGTGCCTTAAATCCATCCAGATCTCAGCAACGGTATTTCTGTTCCTTGTGCTCTTCCTCTTACACCTCACAGCTCCTTATCCCAGTCAGTGCAGCCCTGTGTCCCAGATGCCACCAGAGCCCCTGGCTGCAATTCCAGCTCCTGGTGGAGCCAGACAGGACTTGGTCACCAGGAGCTGCCCCAGGGACCCCCAAGGCCCCTTCCCCTCCCACGCTGGACTTTCCCTGGATTCAGGATGTGAGGATGTTGTGAGGAGTGTGTACAGGGAATGGGGGCTAGACATCCTCGCCAGCATCCCTGTCAGTATTCCATGAAAGAGAAGGACAATGTCCTTTGGGAATGCTCAGCTCCGTGCAGAGCTCCAGGGCCTCCCTTTGAGGCCGGGGCCATGCAGGGAGAGCTTTATCCTTTCCCAAAGCATGACAGAGATGCCATGATGGGGATGGGGCGCTGGGGCAGGGGAAGGGAATTCGGTGTCTGTGTCCTCCCACTTGCTCCAAGTGGATCCCCAGCTCCAGCCTGGGCAGCGGATCTGTCTGAGTGGGAGAGAAACTGGGCTTAAAAGCACCGAAGAAATGGATTATTCCTCATTTTCTGCTTAAATAGAACTAATATTTAATACCAAATATTTTATTATTTAAGGTGTAATTTAAATTAAAACCTCCTTGGCCTGTACATATTTTCCCCATGTGGAATCTAAATATTCCTCTTCCGAATTTTGGGGTTTTTTTGGAATGAAAGGTGATTTTTCTGCCTGAACAGTCCCAGAGAAATCCTTCAAGGGCTTTTCCCTCTTAAAATTGTTCATCCCTTCCATCACAGCCAATGCCAAGAGCGGAAAATAATGGGACTGTTGCATTGAATTGATACCCTCTGGCATCATCCTGGTTGGAATCAGGCTTTCCCTGGTTGGGGTCAGACTTTCCCTGGTTGGGCTTTTCCTGGTTCATGTTGGACTTTCTTTGGTTGGGGTGAGGATTTCCTTGACTTGGGTCAAGATTTCCCTTGGTGGGATCAGCCTTTCCCTGGCTGGGATCCCAGGAGGCACACGGGGAGGGAATGCAGGGGTCGGAGCCAGGCGGGCAGTGCCGGGTGCTGGAGCATCCAGGTGCTGCAGGCGGATTTATGGCCAATTGCTGAGCAAGCCCTGACCCCCCACACCCCACTCTGTAGCCATTTTCCCGGCAGCCATGGGAGCCAGGACCTTGCCCAGGGATTTCCCGTTTGGCTGAGGCTCTGACTCCAGAGTCGGACCATGAGGCGCACGAGGAGACCCCTTGGCATTAAAAGCATCCTTGGGATTCCAGGGAAGGAAGTGGTTTCTTCCCCCGGCCTTGGGGATAGGCAGGAGCATCCCAGGGATGAGGGATCCATGGAAAGAAGGCTGGGATAGTGCTGGGACACTGCTGGGACAGGCAGGAGCATCCCGAGGGCGAGGGGTGGCGGCTCCGAGCTCCTCATTCCCTCCCTCCACCCCCATTCTCAGTTGTTGCTGTAAATAGGGACTATTTATATAAATATATTCCAGAGATTTCTAAAGTCACCCGAATCCTGTTTTTCTCAGAGCTTTTGGCTTTGCCGAGAACTCCTCGGGCAGGAGATTTGCACCTTCCAAAGGGCGCCGGCGTCGGTACAAATGAATCCAGTCACAGGTACTGGGCGGGGCCGGGGAATTCCGGGGGAATTCCAGGGGCCGAGGGCTGACCATGGAACCGCTCCTTCCCTTTTTTCATCCCTGTTCCCGTTTTCCCCGGGCGGGGGAAGCCGTTCCAGGCCGGGACAGCCCCAGGGTGTCCCTGGCGTTGGGCTCGGGCTCGTGGAACAGGTCGTGGATTTTCCTGTTTTTCCTTGTCTCTGTCTTTGCCTTCGTGTCCGACCCGGGAGCGGCGCAGTTGGGAGGAGTTTGGGTTGAAAGGCCAAGTTTTATGGATATGTTTCTGGATCTGAGGTTTTCCAAACCTCTTCTTTATCCCACCCCGAGTCCCAGCACGGGATCTGCTCCAGGCGGTGGTGGAGCAGGTGATATCCATGATATCCATGAGCACACCCCCAAAACTCCAGGGCTTGAGGGGGGTTATGAAGGGTGAATCTGCTCCAAGAAACCCCCACAAATCCCTCCGTAGGCTCCGATTTCCCGGCCGGCTGCCGCCCCCTGCCCATCCACCCACACTGGGACACGGTGGGAATAGTCCATATTCTTTGCTGTTGAGTTGGAGCTTCTGGAGTCTCTTCTCCGGGGCTGTTCCGTCCCTTCCAGGGGTTTGTTGGGCAACATTTGGCTTTTTGACTGTTAAGCACAAACCAGGGATTGACGGCCCATCCCCCAGGAAAACCCAGCGGCTGAGGGACCCGAAATTCCTCTTCAAACTAAAAATTAACCAGAACAGGCTCTTCTTTTAAAATAATTGCTGATTTCCGGGAGGGCTGGAGGCTCTGGGACCACAGTGGTGCCAGGAGTTGGCAGGGCCATCCAGGCAGCTCCTGAGGGAGCAGATTCCATCGGGGCTGGTGCGTGGCCATCCCAGGGGCTCCGCGGCCATCCCGGGGCACCCGTGGCTGTGCTCAGTTCTGGGCCTTGGCTCGTTTGGGACGAGCCCTTGGGAAAGGCCCCCTCTGCCATCCCCGTGTCCCGGCCGAGGCAGAGCTCATTCCAGGCTGTGGGAAGGGAGGTGAAGCCTTCCCTGAGGACAGGAGACCCCATAAATCCCACCATCTGCTGCCGTGGGGATGGGGATTCACAGATTTGGGGATGTTGCAGTGGTGGTAACCCAGGCCCAGGTTTTCAGTGTTGCTCCACAGCTCCTTTTCCCACTCTTCCTAAAATCCCATTGTGGTGCCCCAAGTTTCCCTGGAACTCTGCCACTGGGCCCGGGGGGAATGTCCTGAGGGAGAGGGGTTTTCCTGGTGGGAAGAGCAAGTTGGGGACTCGATGCCTTTAACCACAAGCCCCGGGGGCTGCGCTCTGTAAAGCAATAAAACCACGGAGCGGCTGAGGGAGGGGAAATCGGGACCTGATCCCGACCTGCTCCAGCCGGGAAGGGGCGGCACGGGGGGGCCCGCGGGGGTCGGAATTAGTGCAATGACGAGGGGGAGCCTTTTCTCATGATGCCAACTGCCCTTAAATGTTGAATCCGGGTCTTTGTAAGCAATGTCTGTGTATTATGTGTATATATGAGGGACAAATTTTAAATTACTGCCTTTTGCCCTGTTTATTTTTCTGAGTAATTCCAGATGTACTTTAGTCTCTCTACTGTCAAAACTTTTATATTGTAAATCTGATGCTGGTGGCTTTTTGGTTATTTTGGTTTTGTTTTGGGTTTTTGTTTCTTTTTTTTTTTTTTTTGGGGTTTTTTTTTTTTTTTTTTTTTTTTTTTTAAAAAAAGAAAAAAAAAAAACACAAGGAAAGGATGTGTGCAAATTTTCAGGCAGAAGGGACCCATACTGGTAGCAGATTTTTAGGATTAAAATTTGAGTGTGGAGTGGTCTAGCCGTCTTGCTTTGCACNTTTGTAAAAAAAGCAACAAAAAATACCACAGGGAAAAAAAAAAAAGAAAAAAGAAAAAGGAAAAAAAAAGTCTGCATCTCTCTATGTTGTCAGTTTTAGGCTGTAAATTCCAACTATCAATAAAAGCTCAAAATTCACGTGCCAGTGGTGGGTTCCTCATCCCGCAGGACTCGCTGGCCTGGCCGAGCGGCAGCGCCGGCTCTGCGGGATGGACTCGGAGCAGGTACAGGGGCAGGGCTGAGGGGGCTCTGCCACAGAGCTCCGGGGAGGGACGCGGGGGTCCCCAAGTGCCACAGCCACAGGGCTTTGAAATCACTCCAGGGACGGGCACCCCATCTGGGCAGGTCTGCCAGGCCTGGACAGACCTTTCCAGGAAGGAATTTTCCCACTTTCCAACCTGAACTCCTCCATGGGGCAGCCTGAGCCCGAACCCCCAGTTTCCTGGGGAAGTTCTGCTGCAGCTCCTGTGCCCACACAGGGACCCAGCACAGCTGGCACCCACACGGGGATCATCCACCCCCTCCCTCAGAGAAGGGCAAACCACACAGAATTCCAGGATCCCTGAGGCTGGAAAAGCCCTCCCAGGCCACGGAGCCCACCCTGTGCCCGATGCCCACCTTGGCCCCCACCCCAGAGCACTCAGTGCCACAGCCAGTCCTGCCTTGGGGCTGGGCACTCCAAACCTCCCTGGGCAGCCCCTGCCAAGGCCTCACCACCCTTTCCAGCAGCAAATTCCTCCTCCTGTCCCACCTGCCCCTGCCCTGGCCCAGCCTCAGGCCCTTCCCTCTCCTCCTGACCCTCTTCCCTGGAGCAGAGCCTGACACCCCCCTAGCTCTCCCTCCTGGCAGGTGGGAACGGGGACAGGCTGAGGTGGGACAGAACAGATCCATGTGCTGAGCCTCGATCCCTCCCTCAGCTCTGTCCCTGTGCCACAGGACAGTGAGTCCCCACAGCAGGAGCTGAGCCCTTGTCCGGTGTCTCCCGCTGTGTTTTCCTGTTGCCAGGGGCTCAGAGAGGCTCAAGGGCATCTGTCATATTAATTTTTTTATTAAATTCCGTTAGTTTTCTCTTTATAGAATAACCTTTTCCTCTAGGCACAAATACAATACAAGGACTCTGCATGTTTGACACAATGTACAGAAACTTCAATAATCTACAACTGCTCAGGTAAGTTACAAAACCTCCGTGTTACACCTGCACAGCCAGTCTGGGACAGTGAAGGGGGGCCGGGGCGACTGTACAAAGAGCTCTGCACTGAAATAAAACGTGGGGNNGGCCTGAGTGACCACACAGTGCCGGGCTGGGCTCCCCCATGGCCCCTCGGCTGGGGGGGGCTGAGCCCCCCAGGGCACAGCAGTGCAGGGTGGGGGGGCTGCAGGAGCAGAGTCGGTACCGAGAGGCCTCCCCGTCACTGACACGGCGGCAGCAGCAAGCAGGGAGGGACAGCAGTGGGGGACAGCCCTGCCCTCCCGGGGGCTGCGGCCAAGCCCCCCCGGCAGAGCACAAAGCGGGGACAGGAGGGGCTGGGGGGGCAGCGGAGAGCCCTGACGGGAGAGACAAGCTCAGCATGTGCGGTGCCCTCCTGGTGCTGCACCCCCTTCACACAGGGGGCTCTGGGGGGTGACCTGTGCAAAGAGACCAGGGGGCACCTGCAGGGCCACTGTCACCACCCTGTCCCAGCCCTGCCATCGCCGCCGCCCGGAGGGGACCCTCGTCCCGGGCGCTGGGCTGGTCCCCCCAACACAAGAGCTCAGAGGGGCACCTGGAGGCTCCAGCATTTGGCACCTCCCTCAGGGAATGTGCCTCCCCAGGGACAGCAAGTCTGGCCGTGGAGGTAGAGACTGTCCCAGCGAGGACAGGGACCCTCTGTCACAGCAGGAGCCAGAGTGGCCATGGCCCCTCCGGGACACAGAGCCAGCATCCCAGCATTCCTGATCCCGTGCACAGCTGGGAGCGCCGGGGATGGTCCCAGCGCTCCACCATCCCCTGAGCTGCAGATCCCGGGCTCCCGGGAGGAGCAGGGCAGGGTCCATGCCGTGGGGGCTCGGGCAGACATGCAGGTGGTGGGCAGGATGAGGGGGCAGCTCCTGCCTCCTCCAGCAGTGGGGAATGGGGGGCGCAGGGTCAGGGCCCCTGCCCAGGGAGTGGGCTCGGGCACACGGAGGACAAAGAGTCACGACAGGCCTCAGACAGGGCCGGGTGGGGACGAGCCCCCTGCCCACTCCACAGAGGGATCCCTGAGGAATCCCCCCTGCGTCGTCCTACCCGCGGGACGGGCCGCCCTGCCCGGGCAGTGGGGGATGGCCATGCCCTCCCCTCCTCAGTCCCAGGCTCGGGCAGAGCCCGGCGCTGCCTCCGTGCCCAGCTCGGGGCAGCTGTGCCTGCAGCAGCAGCTCCGGGGCCGCTCACGCGTCCGACAGGCAGCTCTGGATGCGGTCGATCCACTGCTGGGCCAACTGCACGTCCTGGGCGCAGAAATTGTAAACTCGTTTTGTCGTCTTCAGCTGTGGGGACGGGAGGACAGGGGGTGAGCGGGGCCAGAGCAGAGCCAGTCACAGCCCCGAGCCCAAGCCTGAGCCCGGCCTCCCACCATCCCGGGGGCACCAAACAGCCTGGGCAACCTTCCCCAGGATCCCACCCTGCCTGAGGCCTCAGCACATTTACGTTCAGCCTGGGGTTATTCATCCCTGCTGGAGCAGGGGTGCTGCTCTCCAGCCATTCCCACTGACCACAGCTTTATTCCCACCTGATTTCCTTGTCCCCACCACCTTCCCGATGGCCCCACAGCCAGGGCTGCCCAGTGTCCCCTCGGGGCCCACTCACATCAAAGAAGGCTTTCTCATCCACCGTCTTGGGGGCCCCCATGGTGGGGGTGCCCGGGGTGATGGACTCCACCTCGGCCAAGTCAATGACCCCTTTGCACTCCGTGTCCATCCGGCTGTCGTAGTACCGGAGCTGTGGGAGGGGACGCACCGTCAGGATTTGGGATGGAAGGGATGGACGGGACAGAGGGACAGGACAGACCTCAGAGCCCACCCGATACCTGATGTTTGGTTTTATCCAGCACGAACCAGCGAGGCTTCCACGGCTTCATGAAGGCGCCTTTCTTGTAGAGGGAGCCCTCGTAGGACCTGCACAGCGGGAAGGAGCATCGGGAAGAGGGATCAGGGATGGGGACCCACCGAGGCCATGCTCTGCAGCACTTCCCCCACCCAGGGAGGGATCCCCCAGCCCCCCAAGCCCCTCCTGCCTGTTCTCGCTCTCTGACGTTTGGAACTGGCTGTAGAGGGTGGAGGTGCTGCGGCGCCCGCCCGGCTTCCCGCTGGACGGGGTGGAAGTGCTGCTGGTGTCGCTGTCCAGGCTGAGGTTGAGGGTGGAGCCCACCCCACTCTCCTGCAGGTACACACCCAGCGAACGCCGGTGGTGGGCCAGCCCCGAGGACATCAGGAGGGAGCTGGGGGTCTGCAACAGAGGGAACAGCCCTGTGACCTTCGGGAGCCCCAGCGTGGGGCTGAGAGCCAGCACCAGCACCAGCACCCTCCCTGGCCCTGGGGTTGATGAGCAAACACCTCTTTGCTCAGGGCACCTTCAGCCCTGTCACAGCCTCACATACCCTGCTGCCCTCCTGCCGTGTCTCAGTTCTCTGGGACGCTTTCACCCCGTCCCACGTCTCCTTCCAGCGCTCCTGGACATGCCCCAACTCCATCTTCAGGTTGTGCAGCTCCTGTGGGTGGGATTCAGGCATCAGCCCTGGGAGGACAAGACCCCTGGCACCGCTGTCCCTGTCCCAGGGGCCCGGCCCACCCCATTCCCAGTGGGACCATGTCCCTGCGTGACCCTGGGGCCGGGCAGCCGACCTGCAGCAGTTTGGAGATGGCATCAGGCTCCACACGGCTCTGGTTGTCATAGCAGGGCCAGATGATCTTGCGCTTGGTCTGGGGGGCTCCGGTGTCCTGGCGATCCGGCTCCTCCATGTGCTCCGGCTGCCCCTGCGCCAGCTCCCAGTCATAGGAGGGACCCTCAGACAGCGTCTCCTCCGTGTAGTAATCCCACACCTTCAGGTTGGAGATGTTGCTGTACGGCCTCAGCACCTGTGGAAGGGGCAGGAAAGGCTCAGGAAAGGCAGTGGGAGCCAGACAGGACATTCCCAGCCATGCTGAGAGGACATGGAGCACTGGGGTGTCCTGACTGGAAAAGAGAAGGGACCAGAGACCTGATAGCCCCTTACAGGGCCTAAAGGGGCTCCAGGAGAGCTGGAGAGGGACTGGGGACAAGGCNCTTCCCCCATGGGGCCAGCACGGTGCCCTCACCCAGCTCGATCCGCTCGTAGTCCGAGTCCAGCAGGAATGTCCGGAATCGGTTGGAAATGTAGTGGTAGCTGAGGAACTTCAGGTAGTACTGGCTGAACTCGAACTCCATGGGGAACTGTAGGTGGATCTGTGGGGAGCAGTGAGGTGGGACCCCCGGGATCCCAAACCACATGGTGGCCTGGGCCCCTCCCACTGCCCTTGGAGCATTCCTGACATTTGGGGGTCCAGTGGGCACTCGGGGGTCCCAGCAGTGTGGATCCCAGGCCTCACCTGGTGCACACAGTCCAGGAACTGCAGGAAGATGGGGGCGAAGCCGCTGCTCTGCCCCGCCAGGGTCTGGGCGCCGCGGTGGCTGAAGCGGTGCCCGAAGGAAAGCCACTCCTTCTCCACGAGCAGCCGGAACCCCTCCAGCGTCCGGTAGTATCGGTCCGACAGGAGCTGCACCAGCGACACCACCTGCAGGGACAGGGACAAGGGCAGGGGGCTCCAGGCACTGCTGGGGGGCAGCCACAGCCACCTTGGGCACTGCCAGGCTCTCACCTGTGTGGTGATGTCCCAGCCATCCTCCAGGCTGACCAGCACAGAGGAGCCCGTGTCCAGCAGCTCCACCACCAGCACCGAGATCTGCANCCTTAAGGTCCCTTCCCTGGTGGGAAAACAACTCCAGCTGCTCCAGCAAGAAGGAGACCCTGGGATGCCCCTGGAGACCCCATCCAAGCCCTCTGGATGCCCTGGGACAGGAGCTCTCACCTCCCCATCCTCAGGTGCAAACATGTAGTTGAAGAAGACAGGAGCTTTCCTGTTGATCCGGTCAATGTAATCCCAGATGGATTTGTGGACCTGTTGGCTCTTCCTCTCTCCCTTCTCCTCGTACAGGAGCCCTGGGGGGCAGGGAAGGGGGAAGGGGGGTTACTGGGGGTGGGGGGACGGGTGTCTTCCCCCATGGGGCCAGCACGGTGCCCTCACCCAGCTCGATCCGCTCGTAGTCCGAGTCCAGCAGGAATGTCCGGAATCGGTTGGAAATGTAGTGGTAGCTGAGGAACTTCAGGTAGTACTGGCTGAACTCGAACTCCATGGGGAACTGTAGGTGGATCTGTGGGGAGCAGTGAGGTGGGACCCCCGGGATCCCAAACCACATGGTGGCCTGGGCCCCTCCCACTGCCCTTGGAGCATTCCTGACATTTGGGGGTCCAGTGGGCACTCGGGGGTCCCAGCAGTGTGGATCCCAGGCCTCACCTGGTGCACACAGTCCAGGAACTGCAGGAAGATGGGGGCGAAGCCGCTGCTCTGCCCCGCCAGGGTCTGGGCGCCGCGGTGGCTGAAGCGGTGCCCGAAGGAAAGCCACTCCTTCTCCACGAGCAGCCGGAACCCCTCCAGCGTCCGGTAGTATCGGTCCGACAGGAGCTGCACCAGCGACACCACCTGCAGGGACAGGGACAAGGGCAGGGGGCTCCAGGCACTGCTGGGGGGCAGCCACAGCCACCTTGGGCACTGCCAGGCTCTCACCTGTGTGGTGATGTCCCAGCCATCCTCCAGGCTGACCAGCACAGAGGAGCCCGTGTCCAGCAGCTCCACCACCAGCACCGAGATCTGCAGGATCTTGTGGATCTGCCAAGGGCAGGGCCAGGAGTCAGAAGCGTGCAGGGAACTCCCGTGTTGGATGTTGGGGCACTGTCCCCTTGTCCTGGGCAAAGTCGTGCTCGGGGATCACATGGGACCACAATACCACGCTCAGGGGTCACATGGGGCCACAATACCATGCTCAGGAGTCACATGGGACCACAACTCCATGTTAGGGAGTCACAGGAGGGCCACAAGCCCCTGCTCAGATTTGCCAGCAGCAGCAGAGCCAGGGGGCCCTCATTCCCTCCAGCAGCCAGAGTGGGACCCCTCCCACAGCTCTGCACTGGGACCAATTTCACCAGGCAGCTGCCACCTGGGTCACCCCAGTCCCTGCTGGCACTGCTGTGTCCCAGCCCCTTCAGAGGGGGATTCTGGGGGTCCTGCCCAGCTTCCCCATCCAGCAGCTGCCCCAGACCTGCAGCGCTCCCGTCCCGCACCACAGAGCAGAGCTCTGGATTGTTCCACCCTGTCCTCACAGCAACCCCTGTCCCCTACTCTGTGTCACTCTGGACAGGGCACATGGCCCTCTGTCCTTGCGTGGCCAGCAGGGCAGAGCACAGGAGCCCCCAGCCCTCAGTGACAGCAAAGGCCGCCAGGGAGGGGAGAGGAGGGGAGGAGAGGGGAGGGGAGGGCTGGGACCCCCAGGGTGCAGGCGAGGACTGACCTGGGACAGCCACTCCGACTCCTCCAGGGAGCGCAGGTAGGCCACGCTGGGGTCGCTGGAGGGGCAGCCGGGCACACAGGCCTTCATCAGCTTCTTGAAGCTGGCCTTGACCTGCCGCACGTCGAACACCTCGATGGGAACCACCTCCCAGTGCTGCAGCGGGTCCGGCTTTACCCCCTGTGCAAGGAGAGAGCCAGGATGTCCTGAGGGAATCCCCGGCAGAGCCACCACCACCCTCAGGATCAGGGCATCATTTGGGCTGGAAAAGCCCACTGAGCCCATCAAGTCTGACCATGCCCAGCGCTGCCAAGGCACCACTGACCATGTCCCCAAGTGACACATCCACAGGGCTTTGAAATCCCTCCAGCTGATGGGAACTCCACCACTGCTCTGGGCAGCTGTGCCAGGCCTGGACAGCCCTTTCCAGGAAGGAATTCCTCCTTCTGTCCCACCTGCCCCTGCCCTGGCCCAGCCTCAGGCCGTTCCCTCTCCTCCTGTCCCTGTTCCCTGGAGCACAGCCTGACCTCTCCCCGGCTCCCCACTCCTGGCAGGGACTTGCAGAGCCAGAAGGTGCCCCCTGAGCCTCCTTTTCCCCAGGCTGAGCCCCCCCAGCTCCCTCAGCCTCTCCTGCTGCTCCAGCCCCTTCCCAGCTCGGTTCCCTGCCCTGGCTGTGCTGGGTGTGGGGTCACCTTCAGCTGCGACTTGTCCCCAATGATGTAGAGGGACGCGCGGTGCTGCCGCAGGAAGGTGGTCTCTGCGGGGGTCCCGTTGTGCTGAGCCCCCAGCAGGTCCTTCCCCGCCAGGCGTGACCCGATCTCCACGTTCAGGGCGTAGCTGCTCATGCGGCCGCTGGCCCGGATGCTGCCCCACTTCCCTGCGGGAGACACACGGGTGGGTCGGGATGGGGGTCCGCAGGCTCACCCCCAGCCAGGGGGCTGTGGGGCGAGCCGGGGGGCTGAGTGCTGTGCCCCCCAGCCCAGCCCTGGGAGCACATGCCAGGGAGGTGCTGGGCATCAGGTTTGCTTTGGCTCCTGCTCCCTGCCGGGTGCTGCAGGAATTCCTGCCTGTTGGATTTGGAGCCTGACTCCGGCAGTTCCACATCCCATCACCGGCACTGCCACCTGCACCCCGACCCTGCCAGCTGCACCCTGACCTTGGCACCCACCGCCCAGCCCCGGCACCACCACCCGGCACCGGCAGCAGCACACGGAGCCCAAAGCAAACCTTGGTGGAGGCTGCCCGGTACTTACCTGTGCCCGCGGCACGCTCGGAGCAGGTGTGGGGGCTGAGGGGGGGTTACTGGGGCATTAGTGGTGTGGGGGCGGCAGTGGGGGGTCAGTGGGTCAGTGGGTGCCCGGGCAGGCCGGGCGGCCGCGGTTTCGTACCTCGGGGCGTCTCACGGCCCTTCGGCGACACGCACTTGGGGGTGGACAGGGTGATGACCCTGGCTCTGTGACCCAGCCCTGGGGGCACAGGACAAAGCGAGCTCAGCGAGGGGCAGGGATGGAGCGATGGACAGCGGGTGGGATGGAGTGATGGTGCCGGGGGGCTGCAGGTGTCCCTCCCCTCCCTGCGGCCGCCCCATGGAGCAAAGCAGCTGCTCCACTCAGGGGAGTGACTACTCTACGAGAGCTGCCCCGACCGGGGGTCTCGGCGAGGCCCCCCGAGGCAGGGACCCCCCACACGTCCTCACCTCCACGGCTAAAAGTCCCAGGCCCTTCGTCCTTCCCTCCCATCACCTGCTTCATGAGCGATCCCAGCTTAGGCTGCTGCCTCTTGTCGGAGAAATCTGCAGCACCAAGAGAAGGTCAGCACCCGAGGGCCCTCCCGGCCTCCCCTCGGCCGCCCCGAGGGAGGGGAAGGGGCTCAGAGAAAGCACCAGCAAGCGGAGCCCCCAGGGCTGGGATGAGGAGCCCAGCATGCAGGAAGCACCGTCCAGCTGGAGCAAGGGAAGCACCACCCCATGGAAACACCGTGCAGCTGGAGGCAGGGAAGCACCATCCAGCTGGAGCCAGGATCCTGAGCCCAGCGTGTGGAAAGCACCGTCCAGCCGGAGCCACGGCAAAGAGGTGCCTGGTGCAGCCGCGTGGGAGGGGGCTCGACCCTTCCCTGCCCCACCCCGGGGTGGGGGCATCACCCTGTCCCAGCCCCTGCCCTGCCAGTCACCTGTGCCCCCCCAGCTCTGGGCTGAGCCCCCTCCTCTGGCCACGCTCTGGCCATGTCCCCCACACCAGGGAGAGGCCTCAGAGGGGCTGTTGGCAAGTTCTCTCCCCTCAAGGCCAAGGGAGCCCCCCCAGCTCCCCAGCCCACAGTGTCCCCAGTGATGATGGGTGGAATGACTGGGATAGGATGGAATGGCTGGGACGGGATGGTTGGTACTGGATCAGGAGCAGGAGGGACTGGAGCTTTGTCCTGTAGGGAAGGGCCATCTGGGAAGGGCCAGCTGGTGGGGGATCAAGGTGGGCACGGACTTACAGGGGGTCCCCAGACAGACCCCAACCCTGTGCACGGGGGGCACATGGTGCCAAGATCCTGGCTGGAAGGGTCTGTCCCCACCGGCCCCTGGCGAGCACCAGGATCCCAGCACAGCCTGGGGGCTCCCAGTGCTCACAGATCCAGGGAACACCAGGGTTTTCCTGAGGCTCCCAGTGCTCACAGCTCCAGGGAGGTGGGGTCTCCCACACTCCCCAGGCTCTCCATGCTCACAGGTCCACAGCCACCATGTCTCCCAGAACTCCTGGGGCTCCCAGTACTCACAAATCCAGGGACACCAGGTCTCCCCAAACCCATCCCCACCACCAGTCACTGGGCATTCAGATGGAGCTGGGAGCTCTGGAGAGGCTCTGCTGCCTCCTTGCATGTGGGAGCCCAGGAGAGCAGCTCACTTGGGATGCACAGCAGGACCCGGGGCTGGCAGGAGCCCAAAGGCACCCCCTCACCCCTCACCTGAGCCCCCCACCCCTCTCTGTGCCCCCCTCCCTCACCTGCACTGCTCATGTGTGCCGAGGTGAACCCACTGAGCGTGTTGCGTCCGCTGGCGTCGGAATAGTGGGGCATGGAATTGATCACGGCCTGCAGGTACTTCTCCTGCTCCAGACTCGTGGAATCCGTCTGGGAGGGGCCTGGATGGGGAGACCCCGCAGTGTTACTGCCCCAGAACCGGGGAGGGGTCACCCCCCCCACCCAGCTCTGTGTCCCCGGGGAGGGGGGACGGGCACCTGCGGTCGGGGCGTTCTGGGACTTGAAGATGCCGACGACGCCCTTGCCGTGCAGCCCCCCCGAGCGCAGCAGCACGGCCTTGGTGCGGGAGTTGCGCCAGCACACCACCGGGAAGCGGTTCTGGCGGTAGCAGCGGGAGATGCGCTGGATGGTGTTGTCGGGGATGCTCTGCGGCACGATGAGCAGCCCGGGGTAGCTGCGGGACAGAGCGCAGCTCAGCGGGGTCCCCCTGCGGCCCGGCGGCGCCCCCGGCCCCGGCTCACCTGCGGCAGATGGCGTACATGCGGTTGACGGTGGAGATGCGGAAGGGCTCGCTCTTGGAGCGCGTCAGGCTGCTGCTCAGCGTGCCCAGCCCCAGGCGCTGGTAGTCCCGGCAGCAGGCGCGCTCCACCACGTGCGCCATGGTCATCTTGTCCGAGGGCCGCATGGTGGTGCTGGGGGTCAAAGTGCTTCTGTCCATGTCTTCGGACACTGCGGGGACAAAGTGGGAGCTGGGCACGTGCTTGGCACCCACACGGCATCCCATGAGCAGCTGGAGGAGAGGGATGGGATGGAGGTGTCTCCGAACCCCCAGGGGCAGGACAGAAATGGAGCTGCTTCCTGACTCCTGAAACCAGAGAGCTGGGCATGGCTGGGACTGGATCCCCCATGGAAACCCTAAATCTCATCCACCATGCCAGGCTTCCCACTTGGGCAGGTTCTAAACTCTCACAAGCAGGGCTCCTGTCCCTTCCAGTCCCTCACTGCTCCTAAACCAGTTCAGCTCTTCTGTCTACCTTCACCTGCCCTCCTGCACTTCAAATCCCTGTTTTCCACCTGAGGAGCCAAGGGCACCAGCCAAAGACCTCCCTCCTCCCTGTGTTGGAGGCAGGTTGTGCGCTGACTGGGCACCACACTCAGCCAGGAGCTGGGGGCTGTTGTCACCTGGGAGAGGAGCCCATGGTGGCAGTGTTCTGTGCTGGGGACACTCCCACCCTGCTCCGCTCAGAGCAAGGGACTTCCCCCAGGTGGAGGATGCTGCCCTCCCTGCCCAGGGCGCTCCCAACCTGAGATCTCGTCCTCGTTGTCCTCAGGGAAGTGCTGGCTGCCCCGCTGCTCCCAGGCGGGCGGGGTGTACTTCTTGCGCGTCACGTACTGCCGGCCGATGGTCCTCTTGGCGTTCTTCACCAGGTTCTTGGAGAGCGTCCTGGAAAACCGCATGGGAGCTTCAGCCAGGAGACACGGCCCGCCCGGCTGTGCCCAGAGCCAGCACGGTGGGGTCAGAGACAACCCTGTCACCCAGCAAAGCAGAGACAGGAGCAGCCCCAGCCCGGCCAGCCACTGTCACACGGGAGGGGACATGTCACCTGCCAGCACCTCGGGCCTGGGGGCACTGGAGCAGGGACAGAGCCCCTCTGGATCCAAGGAGACCCAGCCTTGTCCTGGCACTAACACATGTCCCCCACACTGGAGCTGCCACAGGCAGAGAGACGGCTCATCCCAGAGGAAGAGGGCTCTGGCTCACACCAGGGTACAGGGGACGTGTCACAGGGGCCAGGGAATCCACTTAGAGGCAGGGGATCCTCTGCAGGGGCCAGGGATCTGCTGGGATCATGGGATCAATGGTACGGACCAGAGGATCCATGGCAAGGACCAGGGAAACCACCACAGGGGCCAGGGGATGTGCTGGTGGGATCATGGGATCAGTGGTAGGGATCAGGGGATCCATGGCAGTGAGCAGGGCATCTGCTGCTGGGATCAGGGGCTGTGCTGGTGGGATCAGGGGATCCACGTCAGGGACCTGGGGATCTACCACAGGGACCACGGATCCCCACCAGCCCCTCCCGGGTGCAGGGCTGCTCCTCCCTGGGCTGGTGACCTCGATGGCACACAAGGGACAGGGAGAGCACGGCTGGGCTCAGGTGTTCCTGAGGCACCTGGGGACATTCGGGAAGGGAGACCTGCCAAATCCATGGGGATTGGGCTGTGTGGCCGAACAGGCTCTGCCCCATGGAGCTCCAGAGGGCAGGAATTCCTGAAGGCAGGAATGGCCTCACCACACGCATGACCTCAGCCTTGTCACCATCTCAGTGAGTCCCACGCACCAATGTGGGAAAATAAAGAAGATGTGGGATACAGGGAAGGGGTCACATCCAGCCCAGGGAATGGGGGATGTGCACCAGCCAGGGAAGGAGCCTTGTCCAGCCCAGGACAGCAGCCATGCTGATGCTAAGAGTCCTGGGATTTCCCCTTCTCAAGGTGGGGACCCAAGAGAGACCAGGAGGTGCCTTGTTTTGCTCTGCAAAGGGGATGGTGAGGGAATCCCAATGATCCCTACAACTACCAAGGGAGGGAAAGCCTTGGGACTGAGAAGGAACACTGTCCTGGGAACAAGCCCAGGAATGAGGGCTGGGAATGGGAGGGACAAGACCTGCAGACAGCAGGGAGCACTAGATTGGACTGGGAAGGGTGACAAAGCTCATGTCACAAATACAGACAAATTCTGAGACGGGGCCCAGGCTGGAGCCGGGCCTGGCAGCTCCAGAAATCCCTGGAGTTAGTGGAGCAGGCACAGCTCCCGGGATCCAGCAGTGCCATGGGGCACCAGGAGGGTGCGATGGCGAGAGATCCCACACCAGGCAGCCTGGAAAAGGGCATTCCCGAGGGACAGCCACATGCAGAGCAGGTGAGAGGAAGCCCTGGGAGCAGGGAGGGCTGAGCCGGGGCCGCCACCTCAGAAGTGCCCACCAGGCTGGAGGCAGCTTACGTGCTGGGATGGCCGAGGTGACCGAGGGACAGCACCCCCACTGCCAGGCCCTGGAACATCTCAGTCACCTGCTGGGAGCTGGCACAAACACGGGACACACTTAGGGCACAGGGCACAGCCAGAGCAGCCACCCAGAGCTGCAGGACAATGTCCCCAGGTCACCCAGCACTGCAGCACTGCACCCCTGAGCCACCCAGCGCTGTAGGACCATGTCCCCAAGTCACCCAGAGCAGGAGCACTGCATCCGTGAGACACCCAGTGCAGGAGAGCCATGTCCCCAAGTCACCCAGTCCTGCAGCACCATGTCCCCAAGTCATCCAGAGCAGGAGTAGTGTCCCTGAGCCACCCAGCACTGCAGCACTGTGTCCGAGCCACCCAGTGCAGGAGAACTGTGTCCCTGATTCACCTAGCACTGCAGGATCATGTCCCCAAGTCACCCAGTGCTTCAGGACCATGTCCCCGAGTCACCCAGCACTGCAGGATCATGTTTCCAAGTCACCCAGTCCATTGGAACCTCTCCCATGGGACACCTCCTCAACGGGGCTGGGAATGCCACTGCAGCAAACTCCTGGGTCCCAGTGTGACCTGTCCTCTGCAGGGCTGGGGACACTGCAGGACATGT
The DNA here is from genome assembly GCA_013396735.1 of Grallaria varia. NCBI lineage: Eukaryota > Metazoa > Chordata > Aves > Passeriformes > Formicariidae > Grallaria > Grallaria varia. The sequence goes on from VWZG01011323.1 coordinate 121,008, forward strand.
GACATCTACAGCTCTTCACCCTACAACTCCCTGACAGGAGGGGGGGTTGGGTTCTGCTCCGAGGGAATAGGCACAGGAGGGGAGGGAATGGCCTCAAGCTGTGCCAGGGGAGGGTCAGGTTGGATACTGGGACAATTCCTTCCTGGAAAGGATGGTCAGGCCCTGGCACAGCTGCCCAGGGCAGGAGGGGAGTCCCTGCGCCTGGAGGGATTTCAAAGCCCTCTGGATGTTGCACTTGGGGACATGGTCAGCGGTGGCCTTGGCAGTGCTGGGGATGGTTGGACTTGATGGGCTCAGTAGGATTTTCCAGCCCAAAGGATCCCCTGACCTCCAACCAGTGGAAATCCTGTGTGAGGACAGGTCTGAGCAAGGTGGGCTCTGGGCGCCCCCTCCAGCTCAGGGCCCTGTGCCCCATTTGCCCGGGTGGTCCCTGTTCAGGGGCTGGGCTGGGTGGGCTGGAGGAGGCACAGGGGGAGCCCTGAGGTCTCTCAGAGGGTGGGCTCTCCCCGCACCACAGGTACCTGAGCGAGGGGTTCTTCTCCTTGGCCTTGGGCTGCATGGCCTGTTTGGGCGACTGGCCCACGGTGAAGGCGAAGGTGCCGCGCACGTGCTGGGGGTAGCGCAGCTTGTGCAGGTGCTTCCGGAAGATCTCGGCGCTGTCCGAAGCCACCTCCTCGTCGAAGGCGATCTTCAGCAGCTGAGGGATGGCACAGAGCATGGCGGGCTTCCACCAGCCCTTCCCATGGAGCAGGAGCAGGGCACAGCCCAGGCTGGGAGGCTGCTCTGCCTGTTCCTCCATGCTGGTTACTGGGGCCCATTCCCCTTCCTCCTGGAGACTTCAGGGGGCTCCAGGGTGTCCCAGTGCTTGGTCAGCTCTGAGCATGGCAGGAGCAGCAGGAACATTTAGGAGCTTGTTCCCAACATTGCTCCCCCTCCACACACCTCCCAAAGATCTAAAATGCCCAGCAATGCCCACGGGGTGACATCTCTCCCTGCTGAGTTACTCCCCCAGCACCTGCACAAGGTTTGGCAGAATCACCCCCCCACAGAGGGATGTCTCACACCTTCCTGGAAGGGGCTGCCCAGGGAGGTTTGGAGTGCCCAGTCCTGGAGATGCCCAAGCCAGGACTGGCCGTGGCACTGAGTGCTCTGGGAGAGGGACAAGGTGGGCATCGGGCACAGGGTGGGCTTTTCTGGGATTCAGGGCTCCAGCAGCCACTAGAACACCTGGAAAGGGACACTGAGCCAATGGGCAGGAAAGTTGTTCCTGCATCCAACAGGTCTGTGGCTGCAACATATCCCTTTATAGAGACAGGCTGGAAGGGCTAGGGGTGTCCAGTCTGGAGAAGAGAGACCTCAGAGCCCCTTCTAGGGCTTGAAGAGGCTCCAGGAGAGCTGGAGAGGCACTTGGGACAAGGCATGGAGGGACAGGACACAGGGAATGGTTTCCCACTGCTAGAGGGCAAGGTTGGATGGGGTATTGGGAAGGAATTGGTGTGTGGGAGGGTGGGCAGGCCCTGGCACATGTTGGGCAGAGAAGCTGTGGCTGCCCCTGGATCCCTGGGAGTGTCCAAGGCCAGGTTGGATGGGGTTGGAGCAACCTGGGCTGGTGGAAGGTGTCCCTGCCCATGGCTCGGGTGGCATTGAATGGGCTATAATGTCCTTTCCCATCCAAATCATCCTGGAATTCCACGGACCACAACCTGCTCCTTCCACTGCAATGGGTCCTCCAGCTCTGTCCCCTTGGGTGCTGTCACTGCCACAGAGGACCTCCTCAGGACCTGCCCCCACACCACACCACCCTGGGCAGTGCCTTTTCCCAAGGGATGGTGCCACCCACGGCCACGTGGGACTCACCAGCTGAGACAGAGTGATGCCAGGGAGCAGCCACAGCCCCTCAGAGCCCCGGGGTCTCACCTGGAATGTGCACGAGCGCAGCTGCAATCCCTCCTGGAGGAATGGATCCGCCTGGGCCTGGATACTGATCTTCTTCTCTTTGGTCAGCGAGGCGATGGGGAAGGACCGGATCACCACCTGCTCCCCCACTGGGCACAGGGATGGAACGGGTCAGGCCCAGCCCTGCCTCGGTGCCGACAGGGATGGGCTACCCCTGGTGGCCGTTCCCACCACAGAGAGCCCCACGGGACACAGCAGCTGGACACAGGGCAGGATGGATGCAGCCAGTCCCCTCATCCTCAGGGATCAACAACCTGCTCCCCAGGGAATCACCAAGCAGACCCCTCCTCTTTAGGATCACCAACCAGCCTACTCCTCCATAAGGATTGCTAACCATCCATCTCCTCCCCAGGGATCCCCAGCCATCCCCCTGCTCCCCAGGGATCCCCAACCATCCCCCTGCTCCTCAGGGATCCCCAACCATCCCCCTGCTCCCCAGGGATCCCCAGCCATCCCCCTGCTCCCCACAGATCCCCATCCATCCCCTGCTCCCCAGGGATCCCCCCAGGCCCCCCGAGGCCATGGTGCCCCAGCCCCTCACCCAGCGGGTCCGTGGGGGTTCCCTTGAAGATGATCCGGTAGGTGGTGAGGAAAATGGCTCCCTCTGCGGGGAGCAGGGGGGGCCCCCCAACGCTGCCCCCGGCAGCCTCCTCGCGCCCGTCGGGCATGAGGTACACGCGGAGCCCCTCCATCACACACTCCTCTCCCACCAGCAGGTTGGGGCGCAGCAGCTTTGGCTGGAGGGGACAATGGGGAGTTCAGGGCCATGGGGAGCACAGGAGGGGCCTCCACAGCCCCCCACGGCTCCAGCCCCATCCCAGTGGATCCCCCATACCTTCTGGATGGGAGGAAGCCTCTTGCTCTCCCTGTGCACGGCGTCCAGGGTCTCGATGTGCATCTGCACGATGTCTGTGACACACAGGGGTGAGGCTGCAGCGGACCCTGCCCCGCCCTCCCCGTGCCCCACCTGCTCCCCGTGTCCCCCCGAGGGTCCCCACCTGGGATCATGACATGCAGCCCCTTGAGGTGCTCGTTGGTGACGCCGCTCTCGGTGCACACCTTGTCCACGAAGCGGTTGATGAATCTCACCACGTAATTGGCCACGTCGGAGCTCTCGGCGTCCTCAAAGCCACTCTCCGTGTCGTAGCTCTCGGCCACGCTCCCGGCGATGCTGCCAGAGGGAGCAGGGAAGGGTTGACCTGGAACAGCCCTGCTGGGCTGCAACCTGGGCCAGGAACAGCCCCAGGGAGGGTCCACTCCTGGTGTGATCCCAGAAGAGACCACACTCCTCACAGGAATGCAGGAGAGCTCCAGGAGAGCTCCAGGAGAGCTCCCACTCCTGATACGGACCCAGGAGAGGTCCCACTCCCAACAGAAGTCAGGAGAGCTCCAACCCCTCCTGTCATCCCAGGAGAACTCCCACTCTTCACAGGAGAGCTCCCACTCCCAGAAAACTCCCTTGGGCACCACAACCTGACAGAATCCTGACAGAATCCTGGGATTCCAGGATGACTGAGACCTTTGAAGTCCACCTGGTCCAACCCCCGTGCAATGAGCAGGGACATCTCCCGTGTCCTGAGGGCAGTGGCTGACCAGGAAGCCCCAGGACCGGCCTTCCGCAGCCCAGGGGTCCCCCAGCGTGCCCCCAACCCCGGCCCCCCACCTGTTGGTGACGAAGCTGTTGCTGACACTCTCGACGTCACCCAGCCCGGAGCTGCGGAGCAGCCGGTTCTTGCTGGTGTCCAGGGGCAGGAGCAGGTAACTCATGCGGTTGGCGTAGTGGATGGCTTGGCTGAACACGGTGCTCTCCTCCTTCTGGATCAGCTCCTGCTGCTTCTCCCGGCTCATGGTGGGCCAGAGCCGCAGCTGCTCTGATGCGATCTCCAGGGCAGACTTGGGTTCCTGGGGCTCCTCCGTGCTCTCCTGAAGGGGTTGGAAGGAGATGTTGGTTGTCTGCATGGACAGATCCACCCACCATCACCCCACCGTTCCCACAGGAATCTCCCAGAACCGGGATGAGGTCCTTCATCCTCATCTGAACAGGTTACCCAGAACAGGCCCTGGCACAGGTTGGGCAGAGCAGCTGTGGCTGCCCCTGGATCCCTGGAAGTGTCCAAGGCCAGGTCGGACGGGGCTTGGAGCAACCTGGGCTGGGGGAAGGTGTCCCTGCCCATGGCAGGGGGTGGCGTTGGATGACCTTGAAAGTCCCTTTCCACCCAAACCATTCTATGATTCCATGATCAGCTCAAAGACCTCTGGGAAGAGCTGCCCATCATGCCGGGTCTCCTCACCTGCTCTGTGTGGTTCTCCTCGCTGCTGTCCAGGTACAGGGCCCGGATGTGGTTCTGCACGTCGCAGTAGAACATGGCCTCCCAGAACTGGATGTTGGTCCACACCACGTGCTCCTGCACGCAGCTGTAGGCGAACTGAGTGATTCCCGGGCTCAGTTTCTGTGGTAGGGAAGGTGGAAAAGGTCCATACAAACACAGCCCTTGTGCCAAGCTCTGTTCCCAGGTAATCCCTGCTCTAGCCATCTGCAGGGAGAGCCCCAGGCCCTTGGACAGGCAGGAGGAACAGCTGCACCACAGCTCCTCCAGTATTCCTTGAAAACTCTCCTCTTGCCCAGCGCCCACCCAGTGCCCACAGTGCCATTGTGTTATGGGAGGCAGAATCTCATCCCAGCCCATCATGACAGACAGATCCAGCTGGCATTCCAGAGCAACATCCTTCCCACAGGTGTTCCAGGCATCCTGGGAGCCTGGGAGGGCCTGGAAGGGTCTGAGCAGGAGCTGCGCCCTGAGAAGTCCCAAGGGGACAACCCCTGGCTCCCTGTCCTTCCGCCCACAGCCTCTGCCATCTCCAGGGGTTCTGAGGCTCCCGGGACCTGGGCCCTGCAGAAACTCACCCGGCAGAAGGCGGTGACCAGTGGCAGGAGTGCGGCAGCGATCCCGTGCTCGTCCATGGCCGTGCAGTCCTGGGGAAGGGAGTGGAGGTGATGTGGGGATTCGGGACGGGGACCCCCCCTCCCACGCCCACCCCTGCTCCAGGAGGAAGCAGCAGCTCCCTGCCGGCCCTGTCCCACCTGGAGGCAGCAGTTCATCATGCGGATGACAAAGTCGAACTGCTGGTGGTCCAGCACGGCCCGGTTCTGCTGCACGTGCAGGTTGAGCTCCTGGGTGAGGCAGTGCCGCGCGGCCCGGCCCTTCATGGCACGCAGCACCGCCGGGAACAGCTGCGGGACAGGGAGGGCACCCAGTGGGACAGGCATGGGGCCCACGGGCAGCCCAGCAGGAGCAGCTGCTGTGGGGGCCCACACCAGGCAGACGGGAGCAAAATCCCACATCTGGCTTGGCAAGGAGAGGGAGGACACCAGGGGTTCTCAGGGGCAGCAGGAAATGTAGAATTAGTGCAGAGCCGGTGGGGAGCCATCGGCCAAAATCCCAGGAATACAAAGAGGAACAGAGCTAAGAGAGGAACACATCATGGGATAGTGGTGACCTTGGCAGTGCTGGGGAACCGTTGGACTCCATGGTCCCAGAGGGATTTTCCAACCTCAGTTGACTACGTGATTCTGTTAGTGAGGTGGGGGTCATGTCTGCTCCCAGGGAACAGGGACGGGACAGGAGGAAATGGCCTGAAGCTGTACTAGAGGAGCATCAGGTTGGATATTAAGGAAAATTCCTTCTTGGAAAGGGCTGTCAAGCCCTGGCACAGCTGCCCAGGGCAGGGGTGGAGTGCCCATCCCTGGAGCGATTTAACAGCCCTGTGGATGTGGCACTTGGGGACATGGTCAGTGATAGCCTTGGGTTGGACTCAGTGGGCTCAGAGGCCTTTTCCAACCTCACGATTCCATGATTCCATGAACATATGCCAATCAGCAGAGATCTGGAGATGGGCAGGGAATGTCCTTTCCATGTCCACAGAGGCCTTCAGCCTCAGGACCCCCCGCACCTTTTTGGCCTCCAGCATCTTGTTCTCGAAGACGTAGGAGATGCAGTTCCTGACCACCTCCAGGCGCCGGGCGCTGTTGGCCAGGGCGTTGCCATTGCGCTCCAGGATGGCAGCTGCGAAGAGAATCCAGTCAGCTCAGCTGGGGCAGGACCCGCACCCGCAGGAGGGGGACACGTTGACCTCCTGCTCTGCCTGGGCAGGGTCTGGGCTCCAGGAGACCCTGGGGGTGCTGCCAGACCATAGGGAGCCCCGAGCAGCCCAAGGGGCATCAGTTAACACAGCTGGCGCTGCTGAGTCGCTCCCACAGACCCCTGGGCACACGAGGAGGGTCTCTCCCGGTGCCCACACGTACCAATGGGGGGCCCTGATGGCACCATGCACTTCTTCTCGGCCTTCACGGCTGGAGGAGCTGTCTGGAGCTTGGCCGTGGCCTGGTCGATGATCCACTGCACTGTGCCCTCATCCAGCCGTGGAAAAGGCTTCTGGTGGAGCCGCAGGTGACACCCTTCCGTGGGCTTCTGCACCTTGTGCATGGTCACCGCTGGGTAGGGGTTCTCCTGCCGCGGCAAGGACAGTTCCCTTTCATGTGTGAGGACATGGTACGCCCTCTCCCAGAACGGGAGCCCCAGCAAGGTGTCCCACAGCCACCTCCACTGCTCCCAGCTGGAATCTACAGCCCCTAGGAATGTGCAGTGTCAGCAGGATCTGCTCCCTAAGCCCCACGGACAGAGATCTGAGCCCTGCTCAGGAACTCCATCCCAGACAGCTGAGGGTCCCATGGGCAGGGACTGTCCAGGCCTAGTGACACTGGACACCTCAGACTGTGTCAGGGCAGGGGCAGGTGGGACATGAGGAGGAATTTCTCCATGGAAAGGGTGGTCAGGCCTTGGAAGGGGCTGCCCAGGGAGGTTTGGAGTGCCCAGCACTGGAGGTGCCCAAGGCAGGTCTGGCCATGGCACTGAGTGCTCTGGGCTGGGGAACAAGGTGGGCATCGGGCACAGGGTGGGCTCCGTGGGCTGGGAGGGTTTTTCCAGACTCTGATCCTGGGATTCTATGATGCAATAAACCAGGGAATCCCTCTCCTGGGAGCAGCTCACACCAGGACAGGCACCTCTGGGCACAGGGGCCTCGTCACACCACAGGCAACAGCGCAGGGGGGATGAGACAATGACCCAAGAGCTTATGGAGGGAGGAGAATGACCAGGGCTCTGCCCCAGGGTGGGCCTGCCCTGTACCCTCACAGCACCTCCCCAGCCCTCCAGGACTCACATTTTTGTACAGTTTCTCTGCCAGCTCCTTGATGTGCCGCAGGATTTTCTGCTTGTTCCCTTCCTCCGCCCGCATGCGCTTCACTTCGTATGCCACAAGCTGGGGACGAGGAACCAGCTGAGAGGGGCAGCTCCTGGGCCCTTCCCACCCCCCAGTCTGTCCCCAGTGTCACAGCAGGTCCCAGTCCATCCTCCAGGGCAGGGAGAGCCAGGTGGGACGGTCGGGAAGGGGAGCTGCTCCCAGCCCACACTCACCTCATCGAACAGGTCGATGGAGCGATACGGGGCCCCGCGCTCGGTGACGAAGCCAGCAAAGGCCATGCCCTCCAACACCTTGGTGAGGAAATCGTCCTCCGTCAGCCCCCGCTGCCCCAGGAACGCTGCCTGCGGGAGGGAAGGCGTGTGTCATCAGCAGGGGGTGACATGGAGTGCAGGGCACATACCTGGGTGGCACTGGGATGGTGCCACCTCGTGTCCTGTCCCAGCTGGGTGCTGGGACAGGGTTTGCATGAAAACCTGAACCTCTGGCCCGTGGCAGCAGGACACAGGTGGCCAGGGAAGAGCAGCAGTGTCACCTTGGCATGCAGAGTCAGGACACAGGGACACAGGCACAGAGATACAGGGACTCAGGGGCACAGGTACAGCCCAGAGCACTCAGTGTCATGACCAGTCCTGCCTTGGGCACCTCCAGGGCTGGGCACTCCAAACCTCCCTGGGCAGCCCCTTCCAAGGTCTCACCACCCTTTCCAGCAGCAAATTCCTCCTTAAGTCCCACCTGCCCCTGCCCTGGCCCAGCCTCATGCTGTTCCCTCTCCTCCTGTCCCTCTTCCCTGGGAGCAGAACCCAATCCCACCCTGGATCCATTAGGGCCTTGCAGAGCCAGAAGGTCCCAGCTGAGCCTCCTTTTCTCCAGGCTGAGCCCCCCCAGCTCCCTCAGCCACTCCTGCTGCTCCAGCCCCTTCCCAGCTCCCTTCCCTTCCCTGCACACACTCCAGCCCCTCCGTGTGTCTCCTGTTGGGAGGGGCCCAGAACTGCCCCCAGGATTCCAGGGCGGGCCCCAGCAGTGCCCAGATCTCACAAAACTCCCCAGCTCCATGCCTGGGCTCCCTCCTCCCTGAGCCTCGGAGCTGCCCTGGCTGCAAGAGCAGGGACACGGCTGCCGAGCATCCGAGCACTCCAGGGCACGACCAGGGAAGTGCTGCCTGATCCAGGAGACCTTGGGACACTCAAGGACAAACACGGGATGCAGGTGTGCCCAGGCGGGATGTTGGGGAGGTCACTGGCTGGAAACCCGGGATTGTTTTCTGGATTCAGCTGTCGCAGCCCAACTCATCCCAACCTCTGCCCAGCGTCCGCCTGGAAAAGCCGCGGCATGCACCTTGTGGAAGCGGATGACGGGCTCGGGGTGGATGCGGATGATGTGCAGACACCAGCGGTAGCCCTGCAGCAGCTGTGCAAACAGGCGCAGGAACACCGCTCGGATCTCCTTGTCCTGGGAAGAGGGAAGGACAGCGTGGTCATGGCATGGTCACGGCGTAATCAGGGGCAGGAAACTTGGCAGGGATTCCAGGGCAAAGGGGCACAGCAGCCTGGCCTCACTGCTCTGCCCCTCTGATGCTGCCCAGGGATCAGGAGGAGCTCTCACAGCCCCGGGGTCTGCGGAAGGGCCCCAACAGTCCCCGTCTGCCTCCAGCCCATCGTGAGTCCACAGGCACCATAAGCTCCAGCCACAACTCGGTGAGCAGGCAGTGCCAGTGACACCGAGACAGAGACAGGCTGGAATCATGCCCAGGACATGGAGTGTCCATCAGGAATGGCCTCCCCACCGAGGGGTCCCCGCTCCACTCACCTGCATCTTGAGGGAAGAGATGGAAATGGTGGAAGGGAGGAAGGCGAGATCAGCCACCTCCAGCTCCGGGTCCAGGACCTGGGCAGGGAACACACACAGCTCAGGCCCAGCCCCAAGGCCATCCCTACCTTCCTGGCTGGAAAAGCCAAGGAGTGTTCCCCAGAGACCACACAGTCCCCCTGGAAAAGGACTGAGGGGTTTGGAGACAAACCACCAGGGATCAGGAATGCTCCATTGGGCACAGGAAGCCTCATGGCCTCATCCTTCCTTGGGAAGCACCACTGGCAGAGTGGGGATCCCAGGGAAGGGGGAGCCCCTCCATCTCTGCTAGGGAGACCTTCACCCCCCTGGAGCCCCCAGAGCCGTGGTGTTTGCTGGGCATGGGGCCCTGGGCACACCCTGGCAGGGCTGGCGCATTGGGAACACGGGAACAGCCAGAAGAGCTGCAGGGCCACAGCTGCTTCCTGCCCATGGGCTGGGAGCCAGCCATCCCATTCCCAGAAACCTTTGGCAGAGGAACCCTGCTCCAGCACTGCCGTGCATCAGAGGCCATTGGATCAGGAACAGTCCCTGTGACATGGTCAGGAGCACCCCAAGGTATGGACCCTGCTCTCAGAGGAATCTCTGATATTCTGTTCCCAGCTCCCATGGACATGTGTGTCATTCCCAAGGTGCTGTCCAGAGGCCACTAGATAGGGAATGGTCCCTGTGACAGGACCAGGAGGACCCCAAGGTATGGACCCTGCTCTCAGAGGAGCCCTAGCTCTGTTCTCAGCTCCCTGGACACGTGTCATTCCCAGCATTTTGGCACCCCAGGGATGGAGGGAATGCCACAGCACTTACCATGGAAAGGGCCTCCCGGGTTTGCTGGAGCAGGGGCTCAGGGAGCAGGGAGATGTGAACACACTCGGGAATGTTCACGGTGCCACCATCCAGATCCGCGATCACGACATCCAGCTGGAGGGGCAGGACAGTGTGGGATGGGGCCTGGCTTCCCAATCCCACAGCCCACAGGTCCTGTGTGGCCCAGACATTCCCACTGCAACCAGCCATTCCCACTGGGCTCATGCAGGACACCTGGATGCATCCCAGGCTGAGCACAGAGAGCGTGTGGCCCTGGGCACCCCAAGGACGATGCCCAGTGCCATCCAGGCCTGCTGCCACCCCACCCTGCTCCCTCCCAGACCTCCTGGCATAGGGAACAGGGAGTCTCACCAGCTCCTGTGTCTCCGACTGGAAGATGGAGTGGACCCCGATGATGAAGGGGGTCGGGGTGCTCAGCACCTCCAGCAGCTGGGCGGGCAGGATGGGCACGTATGTGAAGCTGCAACCAGAGAGAGATCCAGTGCAGCCCCAAGCCTTGCTCTGCATCCAGACCCTCGACACCACTCACCATCCTAGATCTGGGGCTGTCCCTGGCACCCAGCCCCTCAGGCTGCACCTGCCCCACAGCTCCTGAAGGCTCCTGGACACGTGCCCAGAGAAGTTGTGACCACCCCATCCCTGGGAGTGTTCTGGAGAGGAACTGGGGACAAGGGAGGGAGGGACAGGATACAGGGAATGGCTTCCCACTGCCAGAGGGCAGGGTTAGGGGGGATTTTGGGAAGGAATTGGTGTGTGGGAGGGTGGGCAGGCCCTGGCACAGGTTGAGCAGAGAAGCTGTGGCTGCCCCTGGATCCCTGGAAGTGTCTAAGGCCAGGCTGGACAGGGCTTGGAGCAACCTGGGCTATGGAAGGTGTCCCTGCCCATGGCAGCAGGTGGCACTGGATGGGCTTTAAGGCCCCTTCCCACCAAAACCAGCCTGGGACTCCATGATTCCATGATTCTATTATATAATCCCAATGAAAGAAGGGAAAGGAAATGGATTCTGGAGATAAAAGCACCTTTGGCCTCTCCCACAACACCCTGGGGTGATTTAATAGTCCTGGATCACATCCCATCCCGTGATGGGATTGCTTCCCTCTGCCAAGAGCTGCCCCAGCCAGGAACAGAGCATGGCAGCAGCTCCTGGAGCTACAGACAATGCTGGGAACACCCCGCTCCTGCTTATGGAATCATGGAATCTCCTGGGCTGGAAGGGACCCACAGGGATCATCCAGTCCATCTCCAGGCCCTGCACAGACACCCCAACAATCCCACCCTGTCCCTGAGAGTATTGTCCAAGTGCTCCTGGAACTCTGGGACCACTGCCCTGGGGAGCCTGTTCAGTGCCCACCACCCTCTGGGGGAAGAACCTTTCCCTGAGATCCAACCTAGCCCCCTGCCCTGGCTCAGCTCCAACCATTCCCTGGGTCCCTGTCCTGTCACTGGTCACCAAGCAGGACAGAACATTCTCCAGCTCAGCCCATCCTCCCTGGGAGGGGAGGGAGGCAAGGCTGGGAGATTCACCAGTCACACTGGGAATGACAGTGGGAGGCAGGGAGGGCCTGAGGCAGGGGGGCAGGAGAGATGGCACAGGGTGGAGGATCGGGGGGCTCTGGGACCCCTCACCTGTACTTGAGGGGGAACATGAGAGCGAGGAGAGCCCGGCAGGCATCCGTCAGCCTCTGGTAACTGCTGGAAAGGAACAGGATCTTGTGCTCGGTCAGCGCCGCGCAGAACAGGAACAGCACGTTGGTGATGCCTGGGCAGGGGCCGAGGAGGGCGCTCAGAAATGGGGAGAACCCCTCTTGCATCCCTCCAGAGACCCCCAACCCACCCTCCAGGCTGGAGCCTCCTCTCCATCCCTGTACTCTGCCCAGGAGAGGAGCTCAGCATCCCCCAAAGGGATGCTCCTGGGTCACCCAGGGAAGCCCCTCTTCCCAGAGGTGCTCCCATTGCTCCTAGGGTGCCAGTGGCCTTTACTGGGAGGCACAAGGCCAGCACCAGCTCTGGGCTCTCTTCCTGTACCCAGGTTGCTCCTCATGACCTCTGCCCAGTATTCCACCCTCCTGGAAAAGGGTCTGGGGAGCCCACACAGCAGTGTGGGGACAAGTCTCACCGAGCTGTCGGAAGAGCAGGGCCACGCTGCAGCTGCTGACAGGGAGTGAGTCATTGATGGGAGTCTGGATCACTTGCCTGTCCCCTGCTCCCAGGGAGATCGTCCTCTGCAAGGGAACACACGCCCCGTCACTGGGACCATCCCGCCAAGGGACAAGGACAAGGCAGTAGCAGCCAAACCCCCCGTGCAGGGGACAGGGTGACCGTGCCCCTGGCACAGCCCCTGCACCCAGCACAGCTGGAGCACAGCTGTTGTGGGAAGAGGAAAGAGGGAAGAAGGAAGAGGAAAGAAGGAAGAGGTTGCTGCCACAGCACCCACTGGTTGCTTGACTGGGTCCACAGGCTGATGGGAGGAAGGGGACCTGCTGCAACAATCCCAGCCAGCACCAGCAACATTCCGACAGCCCCAAGATCCACTCGGTGACACGGGACACGATGGCCACCCAGGCCTCGAGGGCTCCCCAGGCCCTTGAGCCCAAGGGGAGCAGCTGCCCTGCCCATGCCACCGTGCCAAGGAGCCTCTCCGGGGGGAGCCAGTGCTGGCCCAGCCCTGGGAGCAGGCCCTGCTGGCTCCGGTGAAGGGACAGACACACTGGGCACAGGCTCACTGCTTCTTCCCTGCTACCACTTATTATTCCCAGACTGGAGCCCATTCCCAGTGGCACAGGGACCTTACATACCCCCAGGCTCCCTCCAGGCTGCAGGGGCTGGGGCAGGAGCAGAGCCCTGGCTCCTTTCCTCCTCTTTCCACACCTCTCCAGGGAAAACGCTCCTGCAATTGCAGGTTTCACCACACAGCTGCCTCCTGCAGCCATAAGAGCTCCCAGCTCCCGCCAGGAACAGCCCCACAGCCCAGTGCTGGACGTTGCTGGGGCCAAGTAGAGCCAGACCCCTGACCTGCTCCTCCAGTCCGGCTTTCACAACCCCCAGGAGAACACAAAGAGAGGCCAATGGGCCAGCCTGGAATGCAGCCCCTTCCCAGAGCTCAGGGACACACCCCAGGACACACGTGGACACAGGGTGCCCTGAGACCACCAGCACCCAGGTCTGGGGGGGCCACGCTCAGAGCAATAAACAGAGAGGCTGTTAATGAGGGGACAGATCGAAAGGTGGGAAAGAAATGCGGGAAAGAAATGTGGGAAAGAAAAGAAGTTCGTACCGCTGCTTCGTCGTCCGCGTCAGGCTGAGGTGGGACAGACAGAGAGCACAGTCAGTTAGGACACATGGACAGTGGGACAATGGGACAGTGGGGACACGGACACAGGCAGAGCCAGCCATGAGCAGGGACAATGCCCAGAGAGGAGCCCACACACACAGACATGGAGTGAAAGCAACGGCTACAGCACTGGGAAAGAGCCTTGGGCACAGCAGGAGAACAGGCAAAGCACGGGAAGGGAAGGGAAGTGCCACCAAACCGTCTCCCCTGTGACACACTCCCCGTTCCCATGGCACAGAGTAGTCCTGCCCCAGCTGGGGGGATGGATCTGAGCCAAGCCCAGCGAGCCACAGCGGCTGGAGAAGCCGCCCTGCTCCGGCCAGCCCTCCTTGTCCTGCCGGGGAGGAACCGGATCCAGGCAGATCCCATGGGAATGGATTGCAAAGCCGGGGTGCCTGGCACGGCCCCGGTGCCCTGGCAGTGGGCAGTACCCTGCTCTCCTCTCCAGAGGACTTGGATGGGCCTGGCTCCATCCCCTCCTGCAAATACTGGGAGCACTGCCGGGCTCTCCCAGGATCTGCATCGCTCTGGGTGGTCAGAGGGAGCCCCAAACCTGTGGCAGCTCCAGGGGATCCTGCCCAAAACCCTGCTCAGATACAGGGACAGGGAGCAGCCCCCGCTGGGGGTCATGGGCACAGTGGGGAGGAAACTCCTGTCTGGAGGCACTGGGGGTCTGTAATGCTGCCCCAGTGCCCTGTGGTGTCATCCCAGAGCCCCATGGTGCTGTCCCAGCTCCCTGTGGTGCTGCCTCAGTACCCCTATGGCCTTGTCCCAGTGTCCCCATATGCTGTCCCAGCATTCCCAAGACTCCCCCACTTGGGTCAGCCTGTATATGGGATAATTAATGTCACTGTGCTGGGGGAAGAGGATCTCAGCTGAAGGGGGAGACAAGCACACATCCATGGTGACATTCCAGGTGTCACCATGGCAGAAGAGCCTCAAGGCACTATGCTGCTGTCCCCAAACTCCTGCCAGAGGGTCCAGCTGGCCTCTCCCTCTGTGCCATCCCCAAGGCAGATTTGCCCGGCCCTCCCTGCCCCATCTGCTGAGCCCAGCTGGGCTTCCTGGAGCAGGAGAAGGCTGGAGGGACACATGGCTCCAAGGGGAGAGCAAGGGGGGTGATGGCCACAGCTCCAGGCACAGGCCCTGTCCAATGGAGATGCTGGCCAGGCATGGGAACAGGAGCAGGCACAGGAACAGGCCAGTGCTCTGAGGAGAGCTCCAGGCTGCCCGTCTGGCATTGCTGGCCCTCCCTGGTCCATGTCCCTGCAGCTGCCCCAGCTCCGATCCCACAGATGGCCCGTGACCACTGGCCCTGGAGCCACTCTCCAGGCAAAGGGACAGGGTCGAGTGCGGAGCCAGGAGTGCAGGAGTGACCATGGACCATGGAATCTGTTTGCACAGACGGACCAGCACCCACGTCAGCCGGTGGTGGAGCCCCCGGTGCTCCTTCCCAAGGGAGCCAGGAGCTGACCACGCCGCTGGGACGTGGAAGTGCAGTGGAGCAAATCAGCAGGACCTCCTCAGCTGAGCAGCTTCACGTCACAGAATTTTGGTGTTTGTGCACTGAAGCACTTGGGAAGGCAGCAGGGCATGGAGCCAGACCTGCCCACAGGTCCCACTCAGCACAGCAAACCCAGAGGCTGGCTGGGCAGGACCCCCGGCCTGGCTCTGTCAGAGCTGCTGAGGGGGCAGAGCACGGAGAGGGAGAGAGAAGGGGCAGGGAGAGGGAAGGGGCAGGGAAAGGGAATGGCTGGGAGAGGGAAGGGGCAGGACACCCACCTGTGCTCCCCCCGTGATGGGGATGGTGCACGTCAGGAGGTTCCCAATGACATTCTCCAAGGACACGCTCAGCCCATCCACGTAGATGGTGTAGATCAAACCCAGGCTGTTCTGGAGAGGGGAGCAGGGCACGGATGAGCAGAGCTGGGAGCTGAGGAGACCCTGGAGGGGCTCCCAGGGCTTGTCCCCGGCCAGAAACACACCCTGGGACTGCCAACCCCTGGATGCAGTGCTCCAGCTCTTCCTCCTCCTCATCTGGAGGGATGGGATATTGGTCATGTGCTTCGTTTGCTTCCAGCCAGCAGCAGATCCCTATCCCCACACCGACCCTGTCGGAGCAGCACTGAGGAATTCCCAAAGCTCCATGAGCAGAGGTGACTGGGAACAGCTGGACTCTCCAGCCCCCCAGCACTCCCAGGCCCACAAATATTCCAAGGAAGGCATGGGAAGGAGACCCCTTTCCCAGTAAGGCCTGGCCAAGGTGCCCAAAATTTGGGCAATGCCCTTGACAACACACTTTTACTCTGGTCAGCCCTGGGTGGTCATTTGTAGGTCCCTTCCAAAAAAACCCAGCCTATTCCATTTGGGAAGTAACACAAATTCCAGACAGAGGGAGTTGGGAGGCACCAGCACAAGGCAGCCCCCAACACAAACTGTGGCACATGGGGGAAAGAGGAATGTGAGGAATTTGTCTTCCAGGAACCCTCTGGGAGTTGTTTTCAAACCTTCTCCCAATGGAAGTGAGGAAAAAACACAAATACTGGGCTTTGGAGAGCAGGGGCCAGGCTGGAATAACGAGGGAAGTGCAAAAGAAACCTCCTGCATGCTGGAATAATGAGCTGGGAGCCATTTCCATGTGGTCCCAGGGGAGAAGCCAGCCTCTGTCTTTGGGAACAAGTAATGTGACCCAATGTCCTCCGGAGCCACGCTGAGCACGAAGGGTTTTTGCCCAGCAAGACCCCACTCTGCTCTGCCAGGCTTGGGAAAACAAACAGCGCCCGTATTTTAGGGAATTCCTGCCCCAGGAAAGGACAGGGACACCTTCCACTAGCCCAGGTTGCTTCAAGCCCCATCCAATCTGACCTTGGACACTTCCAGGGGCAGCCACAGCTTCTCTGCCCAACCTGTGCCAGGGCCTGCCCACCCTCTCACACACCAATTCCTTCCCAATATCCCAACCATCCCTGCCCTCTGGCAGTGGGAAGCCATTCCCTGTGTCCTGTCCCTCCCTCCCTTGTCCCCAGTCCCTCTCCAGCTTTCCTGGAGCCCCTTTAGGCCCTGCAAGGGGCTCTCAGCTCTCCCTGGAGCCTTCCCTTCTCCAGGTGAACCTTCCCAACTCTCTCAGCCTCATCCCCATGGATACAGTCCAGTTCCCAGCCCAAGCCCTCCCAAACCCTTCCCAGGCACACAATGTAGCACCTTCACACAAACACAATTGGCAGAGACAAAGGCTCTGCAGGAACGGGCTGTGCCTCCCTGTTCTCCTACCCCGGTGGGTCCAGGCTGGCTCAGCAGGGCCCTGCTCCCTGTCCCGCTGCCGTTCGGGGCCAGCGGAGCTGGGCCTGGCTCCGGATGCCAAGGGCAGGGTGGGAATGGGCCATGCTCCCATGGGTGCTGTGCCAGGGTATTCCTGCAGCCCCTGCTCCTGATAGTGACTCCAAGGGCCAGGAATCCTTTCCCAGCGTTATTTCCCTCTCCCTCCAAGCAGGATCCCGGCTCCCTCATCCCACACTCACCCTGAACACCTCGGCGTGGTCCAGCCGGGACACCAGCACCAGGCTCTTGGGAGCAAAGAGCTGGGCAGGTTGAACAGGAGACGAGGGCTCTTCCTCCTCCTCCTCGCCCTCACCATTCCTGGGGTGGCTCTGGGGCTGGGGAGACACACACCGGCCAAGGCCTGGGATTAAAGAATGCTCTTCCCTCTCCCAAGACCCCAGTGCCAGGGCCTGGATTCCTGAGGAACATGGAGAGCAGGAAGCACTGCTTCTCTGCTGCTGATACCCCTTGCCACCCCACCATGGATTCCCCTGGCACAGGGAAGGCAGGAATCACTGTCTAAAGCTAAATGCAGCTGGATGCTTCTCCCAGTGCTGCTGATCATCATTCCCACCCTGCCATGGATTCCCCTGGCACAGGGAAGGCAGGAACCACTGGCCAGAGGCATATGTGCCCCCCAGCACTGCTGGCCCCCATTCCAGTGTCCCCCGTACCTGTGGGCTCTCCACAGCCTCCCAGAAGGTGAAGCAGGCGCAGTAGTGCCGCTCTGAGTTGATGTCGGTCAGCACGGCCACGAAGAAGGTGGGGGGATTCCTCTCTGGGAAGAGCTGCCAACCGCTGGGCTGGCAGAACTGTGGGAGAGCAGGGATGGGGTCAGGGGCTGCCAACTGCTGTCCCTCACCCCCCGCATCCCTGGATGGTGTGAGAGCAAAGCTCAACCCCACCAGTCCCCATCACCCATGGAGCCCGTAGGGAAGGGCAGCTCCATGATCTGGGAATGGGGAGAGCATTGACAGAGCTCACCCTTCCCTCATCCACTGCACCCCGGGCACCTCCCAGAATCCTAGTCTGGCTCCTGGGACTTCCCAAACCCCCTTCCAGGGGGGAAACAGGGCCAGTGCCACCCCCTCCTTCCCGCAGGGACAGTGGGAGCTGCTTGGAGAAACTAAAGAAGGGAGAAAGGGTGATGGGACACCCCAGCCAGGATGGGCACCCTGCACCCCTCAGAGAGCCACAAGAGCCCCCAGCATGGGGCTGTGAGGGGCTGGGCTGGGTGGGGGGCTGTTGGCACCTGGCACTGCACCTCCCAGCTCACTGGGGTCTGCTCAGCCCTGCAGGGCCCCATGGCACCGAGCCCCCCAAACTCTGCACAGCCCCCAGAGCTCTGCACAGCCCCATAGACCACCACAGCACCCCAAGCTCTGCACAGACCCCCAAGCCCACCACAGCACTGAGCCCCCCAGGCTCTGCACACCCCCTAGCCCCCCATGGTGCCAGGCAGTCCATGCCAGCACCACAGAGACTCCAGGAAGGAAAGGAAAGGTGATCCTATGCTGCTGGAAACACACAGGACAGGGGCACTGGGTGGCTCCAGGAGGTGGCACTGCTCCCCTGGGCAAACACTGGCACTGGGTGGCTATGGGAGGTGGCACTGCTCCCCTGGGCAAACACTGGCACTGGGTGGCTATGGGAGGTGGCACTGCTCCCCTGGGCAAACACAGGGGCACTGGGGTGGCTCCAGGAGGTGGCAGTGCTCCCCTGGGCACACAGGGGCACTGGGGTGGTTCTGGAAGGTGTAACAGCTTCCCTGGGCACACACGGGCATTGAAGTGGCTCTGGGAGGTGACACCAGTCCCCATGGCACACACCAGCCCCGGCTGTGCCATCGCTGCCCTTCCAGCACCTCCCATCCCAGATGGACCCGCCACTGGGACTTCCCAAACCCCATCTCAGGGCTGGGGGTAATTCCAGCTATGGGCCCAAGGACTCCATCGTGTTTCCAAGTCTCAAGGGGTTTTTCTGTATTTCCTCAGCCCATGAGGAGCTGTGGAAAATTCCTGGCACTGCTGGGACCTCCCTGGGCTTGGGACAACTTGGCTGCTTCCAGGGCCACGCTGAGGACAAGGGGACTTGAGCAAATCCAAGGATGAGACCGAGGTGGCACCAGGGCCAGAGTGGCCACGGGGCCCAACACGTGCAGGAACTGCTGCTCCAGCCCAAACCCTCAGGAATCCAAGTTTCATCCGGCCAGTTTTCCAGCTGTTCACCCCTCGCTGCACCCACAGACCCTCCTCTCCTCCCCAGCAGGAGCTGGACACTGGCCACAGGGCAGGAGCTCTGACCTTCCCAGACACCCTGGGATGGGAGGCGAGGCAAAAGCACGTGAGAAGCTGCTTCCCAGACTGCCAGGTGTGTCCCTGTAAAGCTTCCCAGAATCTGTCAGGTGTGTCCCTGTAAAACTTCCCAGACTGCCAGGCGTGTCCCTGTAAACCAGTGTCTGGGAGCTCTCCATGCTGATGCCTCCTGCCACAGGAAGGTTTGGCTTGGCAGCCACCAGGGTGAGCACAGGATGTCACTGTCCCCACAGGACAGTTCCCCCCTCACTGAGTTCTACCACCATTCCACAGCTCCCAGCTTGGCACAAACACCTTCTGGGCATGGCAGGAATGAGGAGCCCAAAGCACATGAAGTTGCTGTCCCTCAGGAATTTGCTGCTAGGTCACAGATCAGAGTCCTGGGATGGTTTGGATGGGAAGGGACCGTAAAGCCCCCCACTTCCCCTCCTGCCACGGGTAGAGACACGTTCCACCAGCCCAGGCTGCTCCAAGCCCCATCCAGCCTGGCATTGGACACTTCCAGGCATCCAGGGGCAGCCACAGCTTCTCTGCCCAACCTGTGCCAGGGCCTGCCCACCCTCTCAGCCAGGAATTCCTTCCCAATATTCCACCTGAATCTCCCCTCTTGTCCCACCGAGACTTCCCTCTTTCAGTTTAAAACTATTCCCCCTTGTCCTGGGTCCCACCCAGCATTCCCAACTGCCACATCCCGGAGCAGAGGGATGCACTCCATGACTGAGGCATCACATCTTCCCTGCGGAGACAGCACATGCCAGATGTTGGGGGTCAAGTGTGCTTATCCAGAGGCCTGAGAAATGGAATTCCAGATCCCCTGGACAGCTCCTCCAGCAGGGAACCAAGCCATGGGATACAGAGCCAGCTTCCTAAAAATAGCACCTGTTGAGAGGATGGGTCACTTCAAACACCAGCAGGGGACACCCCGGGTCTGGTCACACATGATGGCACCTGGTGCTCAGCCACACTGAAGGTGTCACAGGCAGGAAGGCAAAACCACAGTCCCCATGGCAAAGTAAAGTTCTCCATGGATAGAACAGGATCATGGAATTGTACAGACTGCAAAAGCCCTCTAAGCTCATCGAGTCCCCCCAGTACTGCCAAGGCCACCACTGACCATGTCCCCAAGTGCCACATCCACCGGGCTTTGAAATCCCTCCAGGGATGGGGACTCTACTACTTCCCCATCTCCTCTCCTCTGCAATAGTTTTCCAAAACCTGGAGTATTTTCCAGCTCCAGTGAAAAATACAGCACAGAATTAAAAGGGAAGTTCACGGAGTCCAACAGATTGAGTCACAACCACACCTCAAAGCTCATCCCATTCCATGTGGACACCTTCCACGAGCCCAGGTTGCTCCAAGCCCCATCCAACCCAGTCTGGAACATTCCCAGGGACGGGGCAGCCACAGTCACTCCAGGCCCTTGTCCAAAGTCCCTCTCCAGCTCTCTTGGGGCCCCCTTAGGCACTGGAAGCTGCTGGATGTGCTGGAATGCTGGTTTGGCTGTGCTGCCAGAGGTGGAACAGGTCCGGAGGCCTGGATGCACCCAGTGGGTGCCAAAACCATCCCAGAGCAGCCCTAGGACATGGAAAGGCAGACCTGTAGGATCATGGCATGGAAGGACACGAGGCCCACAGGAAGGACCCGAAAGGGAAAGGGGAAATGGCCCTGATCCTCCCTGGAGCACACAGATCTCCTGAATTTGTAGGAATCTCTGTTGCCATCGCACACCTCTCTTGGGGTCACTGCAGCCCACCAGGATCCCTTGGTTCTCCCACTGCTCCCCTGGGAATGCCCACACCAGGCAGCTCCGGGGGCTTCCAAGGAGAGAGCTCTGGGCAGGGAGGGAGGAGCTGCAACAGGGACACGTCCACATCCTGTGTCTGTCCCCAGAGGAACTCGATCCATTAAAATGAGATATTTCTGTTTGGAACTGCTCTCGGACACCGCGCAAGGCCGGGAGCTACAAATTCCACCTCCCTGCATGCCCCAGAAGCCCTTTTTTCCCCAAAAAAGCTGTTAAAAAGAATCGGCTGCGACCGCAATGTCACGTGCCACCCAACCCCCAGGATCGGCTCCCTTGGATTTTCAGGAGCTGCCCTTGGCTCAGCTGTTCCCCCAGGACACCTCAGAGAGCTTGTGGGAAGCCTTGGAGCCACCCCTGGCTCCCAACAGGACAGGGCTCCAATTGTTTAAATTCCAGGGATTTTTTGGCTGGACAGTTCAACCCTTGGGAAAAAAGCAGCTTTCCTCCTGTTTGGGACAGTTCCCAAGTCCCTGCAGACACCAGGAAGCTCGAACCAGCAAAATAATGTGTATTTTTGCCCTGCACGGAACAGCACAGAAAACTCTGGAATTGTGCTGGAGTTTCGGGGAACATGCAATGGGAAGAGGAGCCAGACACTGTTGATCCCAGTGATGATAGGAAGAGGAGCCAGTTGCTCCCACTGATCCTAGTGCCACTGGGAAGTGGAGCCAATTCCTGTGGTGGTGACTGCCCAAAACAAGTGCCCAGGATGGGCCAGAGGGATGAGGATGGGGATCAGAGACGTGTCCAGCTCCAAAGCCCTCTGCTCCATAAGCCAATGGCTCCTGGATGGGCAGGAGGATTCCAGAGGCAGCATTCCTGTGCCAGAGCCTGCAGAGCCCTGTGGGACTGGGTTGGAGCCTGATCTGAGAGCTCTGGAGAGCATGGGACAAATGGAAGCCACAGCTCACAGGGAAGCTCTCCAGCACACACAAGGATGGAGAGGTCACAGGATCATGGAAAGGTTTGGGTTAGAAGTACCTCAAAGCCCAACCCATTCCAATTCCCTGCCATGGACAGGGACACCTTCCACCAGCCCAGGCTGCTCCAAGCCCTGTCCAACCTGGCCTTGGACACTTCCAGGGATCCAAGGGCAGCCAGAGCTTCTCTGCCCAACCTGTGCCAGGGCCTGCCCACCCTCACAGGCAAGAATTTCTTCCCAAAATCCCATCTAAAGGCATGTCCAGCCCTGGCACAGCTGCCCAGGGCAGGATGGAGTCCCCATCCCTGGAGGGATTTCAAAGCCATTGGATGTGGCACTTGGGGACATGGCCAGTGGTGGCCTTGGCAGTGCTGGGGATGATTGGACTCCATCGGCTCAGGGGGCTTTTCCAACCTAAATGATTCCATGATTCCATAAACTGCAGAGGGGAGCAGAGTAAGTTCCAGAGGGGGCTCCAGTTTGGGGTCTGTCCCAGCCCACCCCCTTTGCCAGCAGCAGATCTCCAGCTCCTCTCCCATGGGGTCCTCAGAGCACCAGGGCACAGGGCAGGATTTGGGAAGAGCTTCCACTCCAATGCAGCAACCAACGGGAAAAATCTCCTGGATCAATCTGAGCTGGTTTGGAATCCCATGAAGTGCCACATCCAAGTGGGTGTGCCACACTCTGGGAATGATCCAACACTGAGTGGATCCCGAAGGACTTGTGACAGCCAGTGACCAGGTCTGGAGCACCATGAGGGACCCAGGCCCCAGCAGCTCCTCAGGATTCCCCCTGCTCTGAGGGGAGCAGTTCCCTTGGCAAAGCATCAGGAAAGGCCTGACCAGGCTCCTGACAGGACTACTGACACTGAGGCTGCATCCCTGGCTCCTCCAGGAAGCATTCCAGCATCCCCAGCAGCTGATCCCAGAAGAAGAGGAGGAGCAGAGAGGCCAGGAGAGGAGCCAGCACTCTGGATCCCGCTGTTTCCAGAGTGTTCTGGAGCTGCAGCAGCACTGGGTGCAGGTGGGAAGCCCTCCCTCGTGGTCCCCCATCAGACCCTGTGGGATGTGTCCCAGTGTCACCCACCCCGGTGCCACCCCAGGGTCCCCAGGGACAGCGACTCACCAGCTCAATGCCCTGTGGGAAGGGGTTGTCCTCCCAGTCCTTCTCCGGGAAGCGCTGGAGGATCTGTCCCTGTCCATCCCCGCTCCCTGCAGAGACAAGAGGGGATTACAGCACAGGCAGGAGAAACCCCATTGGCATCACCACCTCCGGGAATGCCAGGCTGGGAGCAACACTGGGATTAGAGGGCAGGCAGCAGGAAACCCCACCAGCCTCTGGGAATGCCAGGCTGGACGCAGCACTGGGACTACAGGGCAGGCAGCAGGAACCCTATTGGCATCACCACCTCCGGGAATGCCAGGCTGGAAGCAACACCAGGATGCTTCAGCACCATGTCAGCCCTCCATGGACACAGGCAGCACAGGAGAGACCCCAATTCCCTCCACAGGCACGGTGGCACTGCCCACCCCAGCAGGGAATAGCGGTGATTCCAATGGATCCGGGAGCAAACAGCTCATTATCTGGAGGAGCGGAACGGCCGCAGTGCGGCACCTCCGGTCACGTTCCACTCAAAGCTTCCTCCCTCGTGACGCCAACGTGCATCACACACCCCAGGTCCAAGCGCCAATTCCCCGCTCCTTATCTCCAGCTGGCACAGGACTCTTCCCCAAACAATGGCATCCTGCCCTCGGGTTTGCCTTTGGCTTTCCTACCGCTCCTGCTGCCCCGTGGCTTTCTGGTGCTACACTGTTTGGGGAACACTGGGAGCACCTCCAGGAGCCTGCCAGGCTGGGGAAGCACTTCCACACTGGACATGTCCTTCCATTGACAGAGCTGCTTGTGCATCAAGCTGGGAATCACAAATCCCAAGGATTCTGGTACAGCCACCAAGGCAGGAATCACAAATCCCAAAGATTTTGGCACAGCCACAAGGGCAGGAGTCACAAATCCCGAAGATTTTGGCACAGCCACCAAGGCAGGAATCACAAATCCCAAAGATTTTGGCACAGCCACCAAGGCAGGAATCACAAATCCCGAGGATTTTGGCACAGCCACCAAGGCAGGAATCACAAATCCCGAGGATTTTGGCACAGCCACCAAGGCAGGAATCACAAATCCCGAGGATTTTGGCACAGCCACCAAGGCAGGCAGCCCTGTGATGGCCAAAAGGAGGCTATTCCACCCCTTTGAGAGCTGCTGAGGGATTATCACACCCACTGCATCAGCCAGGGGACCACCCGGGGCCTCTCCCACCCCTGCTGGATTTGGGAGCTGGGTTTGGCCATGGAACAGCCGACGGGGCCGGGAACAGGAGCTGAGCAGCACCGAAGGGCTATTTCGGGAGCCCAGCCGTGTCCTCGGGGCCCCGCTCACTCCCCGGCAGCCACAGCTGGATTTAGTAGGATGAGGCGGCAGGAAAGGTGCCATTTATAGCCTGGAGCCCAGAGTGGAAGGGTCGGAGCCAAGCTGGGCACAAACAGAGACGAGGACGGGGTTAACCAGATCCCATGGGCCGCGTGCTCCGACAGCACGTCCCTGTGGAGAGCACTGAGGGCTGCACAGCTCACAGCCCTGGGCAAGGGCTGCCCGCTCCCAGTGCCAAGGGCCCCGGCTCAGCCTCCAGACAGGAAAATCCTTTTAGATCCACACGTCAGGATTATGGCTCTGCTGGCTCTGACCTGTGCCCTCCACATCGGCTCCCTGCGGTCCTGCCACGAGCGCGCGCGGGTCCCCTGGCACAGCCTCAGTCACATGGGAAACAGATACAAGATCAAGGAATCATGGAAAGGTTTGGGAGGGAAGGGACCTTAAATTCCATCCACTCCCACCCCCTCCATGGGCAGGGACAATTCCCACTAGCCCAGGTCGCTCCAAGCCCCATCCAACCTGGCCTTGGACACTTCCAGGGATCCAGGGGCAGCCACAGCCTCTCTGCCCAACCTGTGCCAGGGCCTGCCCACCCTCCCACACCCCAACTCCTTCCCAATATCCCCCCTAGCCCTGCCCTCTGGCAGTGGGAAGCCATTCCCTGTGTCCTGTCCCTCCCTCCCTTGTCCCCAGTCCCTCTCCAGCTCTCCTGGAGCCCCTTCAGGCCCTGCAAGGGGCTCTCAGCTCTCCGTGGAGCCTTCCCTTCTCCAGGTGAGCCCCCCCAGGTGTCCCAGCCTGGCTCCAGAGCAGAGGGGCTCCAGCCCTGGAGCATCTCCGGGGCCTCCTCTGGCCTCTCTCCAGCAGCTCCAGGTGCTCCTGCTGTTGTTCCCAGGGCTGGAGCAGCTCTGCAGGGGGGTCTCACCTGAGTGGGCAGAGGGGCACAATCCCCCCATCCCTGCCCAGGACACGGGGGTTTCTGGGCTCATTCCAAGAGCTGTTTAGAGCAAAGGACAATTAGACTCCTGGCATTTTCCCACAGCCAAGTGCTCCCACAGTACTCAGCCAGCTGCGGAGAGGTACATCCTGATTTTAGGGACTGTCACCAGCAGCCTGACTCAGGAATCCTGGACAACCTCCCGGTGCTTCCCTCAGCTGCTCCTTGGGCTGATCCCAGCCTTCTCACTTCCCAGCATTCGGCACAGGCAGAGCCGTATCGGGCTGCGTGATCGGCGCGTCCCTTCCTGCCAGGGGGGAACTCGACCTGCCCCATCCATTCTCCTGCTTTCCCGGCCGAGATTCCTGGGAAAGCACGTGTGCCTATGAACCTCGGCCTCCACACAGCTGCTTGGCTCTGTGTTTTCCTTCCTGCTCTGCCAGGACTGGGGTGACACCTGGGGGAGCCTGTCCCCGGTCCCATCCCCACCGGCTGGATTTGGAAGTTTACGGGATGTTATGGCAATAGAGGAAGTTCTAAATAAGCACAAAGTTGAACACTCAGGCACCGGATGACCCCGGGTGGGAGTGCTGGCACGCCAGGAATGGCCACTGCTCCGGACAGGGGGGTCACGGCCACGCGAGCAGCTCCCCAGCGCTGCCCTCGGCCCCAGGGTCCCTCCAGGGATGGGGCAACAGGAGCTTGGCCTGAACGCCACACAGAGACTGAGCCAAGGCTCCATCTCCTGCTCTGGAGTGTTCCCAGACCCCCAGAGAGGTGCCCGCCTTCCATGTAAAACTCCTTGGTGAGTTCCTGGGTGGCACCATGGAACACAGTGGCCCATCCCAGTCCCACAGCCAGGTCCTGCTCCAGGGACACCATGGGGTCCGGGCAACGAGGAATCAGCTCCTCCAGCCCTTCCTCGAGGAGCTGGACACAACGGAGAGGGAGGAGAAGTGAATTTTCACATGGGTTTTGGGCAAATGAGCTTGTCTGGAAGGAGTCCTGTCCCCCCCTCCCATCCAGCACCCTCTGCTCTCAGGTGACTGAGAGCAGGGGAAGGTGTTTCACCACAGCACCACAGGACCACCAGTCTGGCCAGTCCCCAGGAACGGGTCATGCTCTGCAGGCTCAGACATGACTCCCACACACCCGAACCTCAGAAATTCACCATGATATCATCCAGAGAAACGCAAAACTCAACATTGGTGCTGGCACAGGTCGGGCAGAGCAGCTGTGGCTGCCCGTGGATCCCTGCAAGTGTCCAAGGCCAGGTTGGATGGGGCCTAGAGCAGCCTGGGCTAGTGGAAGGTGTCCCTGCCTATGGCAGGGGTGGAACTGGATGAGCTTTAAGGCCCCTTCCCATCCAGACCACTCCGTGATTCCATGATTCCAAGTCCTCACCACAGGAACAAGACATGTTTCACCCTTCCTTGTCCCCCAGCTCCAGCCCAGAGCTGGTGACAACGACAGGGGCATCAGCTCAGCCAGGAGAGGGTGGGGGGGTCACTTCAGAAATACTCAGTTATTTCAGAGATATCCAACTATCTCCAAAGTACTAATTTCACACCATTTAGGATCTTCCAGCTGCCCCCAGGCGCAGGGAGATGGACTCAGCCTCATCCTTGCTTTGAAGCAGCATTAGCTGAGGCTTACGAGAGCCTCTCTCTGCCTCAACGCAGAACTCATTGACAAGTTTAGCTGTTTTAAAGTATCCCGGAATCCTTCATGCTCCAAAGCCCTGCCTGGAGTCACCAAGGTGCTCCTTGCAAAGCCACCAGGCACGAGGCCACACAACCTGCCCGGGGCTCCTGCCAAGAGCACCCAGTGCCCAATACCACAACCTCAAAGCAGCCAGAGCTGCTCCCGTAGGTGCCTAGGAGGCCCAGCCCCAGCAGGTCACTAATGGTGCCCTTGGAACGGGGAGAGATTCACGTAACCCCACGGCAGCACCACCAGGGCTTGGGAAAGGCCCCGCAAGACATGGGAGTGATTGCATCAACCACGGCAGCAGAGCCATGCCAGAGGGTGGGGCAGGATCCATCCCTGGAACTGGCCCAGCCCAGGTTGGACGGGGCTTGGAGCCCCCTGGGCTGGTGGAAGGTGTCCCTGCCATGGCAGGGGTGGCACTGGGTGGGCTTTAAGGTCCCTTCCCACACAAACCATTCCATGATTCCCAGACATATCCCACTGCCCTCAGGATGGCTGGAGCATGGTTCAGCCCTCCTGTTCTCTGGGAGCCAACACCTGAGGGAGTGAAGAGCTGGGAGAATCCAGCTCCTCCCTTCCAGAGAGCAGGAGAAGCTTTGGGGGATTTACAGAACAAAGCAGGAACAAGGCAGAACCAGGGCCTGAGCCACCTCCAGAGCAGAGCCCCCCCAAACCCACCGCACCGCGGGCTGGGCCGGCCCAGAACAACACGCCGAGTGTCTGCCCCAGGCACAATGCAGGCACTGTTCCCTCCTTACGTATCCCAGAAAGGACGGCGAAGAATGGCTTTTCTATGGAGGGGAACAAAAGGCTTGTGTGAGGGCCGGGCTGTCCCGCTGCTCCGGCCACGCCGCACCCGCGGCTGCCTCTGGGAAAGCCCATCTGCCCATGGCGAGCAAGGGGCCTGTCCTGCTCCCCATACCTGGCCACAAGCAACATCCCCCTGGCACGGGAGGGGATGGCCCAGACCCCACTGGTACCAATGCTGGGTGCTGGCAGCTCCCTGTGCCGCCCACTGGTACAAGGAGGGGCTTTCCTGCCATGTGTCCATGAACCCCACAACCCCTAAGGCTAGAAAAGCCCTCCCAGCCCACAGAGCCCACCCTGTGCCCGATGCCCACCTTGGCCCCCAGC
The DNA here is from genome assembly GCA_013396735.1 of Grallaria varia. Classification (NCBI taxonomy): domain Eukaryota; kingdom Metazoa; phylum Chordata; class Aves; order Passeriformes; family Formicariidae; genus Grallaria; species Grallaria varia. The sequence goes on from VWZG01011323.1 coordinate 148,794, forward strand.
CCAGAGCACTCAGTGCCACGGCCAGTCCTTCCTTGGGCACCTCCAGGGCTGGGCACTCCAAACCTCCCTGGGCAGCCCCTGCCAAGGCCTCACCACCCTTTCCAGCAGGAAACTCCGCCTGATGTGGCACTTGCTGAACTCCCACTGTCCCCTCCAGCTGCCCCCCAAGCCATGTCTCTGCTGTGGGCATGGTGATTGTGACCCCCTGGCACAGGGACAGCATGGCAGCTGATGGAATAATCCCAAGGAATAACAACCCACTTGTGCTCCTCACTCCATGTTTTAGTGCAATTCCATGGGACAAGGAGCTTGGGAAGGGACAATGCCTGTCCCAGACAGCAGCAACACCAGGTGCCTGCAGGTGACAGGGACACCTTCCGCTCTGCCAGTGGGCCTTTGATGGGATTTAGGGCAAAACTCTCCACAAAGAGCTGAAGTTGCACCCAAAACACCAATTCCCGTCCTGACCACAGCTAAAAAAGGGACAAATTAAGGAAAAAAGGTCTCCCTCTGTGTTTAAGGATCACCTTGGTGATGTCTGAGGACGTGCCTGACTCTGTAAACACGGTGATAATGATCAGAGCACAGGCAGTTTGGGACAGGCCGAGCAGGGAGCTGGGTGATGAAGCACCATCTGCATGCAATTCCAACCAGCACCCTGCTGGAAAAACTCCTTCCAGCAACGGAACACTTCCCAAAGGAGGCGAACCCCTCCACTCCGGGGTCACTCACTCCCAATTACAACATCCCCGAGCAGCGTCAGCAGGGACGGCACTGCCTGGCCAGAGCGGGGTGGTGGAACCAGGGCGCCTTCCCAGCACAGCAATTCCAGGGAGTCATGGCTCTCATCCCCAGCACGGCACTTCCATGGGGTCACAGCTCTTGAGACTCTGGATGAGCCTCACAGTAACAAGGTGTTTACAGGGACTTAAATCTCTGTCACACCAGCCCTGCTCGGAGTCCTCTCTCCCTGAGCTGTCATTATTACTCAGACTTCTTCCTAATGCCTCTGAAATTAAGGATGAGAGGCATCAGGGAGAGCCCACCTTCCCTGGCTGTGGGGCCTGGCCCTGGTGAGTGGGTGGGCAGAGTGGGGCCAGCAGGGCACTGGACGCCTGGCAGCAAGGGCTGTCCTGCCACAACCTGGAGATGCAGACTCACAGGATCAGGATTGCTGGCAAATCCCTATGGCTGGAAAACCCCAGGAGTGCCATGGGCCTGTGGAATGTGGGGTACTCTGCTCTCTAGACCCTTCAGGAAGATCCACACACAGAGCGGATGCTGCTTCTCCTGCCCACACACGACACTTTTGGGATGACACTCAACACGTGCCCCAGTGGGCCCTGGAAGATCCTGGGATCTGGGAAGGGTTGGTGAAGGAATCAATCCTGTCCTGGCAGGGGGTGGCAGATTTCCCACTGACTCCGGCACAACCGCGGGGCTGGAGAGCGGACACGGCACATTCCCATACGGAACGGAGCTCCCTGGCAGAGCCCGGCTGTTCCTTGATGTGGTGCCAAGGGAGAGCCGTGTTTATCTTTAGAAACATTAAAGCAGAAGAGGAAGTAATTAAATAAAAAAAAAAAACCCGCCTGTTTCCGAGAGCTCGTCCCAGGAAAGCGCTGCTGGCCCGGAGCGTTCCTGGCAGCAGGACACAGATAAGGCTCCGCAGCCACCACTCGCTCGCCCGGAGCCACTGCGGGACAGGAAACCTCCCACAAATCCCGGGGTGACACGGCCCCAGGGCCCCCAAACCACTGCACACATGGGGCCCATCCCTCCAGCTGACCCCAGCCCAGGGATCCCCTTGGAGAGCCCTCCAGGAAAACCGTGACAAGCTGTGAGGGCCCAGGAGCTGCTTTAGGGGATCCCAGGTGGCCTTTAAAGGTCCCTTCGGATCCCAAACTATTTGGGATTCTACAAAGAGCAGTCAGGTCACAGTGCCACCTGCCTCAGAGAAGGTGGGATGGTTGTGCAAGGGGTGGCACCAGGAGTGATGTGGAGCCATGGAAGCTGCGTGGAATCATGGACTCATTTATCGTGGAAAATCCCTCTGAGACCATGGAGTCCAATCAGCACTTCCAAGCACTGCCAAGGCCACCACTGACCATGTCCTCAAGGGCCAAATCCACACGCTTTGAAATCCCTCCAGGAATGGGGACTCCACCCCTGCCCTGGGCAGCTGTGCCAGGGATGGACAAGCCTTTCCAGAAAGGAATTTTCCCAAAATCCAATCCAACCTGCTGTTCAGGCTGGTGCCCATCATGGAGGTGATGGCCTGACACCCTGGGGCACAGGGTGAGCAGACAAAGATCCCCCACCCTGCTCCTGTAAACACAGCACGGCTCTTCCTGAACCCAACCCCAAAAAAACAGCTTTGCCCAGCTCAGGCTGTGCTGCCTTGGTGGTTTTGGGACTGAAACTCCCAAATCCATACCAAGCACAACTCAGAATCCATCCATTTAGTGAAAGTTTCTGGAGAATCCTGTTTCCCAAGTGAAGTGGGGCTTTGGACAGGGGCATGGAGGGACAGGACACAGGAAATGGCTTCCCACTGCCAGAGGGCAGGGATAGATGGGATATTGGGAAGGAATTGGTGTCTGTGAGGGTGGGCAGGCCCTGGCACAGGTTGGGCAGAGAAGCTGTGGCTGCCCCTGGATCCCTGGAAGTGTCCAAGGCCAGGTTGGACAGGGCTTGGAGCAGCCTGGGCTGGTGGGAGGTGTCCCTGCCCATGGCAGGGGGTGGGAATAGATGGGCTTTGAGGTGCCTTCCCATCCAAACCCTTCCATGACTCTGTGATTCCATGACCTGGCCCAGGGTGGGCACTGTGGCTCAGTTCCCCTGGGATGAGGATCCTGACACCCCTCCAGAGCTCCACGACCAAGTCTGGCTGTGGTTCTGTGTGGCCAGAGCTACTAAATGTGTTTTGGGAAGGAACCTCTTCTATTTTTACCTGGTGCCAAATTCCAGTTGCTTCCCAGGGGAGCCACTGCCCCGCTCCACCAGCACCCTGGGTGATAATTACCAGGCTGCCAACATTTACCCACGGCCTAAAAACAGCCCAGGCTGTTCCCGCAGCCCCTCCTGCCCTGGGGAACCCACTGATTCCTCAGGAACCCACCGATCCCTCAGGACCCTGCTCCCGCGGCCCCTCCGGCCCTCGGGAACTCACCGATCCCTCAGGANTAAAAACAGCCCAGGCTGTTCCCGCAGCCCCTCCTGCCCTGGGGAACCCACTGATTCCTCAGGAACCCACCGATCCCTCAGGACCCTGCTCCCGCGGCCCCTCCTGCCCTCGGGAACTCACCGATCCCTCAGGACCCAGCTCCCACAGCATCTCCCATCCTCAGGAACTCACCGATCCCTCAGGACACTGCTCCAGTGGCCCCTCCTGCCCTCAGGAACCCACCGATCCCTCAGGACCCTGCTCCAGTGGCCCCTCCTGCCCTCAGGAACCCACCGATCCCTCAGGACCCTGCTCCAGTGGCCCCTCCTGCCCTCAGGAACCCACCGATCCCTCAGGACCCTGCTCCAGTGACCCATCCTGCCCTCAGGAACCCACTGACCCCTCAGGACCCTGCTCCCACAGCCCCTCCTGCCCTCAGGAACCCACTGATCCAGCCCTCAGGAACCCACTGATCCCTCAGGACCCCACTGATCCCTCAGGACCCCGCTCCAGTGGCCTGTCCTGCCCTCAGGACCCCACCGATCCCTCAGGAACTCACCAATCCCTCAGGACACTGCTCCAATGGTCCCTCCTGCCCTCAGGAACCCACCGATCCCTCAGGACCCTGCTCCCGCAGCCCCTCCTGCCCCGGAGGGTCCCAGCCTGCCCCTCGGAGCTGCCAGGGTCCCTCTGGATCCCAGCGTTCCTCCTGCTGTGCCCCAGCTCATGGCCATGCCAGGCTGGCACTGCCACCCACCCATCTCATTAATTACTGCCTCTTCCTTAGCACCTTGAAGTCTGTTTTCCAACAAAGTTCCCAAAGCACGACAGCAGAGCAGAGGGAGCAGGGCCGCAGGAGGGACATGTCGGAGCTGGGAGGGAGCACAGTGTGTCTGATGGTGGCTCCTGACAGCCAGCCTGGGGGAAACTGCAGGGAAAACATGGGAGAATTACGGAGCAGTTTGCGCCAGAAAGGGCCTTAAAACTCATCCAGTGCCACTTCCTACCATGGGCAGGGACAATTCCCACTAGCCCAGGTTGCTCCAAGCCTCGTCCAACCTGGCCTTGGACACTTCCAGGGATCCAGGGACAACCACAGTTTCTCTGCCCAACCTGTGCCAGGGCCTGCCCACCCTCCCACACACCAATTCCTTCCCAATGTCTCCCCTATCCCTGCCCTCTGGCAGTGGGAAGCCATTCCCTGTGTCCTGTCCCTCCCTCCCTTGTCCCCAGTCCCTCTCCAGCTCTCCTGGAGCCCCTTTAGGAACTGGAAAGGGCTCTCAGGTCTCCCTGGACCCTTCTCCTCTCCAGATGGACACCTCCAGCTCTCCCAGCTTGGCTCCAGGGCAGAGCTGTTCCCAACTCACAGAGGGACAGTAGGAGCAAGATCACCCTACAGACACTGGGCAGAGAATGGATCCAGCTTCAATTCCAGGACAAAAGGGCTCAGTGCCAGTCCCTCTCCCATCCGTGCCAGGCAGTTCCCTGCAGAGTAGTCAAGGACAGAGGGAAACCCCAAATTCCAAACCCCAGCCCAGGCTGTTCCTTACAGATCACACACGGGTGCCCAACTCCCTCCCCTCTCCATCCTGCCAGGGAAAAAGGAATGACCTCAGCACTGGCTCAGTTTGTGTCAACCCTACAGAGATCATTTACATCCAGAGTCTGCCAGGATCAACATCTCCCACAGCTGGAGAAGGAGCTTTTGTTCCTGATATCCCACACAGGAGGCGGCTGAAGGGTCAGAGCTGCTGCTGGATTGTGGTACCTCCAGAGGGGAAAATGTGCAGGGAGGAACAACACCACAAACTGCCAGACAGGGATACAGGAGTGGGAATCAGGTCAGACTCCACAGGGGCCTCAGCCAGGGTCGGCAGTGCCGGAGTTACCAAGGGACTCCTGTAGAGTGTTGGAATGGAGGAAATGTTCCCAGCACTCTGCAGCTCCCTGACAGGAGCAGGGAGCCAGGTGGGAGTCGGGCTTTGCTTCCAGGGAACAAGGGACAGGACAAGAGGAAACAGCCTCAAGCTGACCCAGGGAAGTCCAGGAAAATTCCTCCTGGAAAGGTGGTCAGGCATTGGAAGGGGCTGCCCAAGGCAGGGGTGGAGTCCCCATCCCTGGAGGGATTTCAAAGCCACGTGGATGTGGCACCTGGGACATGGTCAGTGGTGGCCTGGGCAGCTGGACTTGCTGGCTTTTCCAAACTTAAGGATTCCATGATTCCATGAACACAGGGGAACAGCCCTTGGAGATCACTGAGGGCAGTGACTCCACGACTGCCCTGGGCAGCCCCTGCCAAGGCCTCACCACCCTTTCCAGCAGCAAATTCCTCCTCCTGTCCCACCTGCCCCTGCCCTGGCCCAGCCTCAGGCCCTTCCCTCTCCTCCTGTCCCTCTTCCCTGGGAGAAGATCCCAACCCTCTCCTGGAACCACTAGGGACTTACAGAGCCAGAAGGTGCCCCCTGAGCCTCCTTTTCTCCAGGCTGAGCCCCCCGAGCCCCCTCAGCCGCTCCTCACATGATTTGTGCTGCAGAAGGGAATCCCCTCCATGAGGAAGAGCCCTCCTCAGGGATTTGACTCTCCCGGTGCAGAGGGAAGAGCCGAGACAGAGCAGGGGATGCAGGAGGAGCGAGGCAACCACAGGAACCTCTCGGAGTGAGCCAGCACAGCGCAGAGGAGGAAGGGGCCGATGCCAAGGGGAACCAAAACCCCATCAAACTGATCACAGACTGCTCCAGGATGGAGAAGTGATTGTCCCCCTCGAGCCTTCAGCTTCCTTATGGGCATTTCCCAGAGAACCAAGGAAAGTTGTGAGCTGGTAAAGCCCGTTGTGGTTCCAGGGCAGCGGTTCTCACCCCATGGAGCACCGGCAGCCCCGGTGTCCAGCGCAGTCCCCACAGCCTGGCGAGGAGCCCTGCTCTGCCCAGGGTCGGGAATGCTGACCCCTGCTAACCCCAAATCCAGTGCCAGAGGGAGACGGAGCCCAGCCGTGGTCCTGGTCCTGCCCCGGTGACCTGGGATGGCTCCTCACCTCTAATCCTTGGGAATGAGCGGGGAGATGGGAATCCGAGCGCCCCCGGCACAGAGCACAGCCAGGGGATTACTGGGATTAGCACGTCCCGGGCAGCTCCTGCTACAGCTCCTGACCAACCCCACCAACACCCAGGGCCCCCCAGCCCCACCTCGTCCTCCACACTCATTATCTGGGAAGTCTGCGAGAGGCCAGGCTGCCTCCTGAGGTCTCGGAGCTGAGCGGGAATGACACCGGCACCAGATGAGGGATTTCCCACAGGGTGGTGGGCACGGAATGGGCTCCCCAGGGCAGTGGGCACAGAGCTCCAAGAGCGTTTGGACAACACTCTCAGGGACAGGGGGGACTGTTGGGGTGTCTGTGCAGGGCCAGGAGTTGGACTTGGTCCCTGTGGGTCCCTGCCAGTTCAGGATACTCCAGGAACCTGTCCCTGGAGCTGCTCCCAGCCTGATCCCACTGCCGGGGCTGAGCCGTCAACACAGCTCAGCTCTGGCTGTGCCAGAAACTGGGACCAGTGATCCTGGGCTGGCTCCTGAGGATCAGCAGGGCACAAGGCTCTTCCCAGATTATCCCAGGGATTTTAGCTAAAGACAGGAGATTTACATTGGTTATAGGGAAGGAATGTCACAGGTTGGGCAGAGAAGCTGTGGCTGCCTCTGGATCTCTGGAAGTGTCCAAGGCCAGGCTGGATGGGGCTTGGAGCAACCTGGGCTGGTGGATGATGTTCCTGTCCATGGCAGGGGGTGGGACTGGGTGGTGTTGACGTTCCCTTCCCACCCAAACCATTCCATGATTTGCTGAACCTGAGGCACATCCGTCACCTTCATCGGTGGCAGACACGGTTGTTTGACAGGAAGGGCAAGGAAACTGTTCAGTCTGAACCTTACGAGAAGGAAACACAAATTCTCCTCCTCCACCCAAAGCCAACAGAGCTGAGGCCGGGGTGGGTCCCTTGATGCCAGTCTGGCTCCACACCTGCCCACACCTGAGTGCCTCCCTAGAAGTGGATCCTGGAGAGTGTAGGACAAAGTTGGAAAGTTTCCACATGGCTTGACAAGCTCCCCCATCTCCACAAGCCTAAAATCTCCCATTTCCTGAAATAACTCAACTGAAATCCTTGGATAAGACCCCAGCCCTGGAGGTGCCCAAGGCAGGACTGGCCGTGGCACTGAGTGCTCTGGGCTGGGGGACAAGGTGGGCATCGGGCACAGGGTGGGCTCTGTGGGCTGGGAGGGCTTTTCCAGCCCCAGAGATTGTGGGATTCCGTGAATCCCTGGATCCAGCTCAGCACCACAAGCTCCAGCCATGCTGCTCTGCACCCACACAGGATGGCTGGCAGGGCCCGTGCCCGACCAGTATTTTGTGCCAGACACACAACCCCAAAACTCCAGGAACAGCCACAACATCACATTCTCATTCCTTACGGCAGGAAGAGCTGGCCCATCCTCAGGAAAGAGCACAAGGATGGGCACAAACCCCGGGGCTCCCTGCCAAGGGTGACACTGGCTGCCTTTGGCAGGGCTCAGCCCTTGGGAACAGGGAGATGAGGCGGCACTGAGGGGTGAGAATTCTCCATCCCACAGGGAGCAGGGGAGAAATCCAGCTGGAGCAGGAGTGCACTTCACTGAGACGCCTGGCACATTGCACACTCCACACACGTGGAGCTTCCAGCCCTGGAATAACAGCTCAGTCTTGAGGTAGCAAACATTCATCTCTGCTGCTGTTCTGCCAGAAAAACTGAGAATTGTGGAATCATGGAACTGTTTGGGTAGGAAGGGACCTTAGAGACCATTGTTTCCACTATCCCAGGTTGCTCCAAGGCCTGTCCAACCTGGCCTTGGACACTTCCAGGGATCCAGGGGCAGCCACAGCTTCCCTGCCCAACCTGTGCCAGGGCCTGCCCACCCTCCCAGGCACCAACTCCTTCCCAATATCCCCCCTAGCCCTGCCCTCTGGCAGTGGGAAGCCATTCCCTGTGTCCTGTCCCTCCATGCCTTGTCCCCAGTCCCTCTCCAGCTCTCCTGGAGCCCCTTCAGGCCCTGCAAGGGGCTCTCAGCTCTCCCTGGAGCCTTCCCTTCTCCAGGTGAGCCCCCCCAGGTGTCCCAGCCTGGCTCCAGAGCAGAGGGGCTCCAGCCCTGGAGCATCTCCGGGGCCTCCTCTGGCCTCTCTCCAGCAGCTCCAGGTGCTCCTGTTGTTGTTCCCAGGGCTGGAACAGCTCTGCAGTTCTCTCAGGGGGCAGAGGGGCACAATTCCCTGCTCTCCTGCTGCTGCTGGTGATTCTGGAGCCCCCACATCCCTGTGTTTGCAGGGAGCACCTCTGTGCATCCAGGACACATCTCCACAGCTGATCCCAGCTCCTGTTGCAAGCCTCTGGGAGGGACTGGGAGCGCCACCAGCACATGATGCCACCTTGACCATGGCACAGCACCCCTCTGCCCCCAGACAGCTTCACTTCCACCACCACAAGACTCTGCCCTCCTAAAAAAGACAAAACCTTGGAATCTGACCCAAGTAAATTCCATCTATGGCGTGGGCTTCGGTTTTTCCAAAACCTCAACCAAGTGACTGACCCCCCGTTCAACCACACGGAGGAAAAACATAGCCCGGGACTTACCAAACTGAACAAAAAACAACCATTTAAAAGTTTAACAATCAAATAAACAACCCAAAAACCACCGAGCCGACACACGAAGAGTCGTGTGAGGGTAAAACCAGCTCAGACACAGAGTAAAGGTCACAGAGAAATGAGTAACAAACTATTTAAAAACAAAAAAAAACAAAAAAAAAATGGAAATTAACTATAAATTCAACAGAACCACAGAAAAATCACATTTTTTCTCCAACATCAGCTTCCTGTCCCACTTGGATTTTCAGGAATACTGAGCAATATTCACACTAACCCCATCCCACCAGGGGTTTTGGAAAACACAGCCTGGACAGCTGGACCCAGACAGATCCCAATCCCAAAAAACACCACCTCAAAGGCCAGAAAAGTTGGAAAATACATCGTCAGTATTCTAAACTTGGCCATGGATCAAGGCAAAGCTAAACCGAGCTGGGCCTGGTGGACAGAGCCCAGGAAGGAAGGACGTGAGGGACCCCACACAATCCCCCAGCCCCATCCCAGGGCAGGAACGACCTTCCCAGTGCCGACGGAGCTCTGGGAGACAGACAGAGCCTCAGGATAATCCCACTGGAGGGCCGAGACGTGCGTGGGCACACAGGGCCGGGGATAAATCCCGTAGACAAATCCCAGGCCTGCCCAGGACCAGCCTCCCAGCACTGCTGGAAACAAGGAGGAATCCCGGTGTAAATCCCCAGGGAACAGGAACTCATGATTTATCCCAAGAGACTCGAGGAAAATAGACTGGCCCCAAGATGATTCCAATAAAGTCAGGCCCCAGAGGGATTTGGCTCCTGGCAGAGTCAAAATCCCACTGTCCAGAAGTTTTGGGTGTTTGTGAAGGGACACTCACCCTGGAAGCCCAGGACAGGAATATCTGCACCAACTGGGAAGGCACCAGTGGCAAAAACACCCCAAATCAGACCCAAATCTATCCAAAGTGAGAGACAAAGCAGTGGAGCAGCCTGGGATGAGCCCACCAGCTCCCCATTCCCCACATCCCACCCATCCCAGGCTGGAGCAGGAACTGGGATGAGCCCACCACCTCCCTGCCTCTCCCTCCAGACCCAGGGAGGAGAGTCCACATTTTCCAGCAAACATTTCTGGGAAGAGATCCAAGAGCTGTGAGCAGCTTCCTACTCTGCCTGCTCCTCCAGACCCCCTTCCTCATCCTCCTTTTTCCCAATGGCAGGGCAAGTAGATGGGATTTTGGTTTTGGGGTGGTACATGATGACACTCCCAACTTACCCCCATTTTTCCGAGCTCCTTCCAGCCACTCCAGCATGTGGAAAATTCCATGCACCCCAAAGCCCACATGGGCTGGGATGGAGCAGCAGAGCCAAGCAAAATAATGCAAAATAATCACATTGAAATTATTTCAGAGACCAAGAACAGGAAGACTGAACAGGGAAAGCCATTCCCTGTGTCCTGTCCCTCCCTCCCTTGTCCCCAGTCCCTCTCCAGCTCTCCTGGAGCCCCTTTAGGCCCTGCAAGGGGCTCTCAGCTCTCCATGGAGCCTTCCCTTCTCCAGGTGGACACTCCCAACATTCCCAGCCTGGCTCCAGCCATGTCCCCTCTGCCAGTGCAGCTCAGGGGAAAACCAGCACAGAAATCAGCTCACTGTGTTCCCCTGTGGCACAACAGTGTGACACAGGTGACACTGCCACCTGAGGGACAAGCTTTAAATGCTTCAGCAGGACTTATCCCAGGTTATCCCAGGAATTCCTGTGTGTCTAGATCACAGCGCTGCTCCCAACACTCCTCTTGCTGCAGGAATGTTTCCATACCTTCAAGGCCCTGGATCTGTCCTGACCCTGAGGTCACACCAAGAGGCAGCAGATCCCCCGGGACACTGCCAAGGAGCTCTGGGGAAGGGGCTGGAGCAGCAGGAGAGGCTGAGGGAGCTGGGGGGGCTCAGCCTGGAGAAAAGGAGGCTCAGGGGGCACCTTCTCGCTCTGCAAGTCCCTGCCAGGAGGGGGGAGCTGGGAAGGGGTCGGGCTGTGCTCCAGGGAAGAGGGACAGGAGGAGAGGGAACGGCCTGAGGCTGGGCCAGGGCAGGGGCAGGTGGGACAGGAGGAGGAATTTCCTATTGGAAGGGGCTGTCCATCCCTGGCACAACTGCCCAGAGCAGGAGTGGAGTCCCCATCCCCGGAGGGATTTCAAAGCCCTGTGGATGTGGCCCTTGGGGACATGGTCAGTGGTGGCCCTGGCAGTGCTGGGGGATAGTAGGACTCGATGGGCTCAGAGGGATTTTCCAACCCAAACAATCCTGTGATTCCATTAAAAACAATCAACCACGGGACAATCAAGTGACCTGCCCGTGGGGGTTCAGGTGCAGCTGCTGGAGTCAGGTGAGCTCCACAGGAGGGACACACCCCAGCAGGTGAGCTCCGCACCAGGTGAGCTCCCTGGCTATGACTAAATAAGGGCACTCAGTGCTGGGTAAACCCCGACTGCCCCTCCACCCACCACTGACCTTTATCTTCAGAGTGACAACATTCTGGGAGGGTGGGCAGGCCCTGGTACAGGATGGGCAGAGCAGCTGTGGCTGCCCCTGGATCCCTGGAAGTGTCCAAGGCCAGGCTGGATGGGGCTTGGAGCAGCCTGGGCTAGTGGGAGGTGTCCCTGCCCATGGCAGGGGCTGGGAATGGATGGGCTTTGAGGTCCCTTCCCAACCAAACCGTTCCATGATTCCATGACACTGCTCTGCTGAAGGGGCTGAGCCCACAGCAGGGGCAATCCAGAGCCCCTCTCTGGGGGTCCCTGACCAGGGCTGACCCCATTCAGCCTCTCCCACACTCCTCCATCTCAGCCCCACCTCCAGCCCCTCTGTCTATGCAGGCCGCCAGGAAACCCCGGTAAATCCCGGGATTTACTTGGAGGCCTGGCAGTCTCTCCATCTGGCAGAAGATCTGCAGATCCCACAGCAGCCTTACCCCCAGCTGCTGGAAGGGCACACAGGAGGGGTTATCCAGTGTGGCACAGCAGTGGGGACACCTCAGTGAGTCCCCGAGGTGCTGCCCTGGCGAGCCACAGGTGCCCCCTCAACCCCTTTGGCTCTGGAGCAGGACCCCCTTCCCACCCCGGGAGTTCTGTCCTGTCACATCCACCCTTCCCCACCACTTTTGGTCCCCCATCCTCATTCTCCTCACAGTGCCATGTTTTTCCTGCAGCAGGGAAGCTGAGCAGATGTGCTGCCTGCTCCCCAACCCTGCAGCATTCCCAGGAATCCCAGACCAGTTTGGGTTAAATTCCTCAATTAGCCTTTAACAAGGATCTGCTCACTTCCCATGGGCTGCCAACACCAGGACAAACACTGGGACCATCTTGGGGGAGGTGGGGTTGCTTAAAGGGTTTGATCTTGAGGGGTTTGGGGGGGTTTTGTTCGTTTTAATAACTCCACAGGGATATTTGTTCTCCTGGAGCTGCATCCAGTGCTCCCACTGGGTCACAGGCAGCCCTGCAGCTCCCAAGCTGAAACTGCCTCCTTGGCCAGGACTTCTAACCCCACATCCCTAAAGCACCCAATCCATCACCCACCCCATCTCCCAGCCCCACATCTCTGCAGGCACCACCCCATCACTCCAGGGAGCCGAGACTCAGCCACACATGCTCTCCAGACCTTCCCTCCTCGGAAGTTTCCTTCTCCCTTTCCACTCCACAACTCACAAACACTTTCTAAACCCATGAGGTGTGAAGGAAAATGGCACCTTTTATGGTGAAAGCCAGAAAATCCAGGCTGGTGGAGCTGCCCCCACCCCACCATCCCTCCTCCCTGTTCTCGGCTCCCAGCTGCTCCCTCAGCTTCCCACCGTGCTTCCTACGGCCTCCGGAGCCGGGAACAGATTTCTCCAAGCCATGACTCAGAGGATCCCAGCCCCTGTGCTTGTCTCATGACTTCACCCCACCAGGCTCCAGCGTCTGGATTTCTGGAGCTGCCGTGCTGCCGATTCATCCCCGCGTGCCGAGGGCGTCGGGATGACAGATCACATTCCTTCTCCTTGGCCCGCTGCCACCTGGTCCTTCATGTCCACACGGAAGGACTGACATTCGCCCAGAGATACAGGGGTGCTTAGGAAGGACCTTTAGGAAAAAGGAGTCACCTTTTTCTCAGGCAAAAACTTCTCTGAAAAGGCTGAGATTATAACCACAGAATCATGGAATGGTTTGGGTGGGAAGGGACTTGAAAGACCACCCAGTGCCAGGGGCAGGGACACCTTCCGCTAGACCAGGCTCCTCCAAGCCCCATCTAACCTGGCCTTGGACATTTCCAGAAACAGGGATGAATGAAGGAGCTCAAGCAGGTCCTTGAACAGCTCACTCTGACCAGCACAAGACTCAAACACCTCGAGCTCCTGCACCAGAATTTTAAAAACCTACAAAATCCCAACATCCTCCACGGAGAGGAATTTCCAAGAGATGCAATAGTTGTAAAAGTCCCTTGTATGAAACAAGAGTTGTCAAGAAAAATTCAGGTCAAAAGAAGAATCAAGCAGAAGAATCAACATACCCACCCCCTCCACTTAATGTGATGGTGAAGTGACTCCATTGCCAGGACTTGGGGAGGAAAAAGGAAAACAGGGATGGCACGGAGAGGGAGAAACAGTGCAGATGCAGATTGCATGTGACAGGAACAAAGCAACCCCTAAGCACGACCAAAAACCACCCAAACAGGGAGGGAAAGAAAACGTGAAGTGAAAACATGGACCTGAGTCAGGAGAGTCAAGAGGGAACTCGCAGAGGCCAAAGCCAGAAAGGGAGGAACGAGAAGTTTAATTGAGAAATCCCCCCAAGGAGAGTCCCACTCTGCTGGGAAGGGAGGAGCCGGGTTAGGAAAGGCAGGGAATGGCTCAGGGACAGCCCAGGATTGTCTGCAGGGCCGCTGTCTCCCTCTGCTCCACCAGGCAGGACACAGGGACAGGGACCCTGAACAAGGGGGAATGGCTTCCCACTGCCAGGTGGGATTAGATGGGATATTGGGAAGAAATTCTTGGCTGTGAGGGCGGTGAGGCACTGGTAGCTTTGCCAGGGATGGACAACCCTCTCCACGAGGAATTTTCCCAATATCCAACTTGGCCATGCCCTGGCACTGCTTGAGGCCGTTTCCCCTTGTCCTGTCCCTGTCCCTTGGGAGCAGAGCCTGACCCTCCCCAGCTCCTCCCTCCTGTCAGGGAATTGCAGGGAACAGGAGTTACACAGCACTCCTTCCTCAGCTTTCCCAACATCACCACAGGGATTCTCATCTATGTGAATTCCTGACACATCACCAGACAGAGCATTTCACCCCCTACAGGTAATCCCTGCAGGGATAGTTGGGATCTCACTTCTCCCATAAGGACACAGGTCCATCTCTGGTACCACATACTGTTTGACCTCATCCAGGAGCTTATTCCTCACCTTTCTAATCACCTGCTGTGCCAGCCCAGCTGCTTCCCAGTGTCCTGCTGGCTCCTGAGGGCTCATCCCGCCCGTCTTGGACGATGTGTGAAGCCAGGAGAGCCACAGTTGTGCTCATTCCTAAATCCAGCCCATGACATGTCCGGAGCCGCAGCCGCTCTGCCGGGAGAGGCTGAAGTGGACAATTGTCCCTGGCTTCATCCAAACAGAGCTGCTGTGTTTGAGGGAGAGCATGACAGTGTCCCACAGCTGTCCCACCCCTGTGCCCCCAGAGCCCTTAGAGTGACCCAAGCCATGCTGGACAGACTGCTGGGATGGGGTGGCTGCCTGGGGTTCAACTCCTTCCCTCACCCTGGAGAGGTGCATTCCCAACTGCACTGACAGGTGAAAGAGGAGATAACCACCCACCTGGCACTTCCCAACACCGGGCATCCTGCTTGGATCCGCTTGGAATTCACTGCAGGGTTTTCCAGTTCTCACTTAACAGGTACGTATCAGGGTTCTCAAAATACTGGACATGTGACTGCAGGTGTTTAAACCAAAACACCAAATATTAGGGCAAGGTGCCTGAAACAAGGACAGAGGCTTTTCCCACCCTAAAAGAGCAACTTTATCACCATTTTGGAGCAAAGACAACTTGGAGTCATGGAATCATTTGCGTTGGAAAATGCCTCTAAGACCATCGAGTCCAACCCTTCCCCAGCACTGCCAAGGCCACCACTGACCATGCCCCCAAGGGCCACACCCACATGGCTTTGAAAACTTTCCAGGGATGGGCACTCCACTCCTGCCCCAGGCAGCTGTGCCAGGCCTGGACAGCCCTTTCCAGCAAGAAATTGACCCAATATCCAACCTGCCCCTGCCCTGGCCCAGCCTCAGGCTGTTCCCTCTCCTCCTGTCCCTGTTCCTGGAGCACAGCCCGACCCCTCCCCGGCTCCCCCCTCCTGGCAGGGACTTGCAGAGCCAGAAGGTGCCCCCTGAGCCTCCTTTTCTCCAGGCTGAGCCCCCCCAGCTCCCTCAGCCGCTCCTGCTGCTCCAGCCCCTTCCCAGCTCCCTGCCCTGCCCTGCACACGAGGACTTGGAGGCTCTCAGGAGGCTGCTGTCGTCCCCCTCCAGCTGCAGAGCCCAGACCCTCCGTGCCTCTAGGAAGGGATCCCTAGGATTGAGAGGTGCCTAAGCTTGGGCAGGGGGATTCAGGCACAGCCCCCGTTCTGCTCTCGGCCCCTCCCTGGGCAGGGCCTGAGTGTGTCAGACTGAAGTGCCTTATCTGGGCCATCAGCAAGCTCAGAGCTGGCTGGGGAGGAAGACGCTGCACAGCACTCTGAGAAGCTGCTTTGCTGCACTTCCTCCTGCTACCCACAGAAACACCTCTGCTGCAGACACAGCCACGCTCAGCTCTTCCTCCCCGAACCCCCGGCCGCACCATCCAACATCCATCCAACAGCAACATCCACTCAGAGACACGAAAATAACGTGCAAGACGCTCCAGATCGTGGTGACGAGGCAACGGGAGCTGCCAAACGTGCGGCTGCTCCCGGCAAAGGGACACGTGGCACTTTGAGCCGCTCCAGACACAAAAAAACACTGGATGTGGCGTGGGAGGAGGGGAGAGGGAGGGCCCTCACTGCTGCTTTCCACAGGCCCCAACCTCCATCCACCGCCTGCCCCTAAAACCAGCCCCCAAACCCTCCCAAGTAGTCCGACCAGTCATGAAAACCTTCTCAGAGGGTCCCACCAGTTATCAAACTCTTCCAGAGGGTCCCATCAGTCCCCAAACTCTCCCAGAGGGTCCCATCAGTCCCCAAACCCTCTTAAAGGATCCCACCAGCCTGCAAACCTACTGGACCTCGCCTGGGACCAGCTGCCAACCTGGAAGGGATGCCCATGCTCTGAATATGGCAAAGCTACATTCCTAGAAACAGGAATTCCCTGCCCCGAGGCCTGCAGGCTCTCAGAGCCCTGGTTTGCCAGAACAGGAGTATTTAGTGGTCAGGAAGGTCAGAGCCACAAAGAGGAACAGACACCACGACCCCAGACACAGGGAGAAGAAAAGCACCCCCAGATCATCCATCCAATCCCACCGGATGATCCCCTGATCCCCCCAAGTGTCACAGGGAACCAAACCAAAGGGATTTTTGGGGTTAACTCATCCCACAGCAGCCCAGGAAACTCCAGGGCACATTTCTACCTCGGGCCAAGTGGGGTTTGTTTGTGTTTTTAACATCCATAAAACCACAGCTGCCACACCAGCCCAGCGCTAGGAACAGGAAAATGGGACTTGCTGCAAGGAAAGGCTTTGGATTCAGGGAGAAACAGGACCTGGGGTGGGAGAGGCCAAATGAAATCCACTAAATTCTCACAGGCAGCAAATAAAATATTACAAAAGGGTCAAGAATCTGGTTGCAACACCTGGTTTAGGTCAGTGCTTCCTCCTCACCTTCATCCACCTCCCCGAAATGGTGACACGGGTGTTACACACCAGGAATACAGACCATGGACACGGCAGCAGGAATTTCAGGCAATGAGATCCAGCCAGAGTGGGAATGTTCCCTTCAAAGGGGGAGAAACAAACAGCCCAGAGCTGCAGCTGCCTGATTTCCCTGCTTGGATTCTGCTCCAGGACCAACCTGACCCATCACACACCAATATTAACAATGTTTATTCCCCCATGGAAAAGGAGGAACCCCCAAGACAGTGTGCAGGGAAGGGCAGGGAGCTGGGAAGGGGCTGGAGCAGCAGGAGCAGCTGAGGGAGCTGGGGGGGCTCAGCTTGGAGAAAAGGAGGCTCAGGGGGCACCTTCTGGCTCTGCAAGTCCCTGCCAGGAGGGGGGAGCCGGGGAGGGGTCGGGCTGTGCTCCAGGGAACAGGGACAGGAGGAGAGGGAACGGCCTGAGGCTGGGCCAGGGCAGGGGCAGGTTGGATACTGGGACAATTCTTTTCTGGAAAGAGCTGTCCAGGCCTGGCACAGCTGCCCAGGGCAATGGTGGAGTGCCCATCCCTGGAGGGATTTCAAAGCTGTGTGGATGTGGCCCTTGGGGACATGGTCAGTGGTGGCCTTGGCAGTGCTGGGGAAGGGTAGGACTCGATGGTCTTAGAGGCTTCTTCCAACCCAAACGACTTGGTGATTCCACGATTAAACCCTCCTGATGTGCAAACTTCCCTCAGTGAAGCTGGCAGAGCTCAGACCAGCACAGACTAAACCCCGCCCATCAGACCTGCACTGGTTGAGGGAAGCTCTAAATCTCTGTCTCCATCCAGCACACAAGTCCTGGGATCTGTCCTGCAGCACATGGAGCTGCTCTTCCCGGGCAGGAGTTCAAAGAGAAGGGAACAAGTATTAATGGAGCAGCTGGGATTGGAGGAGCCCCAGCTGGAAGCAGCAGGATGCTGTGGGGGCTGATAGGAGGGGGTGACCCCTTCCATAGGCATCCAGTGGCTGCACGTAGAATCAAGGAATCCCAGACTGCTTTGGGAGGGAAAGACCCTTAAAGCCCATCCAGTGTCATCCCCTGCCATGGGCAGGGACACCTTCCACAGGCAGGGACACCTTCCACTAGCCCAGGTTGCTACAAGCCCTGTCCAGCCTGGCCTTGGACACTTCCAGGGATCCCAGAGCAGCCACAGCTTCTCTGCTCAACCTGTGGCAGGGCCTGCCCACCCTCCCAGACACCAATTCCTTCCCAATATTCCATCTAACTCTGACCTCTGGCAATGAGAAGCCATTCCCACTTCTTCTGTCCCTCCATACCTTGTCCCAAGTCCCTCTCCAGCTCTCCTAGAGCCCCTTTAGGCACTGGTACAATCTCAGTTCTCTCCGCCCTTCCTCAAAGGAGCCTTCTAACCACCTCCATGGCCTCCTCTGGACCTTTCCTTGCCACCTCCTCGCCTTCCCAGCAGCCAGGACCTGCACGTGGCACAGCCATTCCCATCGCCTCTTTCCCCCTCCAAATATTGACACAGCAAACAGTTCCATCCCTGGGGCCAAGTCCAGGCTTTTCCATGGCAGGGATTTTGCTGGTCCCGTGTTACTAGACCCCGGGTCAAGTCCAGCCCGCGAGTCACCTGCCATGGCCACGCGCGACTGGGCCACACGGCTGCCTCCCACCACCCATAGGCCTCCTGCAGCACCAGAGGCTGCAGAACAGCCCAAGGCACAGGTGGGGCAGCAGCAGACGGGCTCTGAGAGCCCTGCCCAGCGGATCCACTGCAGCTTTTCCCCCCAGGAAGCAGCTCCAGGGAGAACCTGAGGAGCTGCTCCCACCCCGGGGCGCGCAGGATGTGTGTGTCCCATCTGTGTCCTTGCTCCTCACAGCGCCCGCACCTGCCACAAGCACTGCACAGAGAGAGGCAGCCCCAGCGTGGAGCAGCTTCCCCTGACACCCCCCCGGCCCTCCCACGGAAGCCCAAAACCAGAGTGACGGAGCCCCAGGGCCGAGGCACTCAGAGGGAGCTGTTTCCGGCAGGGAGGGTATGACAAACGCGGTGTGATGCTCCGTCTGCACAGAAACAGAGAAACCACTCACCCTCCCCAGCTCTGCGAGGCCTCCAAGCAGCCTCGGCATCCTCCACACCCACCCTGACACCCACGGGACACCAGCACCTTCCTGGCATCTCCGGGCCTGAGGATGAGCAGGGAGCGCAGCAGGAATTGCAGAGTCATGGAATGGTTTGGGTGGGAAGGGACCTCAAAGCCCATACAGTCCCACCCCTTGTCATAGGCAGGGACACCTCCCACCAGCCCAGGTTGCTCCAAGGCCCGTCCAGCCTGGCCTTGGACACTTCCAGGGATCCAGGGGCAGCCACAGCTGCTCTGCCCAACCTGTGCCAGGGCCTGCCCATGCTCCCAGCCAGCAATTCCTTCCCAATATCCCATCTGACTCTGCCCTCTGGCAGTGTAAATCACCCGGGAGAAACTCAGAAGGCTGATCAGACCCTGCAGCATTCTGTGAGTGTGGTGACTAGGATGGGTCGGGACACAGGCACAGCAGTGGATCCTCAGTAGCTCATTCAGAAACACATGGATCCAAAATCCCTGGATTTTGTTTGTTTGATTTCTAATTCCCACGGGAAGAGGACATGCCCATCCAGTGCTCCCTACCCTAAACTATGCCTTCAGCCACATTAAACAGAGTTTGGAATAGAGCTGTCCTGGACTCCCAGGCCTCAGTGGATGCACTGAGAACACCCCTCGGATCCCGAGGTAAAAGCCAGCACAATCCCAGCTCTGGAAAGCTGTCATCTGTCTGCAGTGACAGGAAGAGCCAAGAGAACTAAAAACATCCATTTACAGAGAATAATGTGCACAAGTCACCACACAATAAAACAGACACCGGCATGCGAAGATCTGATTCCCACTGCTGGGAGCGTTCAGCTCCACACGTTCAGTTCCATACCCTTCCACAGAACCCCCCTCCCACAGGACCCTCAGCTGGGTGTAGGACACAGCTGAGGGACACGGAGACATCGGTGCCAGGCAGGTTCTCACCGTGGTGTGTCCCAGACACATCCCCAGGGACGGGAGCAGGGTCTGCAAACCAGGAAGGAAAGGGGCTGGATGCCCCATTACCGAGCCTGGATCACGGACACGCCGTGCAGCCGGAGCAGCTCACGCCAGGCTGCGAACACGCTGGTTTCACAGCCACAACCACATTCTTGAAAGGGTTAACAGCCCTTTTCTGCTCCCTCCAGAGGAGCAGGACGTGGTCACACCTCTGCACCACAGCCCTGTCATGGGGACTGGGTCCCTCCACAAAGGCAAAGTTCCACTCCAGGACACCCCACAGATGTGTTGGGCTCCACCAGCAGCACCCAGTGTCCCCAGTGATGCTCCGGCTGTGCAGAGCTCCCCTCACTGCCCCACTCCAGCCCAGCTCTGCTTTTGGTCTTGATTCCACAAACTGCACAGAGCCACGAAAACATCTCATGGAGACAGGCTGGGAGAGAAGGGAGAGCTCCAGGGACACCTTACAGTCCCTTCCAGTGCCCGAAGGGGTTCCAGGAGAGCTGGAGAGGGACTGGGGACAAGGCAGGGAGGGACAGGACACAGGGAATGGCTTCCCACTGCCACATGGCAGGGATAGGGGGGATATTGGGAAGGAATTGGTGTGTGGGAGGGTGGGCAGGCCCTGGCACAGGTTGGGCAGAGAAGCTGTGGCTGCCCCTGGATCCCTGGAAGTGTCCAAGGCCAAGTTGGACGGGGTTTGGAGCAGCCTGGGCTGGTGGGAGGGGTCCTTGCCCATGGCAGGGGATGGCACTGGATGGGCTTTAATGTCCCTTCCCACCTAAATCATCCTGGGATTCCACCTCTGGAGATGCTGCTGAGCCACCTCAGATCCCACCACCTCACTGGATTTTCCCCTTTCACATCCCCAACTGCAAACGTGTCCCTGCCTGACCACAAATCCCACTGGCAAAGAACTCCGGGCCTCAGCACCAGGGCTGCACCGAGGGTCCCACTCAGCCCTTGTGCAACTCAGACCCTGGTTCCCCCCAGCTCCCCAGCCTGGGTTTGTTTACAGGTGGTGGGGAGGTGCCAGTCTGGCACAGCCCCCTGCCCCAGCCTGGCACAGCATCCTGCCCCATCCCCCTGCCCCAGTCTGGCACAGCCCCCTGCTCCAGCCTGGCACAGCATCCTGCCCCATCCCCCTGCCCCAGTCTGGCACAGCCCCCTGCTCCAGCCTGGCACAGCATCCTGCCCCATCATCCTGCCCCAGCCTGGCACACCATCCTGCCCCATCATCCTGCTCCAGCCCGGCACAGCCCCCTGCCCCAGCCTGGCACAGCACCGTGCCCAGCCTACAGCTCTGCAGGACCAACCCAACCTGTACAGCAATTAGTCACCGGCAGATGAGCCGCTGCCCTTCCTCCCACGTTATCTAAGCAGGGAGGAGGAGTGGGAAAACAGGGCAGCACGCAGGGAGTGCTGCCAGAGCGCTCCCAAAATCACAGCACCGTGGCCAGTCCATCTCTGCATCCCTGGGAACAGGCCCTTGGGGGCTGGCACATCCCTGGGCACACAGCATGCTCCAAATGCCCAGGAGAGCTCAGACACCTCCCAGCTGGGGTGGAAAGGGGTTTGCTTTGCCTGTCACTGGCTGGGACAGAGGATGATGCAGCTCCTGGAGCCTCATCCCAGAGAGGCCACTTCTGACTGGGCTATCCCAGCGGTGAGGAGGTTTGGGCTGGCGTCCTGGACCTGTTCCCTCCCTTCCCATGGCATCCTGGCCTGAGGCCATCTCCTTCCTGGGGTGGTCTGGATCCCTTCCCTCCCCATGGTATCCTGGATTCATCCGCTCCCCACAGCATCCTGGACCCATCCTCTGCCTGCAGAGGTGAGTCAAACACAAAATAAAGTGAATATTTACATCAGAGGAACACGATTCATTGAAGCAAGTGTGAGCTCTTCCCTTCCCAGTGTCATGGAATCAGGGAATGGTTTGGGTAGGAAGGGACCTTAAAGCCCTTCCAGTGTCCTTCCAGGGACACCTTACACCAGCCCTGGTTGCTCCAAGCCTCATCCAACCTGGCCTTGGACTCTTCCAGGGATCCAGGGGCAGCCACAGCTTCTCTGCCCAACCTGTGCCAGGGCCTGCCCCACCCTGCCAGGCAGCATTTTCTTCCCAATATCCCACCTAAACCTACTCTCTTTATTTGGGCTGCCCCACTGCAGCTACCACCTGACCTCACAGCACCATCTGTCTTCCCCAAAAAAGTCCCCAATGATGCCCACATGGGGCATTGGTTGTTCCCTTGAAAACTCAGGTTTCAGGGGTCAAGACAAGGAAAACCAGGCTGAAGGAACTCCAGGCCAAAGGAATGCTGGGTCCAGAGAATGCTAGGCCAAAGGAACACCGGGTCCCTCAGCCCCACCAGTCACCAGCCAGTACAAACCACCAGCTTGGTGCTGCAGCACCACGAGGGAGGAGATGAGGAAGAAGATGCAGGAGGAAACACCGAGAGGAAGTGCTCCGAAGCGAAGCAAAGGGGGCACAGCTGCCCAGCATCAGCCCAGCCCTGCACTCACTCCTGAGAGGACACAGCCCACTCCCAGATGGAGCAGCCAACTCCCAGAGATCTCCCACCCCAGGGATGGTCTGACCCCAGGGTGCCAGGGAGAGCAGCTCCTGCCCAACCCAACGCCAAGAGACACCAGAGGAAACATTAATAACAATAATAAAAATGCCACCATGTGATCAGAAACCCCCAAACTCTGATCCAGCCCTCCTGCTCTCCAGCATTCCCGACACACACCATGC
The DNA here is from genome assembly GCA_013396735.1 of Grallaria varia. Classification (NCBI taxonomy): domain Eukaryota; kingdom Metazoa; phylum Chordata; class Aves; order Passeriformes; family Formicariidae; genus Grallaria; species Grallaria varia. Next base: position 171,265 of record VWZG01011323.1, read on the forward strand.
TCCCCACAGGTCCTGCTTTCCACAGGGGGACCCCCAGCAGCCCTGAGACCAGAGAGAGGGTGTTGGGATCCACATGGAGTAGTGCAAACCCTGGGATCCTGGGAGCAAAGCGAGCTCCCGGCCCCCTCTGCACCCCATCACAACCGAACCCACGGCACGACGAGGATTCCCCTCCTCGCTCCGAGCACACTTGGAACAGCCCCAGCCAACAGCTGCTCCGCCTGGGAACGTGCCAGGTGGGAAGGGATGCTCGGGGGGCAGGTCTGCAACAAAGTCCTGCCTTTGGGTCACTCCACCTCCTTTGTGACGCTGCCAAAGCTCTTTTTCACCAAAAGCTGGTGGGGACAGGATGGCAGAAGGAAGTACAACTGAAAAAGACCCCCAAATCCCAAACAAAGGACCCCCCACGGCCAAAGCAACCAACAGCAGCACCTGGGGGCAGGAAGGGATGTGGGAGAGGACAGAGGGACAGGGCTCTGACACACCCAGGGGCCCAAACGGGGCACCGGGCTGGGCACGAGGACCTGCCTTGGAGGGGCTGTGGATCCCTGAGGAGCAGGGCTGAGAGCAGGACACCCCATCCCAGGGGGCTGTGGATCCCTGGGGAGCAGGGCTGGGAGCAGAACATCCCATCCCAGGGGGCTGTGGATCCCTAGGGAGCAGGGCTGGGAGCAGAACACCCCATCCCAGGGGGCTGTGGATCCCTGGGGAGCAGGGCTGGGAGCAGGACATCTCATCCCAGGGGGCTGTGGATGCCTGAGGGGCTGCGGATGCCCGGGAGGATGGGGCTGGGAACACGATGTCCCCTCCCAGGGGGCTGTGGGTACCCAGGGGAGCAGGGCTGGGGGCACACCATCCCTGCCCCAGGGGCTGGGGATGCCGGGGGGCAAAGGTGCTGGGAGGAGGATGTGCCATCCCAGGGGGAGCGGGCCGGGGAGCCCCCGGAGGGCAGCGATCGCCCTCCATTCCCCGGGCCAGCCGNGTGTTGGGACAGGTGTGTGCGGGGACAGGTGTGTGAGGGGACAGGTGTGTGTGTGCAGGGACAGGTGTGTGTGTGTTGGGACAGGTGTGTGCGGGGACAGGTGTGTGAGGGGACAGGTGTGTGTGTGCAGGGACAGGTGTGTGTGTGTTGGGACAGGTGTGTGCGGGGACAGGTGTGTGAGGGGACAGGTGTGTGTGTGCAGGGACAGGTGTGTGTGTGTTGGGACAGGTGTGTGCGGGGACAGGTGTGTGAGGGGACAGGTGTGTGTGTGCAGGGACAGGTGTGTGTGTGTTGGGACAGGTGTGTGCGGGGACAGGTGTGTGAGGGGACAGGTGTGTGTGTGCAGGGACAGGTGTGTGTGTGTTGGGACAGGTGTGTGCGGGGACAGGTGTGTGAGGGGACAGGTGTGTGTGTGCAGGGACAGGTGTGTGTGTGTTGGGACAGGTGTGTGCGGGGACAGGTGTGTGAGGGGACAGGTGTGTGTGTGTAGGGGACAGGTGTGTGTGTGCAGGGACAGATGTGTGTGTTTGCAGGGGCCGCCAGATGTGCACGGACAGGTGTGTGCAGGGACAGGTGTGCGTGCAGGGACCCCCAGGTGTGCACGAACAGGTGTGTGTGGGCTCCCCAGATGTGTGCAGGGACAGGTGTGTGCTGGGCCCCCCAGATATGCGTGGGGACCCCCAGGTGTGCACGGACACGCATGTGCATGGAATTCCAGTGCGCGCATGGACATGCATGTGCGTGGAACCCCGGTGTGTGCACAGCCCCCAGGTGCGCATGGACACGCGTGTGCGTGGAATCCCAGTGCGCACATGGATACGCGTGTGCGTGGAACCCCGGTGTGTGCACAGCCCCCAGGTGTGCACAGACACGTGCGTGCATGGAATTCCAGTGTGCACATGGACACGCATGTGCGTGGAGCCCCAGTGTGTGCACAGTCCCCAGGTGTGCACAGACACGTGCGTGCATGGAATTCCAGTGTGCACATGGACACGCGTGTGCGTGGAACCCCGGTGTGTGCACAGCCCCCAGGTGCGCATGGACACGCGTGTGCGTGGAATCCCAGTGCGCACATGGATACGCGTGTGCGTGGAACCCCGGTGTGTGCACAGCCCCCAGGTGTGCACAGACACGTGCGTGCATGGAATTCCAGTGTGCACATGGACACGCATGTGCGTGGAGCCCCAGTGTGTGCACAGTCCCCAGGTGTGCACAGACACGTGCGTGCATGGAATTCCAGTGTGCACATGGACACGCGTGTGCGTGGAACCCCAGTGTGTGCACAGTCCCCAGGTGTGCACAGCTCCCACGGCCACCCGGGTGGGCACACTCCCCGGGACGCCCACCCCCTCAGTGGTGCAGGACCCCCCGTTCCCCACGGCCCCCCGGGAATCAGCCCCTCACCTGCGCACCCCCCACGTGTGCACCACCCCATGGGCTGGCACCCCGGGCACGGTGCCCCCATCCCGTGGGGTTCCAGCATCCACACGGGGGGCTGCGCAGCCCCTCACCCACGGACAGCCGGACACACTGCAGGGCGCGGGCTGGGGGGTCCGTGGGGTCGCAGACCTGAGCCCTGTGCCCACCGGGGCTGGCAGAGCCGGGATCAGCGTCCGGACAGCAGGAGCGCCCCCGTGGCCGCCCATGTCAGGCAGCCGGGGCCGGGGCCACTCCCCGCCGGGCACCGGGATCCGTCCTGGCCATCCCCTCGTCCCCGCGTCCACCGGGACACAGGTACTTGAGCAGACACACCTGCACCACCCCACCTGGGCACAGGGCTGGGGGTAAGCAGGGTACCGAGATGGCAGCGTGCCCTGGCACAGCCCACGGTGGCACCGCCTCGGAGCAGCGGCTGCAGTGGCTGCAGAGGCAGCGTGATCGTCCCGTCCCATCTCGTCTCGTCCTACCCTATCCCATCCCATCCTATCCTATCCCAACCCGTCCCATCCCGTCCTAACCTATCCCATTCCATCCCATCCTTATCCCATCCCGTCCCATCCCATGCCATCCCATCCCGCCCCACAGCACAGCCGCCCCCGCGCCCCAGAGCTCCCTGTGCCAGGCCCAGCAGAGGTGCCCGGGGGTCCCGGCAGGACCCCCTGCTCGACCGTGCCTGTCCCAGGGCACGGGGTCACGGGCACACGCCGGGGCACAGCCGGGCGTGATTCATCCAGGAAAATCCCCATTCCCACTCCCACGCGGGAGCGGGACGTGGGGTGCGTGCCGGGTGGGGGGGCAGCTTGGCCCCGTCCGGCCTCGGCCCCCCGAGGGGCACGGGGGGGTCCAGGTCCGGCAGCCCCGGACCACCCCAGGGGCTGCAGCGGCACCGGGCACTGCCCGGCCCCTGCCCTTGGAGTTCACACCCCCCAGGAGCCCGGAGACCCCCGAGCTGGGAGGGGTGCCCGGGGCGCAGGGCACGGCCCGTCCCGGGAGAGCCCCTACCCTGCCAAGCCTCGGGGTTCACCCTCTGCCCGGTGTCGCTGGGAGGGGTCCCTGGGGTACAGGGAATGGCCAGGCCAGGGAGACCCCCGAGCCTTGGGCTTCGCCCCCTCCAAGATCTTGGGGTCCCCCCGGGCTGGGAGGGGTGCCAGGGAATGGGCAGTCCCAGGAGATCCCCACGCTCCCCAAGAGTCGGAGTTCGGTCCCCACGACGTCCCGCGGTGCCCCCGAGCTGGGAGGGGTCCCCGGGGTGCACAGCCATCCCCAGCAGCACCCCCAGAGTGGGGGTCCCCCCAGTGCCCCCTCTCCGGCCGGCCGGGGGTGATGCAACCCTGCCCGGCCCTTGCACCTCCTGCCCCGGCCACGCGTCGGGACATGTGCGGTGTCGGGGCACGCTGGGCTCCGTGCCGTAGGCACCATCCCCGCCACTGCTGCCACACCCCAGGAACCACCGCGGGGTCCCTCAGAGCCCCCCACTTCCACACCGGGCTGGCACCCACTGCCAGGCAGAGCCCACCCAGCCAGGACCCCCAGCCCCACAGCACGGGGGGATTCCTGAGGTGGGTGGGTGGTCCCACGGTGCTGGGACAGTGGTGACCAGCGACAGTGCCCACGGGTGTCCCCATGCCATGTGCCATGTGCTATTGGTCATGTGCCAAGTGCCATGTGCCATGCCAAGGGCTGCCTGCTGGCTCCATGGGGCTGGGTAGGGGTCTGGCTGTCCCCATGTCCCCACATTCCACATCCCTGTGTCCCCATACGCAGGCCCAGGTGCTGCCGTGGGCAAACTCCTGCCCTGCCAGCAGTGCCAGGGCTGCAGGACTGGTGGGCACCTGCTGGTGCTGGAGCCACAGCCGGATCCCGGCTCAGAAGCAGCAGAGTGGGGTCCGTGAGGACATGGAGGACACGCGGGTCAGGCGAGACCCAGTGGGAGGGCTTTGGGTGCAATCTCATGGGATGGTGACACAGGGCAGGGATGTGCTGGGGTAGCTGCCAGACCACCGGCAGGGGCACAGCCCAGGGACAGCCCTAAGGACAGGGACAGCCCTAAGGACAGGCACCTGGCAGAGGGTGACAGCCCGGGGACAGCCCTAAGCACGGGGACAGCCGTAAGGACAGGCACCTGGCAGAGGGTGACAGCCCGGGGACAGCCGTAAGGACAGGGACCTCCCAGAGGGTGACAGCCCGGGGACAGCCCTAAGCACGGGGACAGCCCTAAGGACAGGCACCTGGCAGAGGGTGACAGCCCGGGGACAGCCCTAAGCACGGGGACAGCCCTAAGGACAGGCACCTGGCAGAGGGTGACAGCCCGGGGACAGCCCTAAGGACGGGGACAGTCGTAAGGAAGGACACCTGGCAGAGGATGATAGCCCGGGGACAGCCCACCCACAGGCAACAGCGGACGCGGGTGACACGGGAGCAAGGGCTGTGTGGGACCCACAGGGGCAGCAGGAACCCTGTGGCACAGGGCATGGGGTGGGGACAGGGACGTGGCCACGGGCACAGGGCAAGTGCAAACCACAGACGTGCCACGTGCCCAGGACATTCCTGGGGCTGGGCATGAGCTGCTGCCCGCGTGGATGTGACTCTCGGGGGCTTTGGGGGCAGCTCCTGGGATGGGCACAGCCCCGGGTGCCTGGGGACGCTGGAGACCCCGGGCATCTGAGGACACTGGGAGTGCTTGGGATCCTGAAGGTTCTGGGGACACTGGGCATGTTGGGGACACTGGGGATCCTGAGGATGTTGTGAATACTGGGGACACTGGGGATGCTGAGGTTGCTGAGGATGCTGAGGATGCTCGGGACACTGGGGATCCTGAGGATGTTGTGAATACTGGGGACACTGGGGATGCTGAGGACCTCAAGGACGCTGGGGACCCTGGAGCGCCTGAGGACACTGGAGATGCTGGGGACTCTGAGGATGCTGGGGACCCTGAGGATGCTGGGGACACTGGGGATGCTGGGGACACTGGGGATGCTGGGGACCCTGAGGATGCTGGGGACCCTGAGGATGCTGGGGACACTGGGGACACGGGGGACACGGGGACACTCCCATGTTTGCAGGTGAAGGACGCGTTTCTCCGCTCTCCCGGCGGTTCCCGGCGGTTCCCGCGGCTGTGACACGCAGCCCGGTGTCCCGGAGCAGCTCCCACCCCGCCCTCCCGGCGGGACAAGGCTCCGGAGCTGTGTCTGTGCCGGGGACGAGGCCACGGGGGCTCGGCGGGCTCAGGGAGGGGGTCCCGGCCCCTCGGTATGAGGCACCCCCTGCCCGGGGGTCCGGGCTCTGCCCCCCGTCCCTCCCGGGACACGCGGGCCGTGCCGGGGTGCAGCCCCCCCCCCGCCCCGCGCCGGCACCCAAAGGCGCTTTTTGGGGAGCGAGTGACCGGAGCGGGGCTGCGGGTGCTGCTCCCAAACACCGCCCTCCCCCGGGGCCTCAGCCACGAGGCAATTAAGCTAATTAAAACTTCTCATGGGTTCCCAGGGCTGGGAGCCAGAGAGAGAGAAAGGGGAAGAGGGAGGGAGAACGAAAGGGAAAGGGAACTGCAGGGGGTTGCCGGGCCCCGGGGAGCGCCGGGGCGGCCCGGGACGGCATTCCCGGTGTGGCTCCATGGGGACACCCCATGCCGGATCCATGCAGGACTTCGGGTCCTTCCCAGAGCCCCAGGAGCGGTGATCCCTGAGGAGGAGGAGGGCAGGGAATTGGGCTCGGCCCCTGCGGCGGGATCCGGCGGCTCGGCTGGACCCCGGCCGTGTCCCAGCAGCCCCCTCCTCGCAGCCAGACTCGTTTGGCGGCACTGCCCCAGGCGACTGGGCTTTGTCCCTGGGGTGCCAGCGGCTGGCACTGCCCTGCACAGGGACCCACGCGAGGTCCCGGGCGGGGACACCGGGGCAGGACCCCCAGCACGGCACTGCCGGGGTCCCCCTGGGGCGCTGGCGCTGTGCCGGAGCCGTGCTGGGTGACNGTCCCCGCCGCAGCTCCCCGCGTGGTGTTGAGCCAGGTTTCTCTCTCGCCGGGATAAATCAACAACAATCCAGCGGA
>VWZG01011324.1:17895-29219 GCA_013396735.1 Grallaria varia
GAAGACGAAGGAGGAGGAGGAGGAAGAGAAGGAGGAGGAGGAGGAAGAGAAGGAGGAGGCAAGAAATGCAACACCCCGTCAGCCGCTGCCACCCAGAGATGGGCACGCAGGCGGAGGGTAACACAAGGCTGAGTTGAGGGGATGTGGGAGGAGGTGGAGAGCAGCGGGGAGTGTCACCAGGATCCTACCCAGCACGGTGACCAGGGCCTTGGCAGTCCTCACGGGCATGGTGAAGATGGAGCAGGTGTACTCCCCCTCGTCCGCCAGTACCACGTCGCTGATGCTGATGGTCAGCTCGTTGGGGGTGGATCTCTCCAGTTGGATCCTGTTATCCCGCAGAGCTGGAGGAGGGAAAAGGGACAACAGGGTGAGCCACAGGGTCAATGTCACTATGGAAGAGCATCGGGCTATGGACACCTTTGGCCTCGAGAGGATGCGACTGTAGGCCTGGAAGAGCAGCAGAAAACACCCCCCGAGTCCTTGGGCCAGGCCTGGGAAAGCAGAAGGAAGTGAAGAAAACAACCAAGAATAACAAGAATGTGTTTTGAGATGCACCAGCATGAGGAGAGGTGATGTCCACCCATCAGGAGATGGACTGATGGACAAGAACACCCAGCCAATGACGGGCAGCAGAGACACATGTGGACAGAAGTAGAATAGTCTGAAAGATAAACTTGTAGTGAATAAAGAGCTTTTTTACCCTTTTTGCCGTTTGCTTTTGCCTGACAAAGTTGGAGCTTGTGCTTTTTGTCCATCACACGCCACCACCCCCACTTGCTGGAGGTGGCAGCAGGAGGGGATGTCACCCTGATCCACGTCCCCTGCCCATCCACATGGCTCAGGTCCCTCCCTCCCACCCCCAGCTCTAGTGGCCATACCTCGTTTCTCCCCGAAGTAGAGGGTCTGCTGGGCAGGGTTGGACCACTGCAGCGAGGAGTCATCGGGGTCCTCCACCTGGCACTTGAGCACCACCGTGCCACCCGCCACCACGGTCTCGTCCGACGTCGTGGGCTGGCTCTCTGGGCACAGAGACGAGGAATTAGGGGGGGCCCTGGGCATTGTGCGGTTCCAGAGCATCCCTGAGAGACCGAGGGGAGACCCAGCGGTGTCCCCAAACCCTGCTGAGCACAGAGGTGTGACTATGCCCCCCTGTCATCCCACTCCCCAGAAGGGAACTAGGATGGGATCCATCCAGGGTGGGATCAGGTGGGATGAAGCACCTCTGGTCGTCATGGCATCTCTCTGTGCCAACCTGCACAGGGACATCATGGTCCTCATGTGGCATTCTGTGCCAACCTGCACAGGGACACCACGGTGTTCATGGCATCTCTGCCAACCTGGACAGGGACATCATGGTCCTCATGTGGCTTCTCTGTGCCAACCTGCACAGGGACACCACGGTGCTCATGTAGCATTCTGTGCCAACCTGCACAGGGACACCACAGACCTCGTGGCATCTCTGTGCCAACACACACAAGGACATGACAGCCCTCATGACATCTCTGCCAACCTGCACAGGGACATCATGGTCCTCATGTGGCATCTCTGTGCCAACCTGCAGAGGGGTACCATGGTCCTCATGGCATCTCTGTGCCAACCTGCACAGGGACACCATGGTGCTCATGGCATCTCTGTGCCAACCTGCACAGGGACATCATGGTCCTCATGTGGCATTCTGTGCCAACCTGCACAGGGACACCACGGTGTTCATGGCATCTCTGCCAACCTGGACAGGGACATCATGGTCCTCATGTGGCATTCTGTGCCAACCTGCACAGGGACACCACGGTGTTCATGGCATCTCTGCCAACCTGGACAGGGACATCATGGTCCTCATGTGGCTTCTCTGTGCCAACCTGCACAGGGACACCACGGTGCTCATGTGGCATTCTGTGCCAACCTGCACAGGGACATCATGGTCCTCATGGCATCTCTGTACTAACCTGCACAGGGACACCACAGTGCTCGTGGCATCTCTGTGCCAACCTGCAGAGGGGCACCAGGAGGATCCCAGCAGAGCAGGGGGGATGCCAGGATGCAGCAGGAGAGCCTGGCACTGTCTGGAGACACCTGGGGAAGCAGCAAGCTCTGCCCCACGGCCCTGGCATGCTGTGCCAGCCGCCTCCATCCCAGCAAAAGCACCCCCAGCCCACGGAGTGCCACCCGTGGGTGCTGTCACTGTCCTACTCCAGGGCCGTGAATGTCCCTCCCCAGGCTGTGTCTCCTCAGCTCCTCATCCTCCTCCTCCTCCTCGTCCTTCCCTTCCTTCAGCCTCCAAGGGCAGGGAAGAGCAGCAGCAGGATCAGATAACCCACAGCTATTTTGGGAAGCTCCCATGCCAAGGAGCTGAGCTGGGGAGGGAGAAAGGGGGGACTGCACAACCCCCTCAGCCAGGAAACAAAGAAGGAGGAACAGGGACAGGGGTGGAAGCGCCTGAATATTCTCATTTTCCAAGCAGAAGGTGAAGGGAAATAAATCCTTTTGCTCCCATCCAAAATTCCCCAAAGCTGTCACAGGGAGCAGGTTTTGGAGGAAGGCAGGAGGACGAGGCTGCTGGGCTTCCCAGGACACACTTGGCTGCTGTTAAATTCCAGGAAAGGCTGGGCTGGAAGCACCCCAGGAAGGAATTTTTAGGAAGAAACTCTTCCCAAGGAGGGCGGGCAGGCCCTGGCACAGAGTGCCCAGAGAAGCTGTGGCTGCCCCATCCCTGGAAGTGTCCAAGGCCAGGTTGGACTTGGAGCAACCTGGGCTGGTGGAAGGTGTCCCGGCCTGTGACAGGGGTGGAACTGATGAGGTTTAAGGTCCCTTCCAACCCAAACCACTCCATGATTCCATGAGTCCTTCCTGCCCACTCCCAGAGACCACACCAAACTGGGATTAAAAACATTCCCAGAATAAACACTCTGCAGTCCCAGGAACCTCCACGTTCCATCCTTGCTGTTGGAAGTTTTCCTTCTCTTTGCTCTTCTCCTGCTCTCTCAAGGTCCCAGCGCAGGGGGGGGCCCTGGCAGGGACCACCAGGACCCCAGTGCTGGGGATGGCACCGGCTGAGTGGGGGGACACGTCTGTGCCAGGTCACACTGCGGGGTCTGCAGCGAGGCCACAGCTCTGCCCCAACCTCCAACCAGGGAATCCACCAGCTCATTTTAATTTGGTTAACGATCCTTTGTCCTGCTACCACCATCATTAGGGGATTAGGCACTTGGAAGACTCTGTTGTCCAAACCCCAACCGGTCCCGCTCGGATGCAATCGAGGACAGGGCCTGAAATGCACACAGAGCACCCCCGAGCTCTTAATTAACGCAATTACCAGTGCTGGCCTCATTAAGGTATTAGTGTGGGGGCCGGACAGTGCCACCCCCATGCTGGGTGACAACAGGCTGGGTCTCACTGACCACCCCCCTCCTCCCTCCCTGGAGGTACAACCAGGACCACCCTCCTCAGCCCACCCTGGGCCAGAGCTGTGGACCCCCATCCAGCTCTCCTGGGTGGGGGGCACGACCCCCTGGCAGCCCCCACGGCACGACCCAGAGCCCTGGTGGGTTCCATGCCCACCAGCTCAGGGAACAGATGGGCACTGCCAGGGCAGCGCCAGGATTGAATTAAACATCCACTGGAAGGAGCCTCCATGGGCTGGCCTTGAGTGAAGAGGGGCAGAGCAGCAGGGCTGGCAGAGGAGGGGGCACAGGACCCACCCTGGGGGTCTCCACCATCTCCCATGTGGTCCCTTTGTGGCTGCACCCACTCGGCCAGGGAGGGCACCAGCTGCCACCCCAGGGATGGGGATGGTGGCACGCGAAGGAAGATGCCCCTGGCACCACAGGACCACACAATTCCACACTGGTTTGGGCTGGAAGAGACCTTAAGAGACCAACCCCTTTGACCAGCTCGCTCCAAGGGGAGACACAGCCCCTTCCCCAGCTGCCCAGTCCCACTGGAATCCACTGGGATCGGCCAGGACCAGCCACCGCATTTGGTGGAACAGACACTGGGACCTAACAAGAAGTAAAAGGCACCAGCAACACCCTCTGTCACAGCCCTGATTCATGGTCCTCACTGTGTTTTATGGTTGTTCCACAGAATCCCAAAACACCTGGAAGGGACCTCAAAGCCCATCTCATTCCACCCCCTGCCAATGGTCACTCCAAGCCCCATCCAACGTGGCCTTGGGCACTTCCAGGGATCCAGGGGCAGCCACAGCTTCTCCAGGCACCTGTGCCAGGGCAGGATTTCTCCCCAAAATCCCCTCTAAATCTAATCCAGCAGCCCCAGCCCAGCACATCCCCCCCCCAGTCAGAGCCTTTGGGTGCCCGAGGAAGATGAGGAGCTGCCTTGAGGTGCCTGAGTGTCCCAGTTATAGTGGCTGGGACCAGTTTATCACTGTGTGGGTGTAACTGGAACTGTGTATTCCATACCCTCTCTGCCATTTATCATGAACTGTTAATGATCATTGTCTGCAGCAGCTGCCCAGGGCACACCTGACACCTCAGGCTATGAACTGGGTGCGTGAGAAAACAGAGATAAGAGGGTTCCCTGTCTGCACACCAAGGATTCAGGAGTGAGAACTCCCCTCTGGGAATCATTAACACCTTCACACCCAACCTGAGGGGTCATGGCAGCTCATGGGCCATCAAGTAGACCAAAATANTGGACTCAGGGGGACCACGTGGGGCTCAGCACAGGGGCTGGTGAGCACCATTCTGTTTGTGCCCCAGGGGGCTGGGTTGGACAACTGGGTTTTGAGGGCTGAAACCAATTTTCCTTTGTATCAGTGTATCTATTGTAATCTTTTTATTAAATTGTAGTTCTGACTTCTAAACTCTTTTGAGTTGGGTTCGTTTCTCCTGCCGGTTTACTTTTAAACCAGCAGACCGAGGAAGATGAGGAGCAGCCTTGGGGTGCCCGAGGAAGATGAGGAGCAGCCTTGGGGTGCCTGAGGAAGATGAGGAGCAGCCTTGGGGTGCCCGAGGAAGATGAGGAGCAGCCTTGCCCACCCCACCCTGCCCTCAGCAGCATCCCAGGGCACTCAGATCTGACACTGGCACACGGAGGGTCCTGGCCCCCGCAGGGATGCTCTGCAAACGTGGCTGCAGCCAAGCTCGTGGGTTGTCCTGGCACCAAGAGCCCGGGGACAGGTGCTGGACACTCAGGTGGCATCCGCCTCACCGGTGCCAGCGAGTGCTGCCAGCACGGAGCTGCTGCCACCTGCCAGCCTGGGGCTGGCACTGTCCCCTCGCCCCCCTCCGTGACACTGTGCCACAGCCAGGGCGGTCTGGGGGCTGCAGAGACCCCTCAGGTGACCTCCCAGGGCCACCTCAGAGTCCTGTCACCACCACCACAGGGGTGGCACCATCTTGCAGGTGCCAAGCCCGCAGCGAGGGGACAAAATTCCCCCTCCCCTGGACCCCTCTGGAAGGGCCAGACCCACCACAGGCAGGGACAGCAGGGACTCAGCCACAGCCTCAGACACAGGGACAGGCAGAACAACCTTGGGCACCCCAAAAACGACCCCAAAAATCTGTGCCAGGGCCCCATTCTGGGCCCCAGAGCTGCCGCCTGGGTTTGTTTCTGATCCCATCAGCACAGCAGAGCCGGAGAAGCTCCAGGAAAATCAATAGTTCATTAATTAAACCCCTGCACTTTCGCAGAGGGGCCGCATTCATATTTATGAGGGGGGGGGGGAAAAACCCCGACGGAGACGTCTCATCTCTCCTGCTCCCCAAACAGGACCTGCTGGAATGTTTGACCCCATCCAGCCCCGACCATCCCCAAAGCTCTACAGCTCCAACCTCAGGATGCTTCCAGAGGGAAAAGCATCTCCTCTGCATCTCAGGGGAGCTGTGCAGCACAGCCATGGCATGATATCCACCTTCCAGCAGCTGTTTCACCAGGAGCATCCTCAGGAAAGCCGGGAGCGATGCCTGGGAAGAGCCAGAGCCACCAGGGTCCTCTCCCGGGCACATCCACCCCATCCCAGCTCATCTCCAGGCTGGGAAAGCATCTCTGTTGCCGAAGCAGCCCCAGGGAAAACCATCCACTGGTGCAATCCCAAAAAAACCACTCGTGGTTCCCCTCACCCTCTTCTGTTTAGTCGGGTTTCGTCATCCCGAAGATCCAATTTATCTCCATTGACACAGATGTTTTTTCCAAGGCACTTTATCTCCCCTCCAAGGACCGTGGTTCCCTCATTCACTCCACAGCTCCATTCCCAGCCCCGGGCATCCTTCCTGGGTGAATCCACGTCGGAACAGCCCAGCCAGGGCAGGAATTCTGAGCTCGGTGGGTCGGGAACGTGGCGGAGAAACATCTGCTGCGAGAAAGGATCCTCCCGAGCTGCTTTAAGCAGCGTGTGAATCCACAATCTGGGAGAGCCAGAGCCCAAATTCCAGGCTGCTCCAGATTTTGTCGGAGAGGGAAAGCTGCTCTTGCTTGGGAGCATCTGCTCCATCCGCCTGGGAGCTGACACAGTGACAGGACACAACTCTCCAGGGCTGGTTCCTTCCCCATTCCAGACATCCCTCGTGGCTCCAGGGCTCTGTCCGGGCTGTCCCCAAGAGGGGACAACTCTGTGCCAGGCAGAGGAAGATCCGGGCAGCAGGAAGCGCAGGGAGCAGATGGAAGGGCCAGGATGAAACAGGCTCAGAGCAAAAGGCGGTGGTGGGAGTGATGCAGGAAGCCAGGCTGATCCGGGAGAGGGGGGTGGTGGGGACATTCCTGTGTGGTGTCACCTGGGCGACCAGGGGGACGACCGGGGCAGGCACAGAGACGTCTTCCAGGAGCTTCAGGATGTTCCTGGGCTTTTCTCATGGAGATAAATCCATCCAGTGACCCCACCCAGTGGAAAAACGTCCATCCATCCCTCTGTCACCTCCAGCCACCACAGCCAGTGTCTCCAATCCAACCCATCCCACCCACAAGGCAAGGGCTTTGACCCCAGGGGGACAAGGGACTGTCCCTGGAACACAAACACTCCCTGGACATGGCAAACAACCCCCAGAGCCTGCTCAGAACTCCAGTTCCCCCATGGGCAGGGACGTTGGCACTTGTCACCCTGCCACAGCCAAGCCCTCTGCTCAGGAGTCCCCCACTTGGGGGGCGAGATCCAGAGGTGAGGAGGGGTCCCACTGCCCGAGCTCCCAGAGGGATGGGACCTCCCTCCTTGGGAGTGCTCAGGTGAGCCCAGGGGGCTTCAGATCTTCCCATACAAACAACTCCCCCCCTCCCCATTCTAAACACCAAATTCCGTGTTATTTCTCTGAAAGCATCTCCTGGGAATGGGCACAGCGAGAGGAGGCAGCTCCTCGTCACAGCCCACTCCAAACCCTGGGTCTCTCGAGATGTTGGTCACAACCTCCAGGACCCCACGGATGCTCCAAGGGGCACCAACACCACCCCCAGGCACCTCCTGAGGTGCAGAGCTGTGTCTGTGGCCACAGAGACAGGGTCACCTCCAGACAGAGCTGCCCAAGAGACAGGGTCACCTCCAGACAGAGCTGCCCAAGGGACGGGGTCACCTCCCCACAGACCAGATCCTGCCCCAGGGGACGGGCACAGCCAAGAGCTGCCCCTGACCCCTGACCATGGTTAAGCAGCTGAGACACAGCCAGCAATTAACATCAATCAGCAGCTCAGGAGAGGCTGATTGCGAGTGCTGCTGAAGCTCTGGGACCTCAGGGTGCCCTCTTTTTCCTTCTCCTCCTCCTCCAGCCATGTCCAGATGTTTCCACAGCCTCTCCTGCCCATCCCTGCAGCTCCATCCTCACCACGCACCAGAGCAGGGCTGGGGAGCAGCTTCTCCTCCCCTCCAGATCACACAGCCTGGTGCCCCCAGACACCCCCTGCTCTCCCAGTTGCCCCAGGGCCAGAGGAGAGCTGGGATGGGAGCGGGCTGGGCAGGGGAACCCCTGGGATGGCAATGGCAGCTCCTGCCCATGGCGTTGGCACCAGACTGGTGCCCAGTTAGCTGGCACCATCAGGAACTGGGCACAGGGACTGCCTCCTTCCAAGGCCACCCCACGGCTCAGGGGGATGTCACCCCAGCAAAGCTCAGCACAGGGACAGCAGAGACCTGAGCTCGGGCACACACCGAGCCCCAGCAGGGGCAGAGCAGAGGGAGGAAACCCCCCCATTCTGGGTCACCACGACCCACCCAAGCACTGGGACAGCCTTTCCCCAGGTCAGAGCTCTCCTGGGACCCCCCAAAAGGTGACCAATTCCCCATCCAGCTCCTGCAGAGCCTCTGGCATCGGGCAGCACGACCCCTGTGCCAGCGCCCTCCTCCAGTGTGACAGCCGACAGCTGATAACTACTTTTTTGAGAGTGTTTTTTCGCTCCTACCCTAAGGCCAATCTCCAACATGACTGTTGCCAAGGGAACGAGCTCCGTGCTTTGACAGTTCTGTTTTAAGGATCTCCCTGCCCAGCGAGGTGTCTCATCGGCTGCGTTGGATGCCCTGGAACGGGCTCTGGGGGCTTTGCAGGAGCCTCAACACTTGCAGCAGAGCCCGGTCCCGAGGAACTGGCACTCCCAACTGGCCGAGGATTAAACACACCAGGGTTGTGTAAGGGGATATTTGCAGCAGAAATAAGGAACGGGGAAGCCCTGGCAGCTCTGCTGCTCTCCTGGGGCGCGGCACACACCTCCCAGGAATAGAATCATGGAATATCCTGAGCTGAAAGGGACTCCCAATGGTCATCCAGTCCAACTCCCGGCCCTGCAGAGACACCCCAACAATCCCACCCTGTCCCTCCCTGCTGTCCAAACACCCCTGGAGCTCTGGCCTGTGCCCACCACCCTGGGGAGCCTGGTCAGTGCCCACCATCCAGGGGAGCCTGGGCAGTGCCCACCATCCTGGGGAGCCTGGGCAGTGCCCACCACGCTGGGGAGCCTGGGCAGTGCCCACCTCCCTGCGGAGCCTGGGCAGTGCCCACCACCCTGGGGAGCCAGGTCAGTGCCCACCACCCTCTGGAGGAAGAATTTCCCTGCTGTCCATCCCAACCCTGCCCTGGCTCAGCTCCAGCCGTTCCCTCAGGTTCTGCAGCATTAGGGACTCCCCCCATGCCAAGGGATGCCCAGGAACACACCGGCCACTGGCCATGACCCACCAGGCCACCTCTGATGCTTTGGGAGATGAATCCACAGAATTGGAAGGGAGATAAAAAAAACCCCAAGCAGACCCCGACGCTGGTGAGATGTGGAGAGGCAGAACAGCCTCCCAGTGGTGGCACGGGGGTGAGCTGGGACTGCACCACATTCCTGGGCTGAGAGAGCTCAGAGAAGCTCAGAGAGGGCCCCACAGGACCAGCCCAATGTCAGCACCTCCAGGCCCATCTCCCCACGGATTCCCTACGGGAACGGTTGGGTGGGAGCCCGACGGCAGCAGGAGGGAGCCCGAGGAGCTGCTACCCAGGCACAGCAGCGGCCCAGACACCACCAAACATCTGGAAAACAGGTCCCTGGGGCTCAAAAGGAGCAACAAAGCCCTGTCTGGTGGCACAGCCGGCGCTGAGCAGCAGCAGGACACAGGGACCTGCTGCTGCCCCTGCCACTGGGACCAGCAGTGACAGAACTCATACCTTGGGGTGCAGGGACCTGCTGCTGCCCATACCACTGGGACCATCGGGGACAGAACTCATTCCCCGGGGCACAGGGACCTGCTGCTGCCCCTGCCATCGGGACCAGCGGGGACAGAACTCNATACCACTGGGACCATCGGGGACAGAACTCATTCCCCGGGACGCAGGGACCTGCTCCTGCCCCTGCCACTGGGACCAGCAGTGACAGAACTCATCCCTTGGGGTGCAGGGACCTGCTGCTGCCCGTGCCACTGGGACCAGTGGGGACAGAACTCATTCCCTGGGGCACAGGGACCTGCTGCTGCCCCTGCCGCCGGGACCAGCGGGGACAGAACTCATTCCTTGGGGCACAGGGACCTGCTGCTGCCCCTGCCGCCGGGACCAGCGGGGACAGAACTCATTCCTTGGGGCACAGGGACCTGCTGCTGCCCCTGCCACCGGGACTAGTGGGGGCAGAACTCATTCCCCACGGCACAGGGACCTGCTGTTGCCCATACCACTGGAACCAGCAGTGACAGAACTCATACCTTGGGGTGCAGGGACCTGCTGCTGCTGCCTGTGCCACTGGGACCAGCAGTGACAGAACTCATTCCCCACGGCGCAGGGACCTGCTGCTGCTGCCCCTGCCACTGGGACCACTGGTGACAGAACTCATTCCCTGGGGCACAGGGACCTGCTGCTGCTGCCTGTGCCACTGGGACCAGCAGTGACAGAACTCATACCTTGGGGTGCAGGGACCTGCTGCTGCTGCCTGTGCCACTGGGACCAGCAGTGACAGAACTCATACCTTGGGGTGCAGGGACCTGCTGCTGCTGCCTGTGCCACTGGGACCAGCAGTGACAGAACTCATACCTTGGGGTGCAGGGACCTGCTGCTGCTGCCTGTGCCACTGGGACCAGCAGTGACAGAACTCATTCCCCCTGGAAATGCCAGCCTGAAAGCAGCAGCAGCAGCAGAAGCAGCGGGCTGGAAAAGCTGATGCTCCACTCCGGGGCTTGCCAGCAAACACGTCGTTTGAGGTGTTGTAAGGCGAGAAAAAGCATCTGTAGCTGGAGCACCGCCTGGAGCATCACCCGAGGAAGGGGCAGGTCCCCTCGCACGGGGCGTCGCAGGAACGAGGGGAGCTCGGAGCCAAACTCCAGGCAAACCTGGAGAGATGCTCTGCCAGTCCTGCTGCCCTCCTGTGCGCCCCAAACACGGCGGAGCCCCCGCCCCGCTGCGGCATCTCCCCGCTGCCCGCCCAGCCCGGTGCCCTCGGGCAGGCAGAGCGTGACGCCAGGCAGGTGACTGGAATGGTTAAGCACATTCCTGCCCAGCCCTCGGCGCTGCCTTGGCTTCTCCGCCTCCCTCAGCTGTCACTGACTGCGTTTGTCTGGGTTAGCGCTGCCCAAACACAGCACGAAGCGTTCCCTGCTCCGGCCTCCGCCTGGCTCTTTATCCTCCTCCCCTGCTGCATCCTCATCCTCCTCCCCTGCATCTTCATCCTCCCCCCCACTCCATCCTCATCCTCCTCTCCAGCATCCTCATCCTACCCCTGCTGCATCCTCATCCTCACCTCACTCCATCCTCATCCTCCCCTTGCTTCATCTTCATCTTTCCCCCGCTCCATCCTCATCCTCCTCCTGCTCCATCATCATCCTCCTTCCCTGAATGCTCATCCTACCCCTGCTGCATCCTCATCCTCATCCTCCCTTCCTGCATCCTCTTCCTCCCCCCCCTCCATCCTCATCCTCCCTTCGCTTAATCTTC
>VWZG01011324.1:46982-64236 GCA_013396735.1 Grallaria varia
CTGGTAAAGGGACTGGAGTTGGACCAAGGGTTGGACTTGCTGATCTCGGAGGTCTTTTCCGACCCAATCAATTCTATGATTCTAACATGGCCTCGGACACCTCCAGGCATGGGGCAGCCACTCTGGACGTTTTGAGTGAGTTCCCACCTTGGCGACGGGCAGAAAAATGACTTTTTTTTTTCCGAGGGTTGAAGATTCAGGCCCGTGGATTCGTGGCTGTTTCCAGGAGCAGCAGGCAGAGCTCTGGGATGGCGTTTGTGCTGCTCAGAGCATTCAGAGAGGACTGTGAATGGTGAGTTGGCAGATCTGTAGGGATCCAAATTATTGAGGAGAGCCAAATGTGGGGCTGAATGCAAGAAGCTGAAGAGGGTCCCATGATGCTCAGGCATAAAAGGGCAGATTACATTCCCTACAGATCCACGTGAGGCCGAATCCAAAGGGAGGAGAGAGGCTGGATGGGGAGTGTTGCAGTTGGCACTGGTGCCTACTGGAGGACGGGCTGGAATTTTGGCTGCTCTCTAAAGGATGGTTCGTGGGGCAGTGCCCAGCTCGGGCTGGGGTGGATGGGACATCAGCAACATCTGTGGGCCAGAGAGAGGACCTGGGGTGCCATTTCCCACCGGGTGAGATGTGGGTGAGGAGATGGATGGGATCCATTCCCATCCCTTGGTGAATCCACCTTCGCAGGAGGCCCAGGGCTGGGAGCAGGATGTGTTCCAAATGAGTTTAGATGCAAAATCACGGTCCAGAAAGTTCAGTCCAGGCTGGAGTCACAGAGTCCTGGAGGTTGGAAAAGCCCTCCAAGATCATCGATCCCCACCTTGTCAACCAGCCCGGAGCACTGAGTGCCATTCCTTGGACACCTCCAGGAGTGGGGACTCCACCACCTCCCTGGCCAGCCCCTTCCAAAGCCTCACCACCCATTCCATGGAGAAATTCCTCCTGATGTCCAACCTGACCCACCCCTGGCACAGCTTGAGGCTGTTTCCTCTTGTCCTGTCCCTGGTTCTCTGGGAGAAGAGACCAACCCCTTCCTGGCTACAACCTCCTTACAAGGAGTTGCAGAGAGTGAGAAGGTCCCACCTGAGCCTCCTTTTCTCCAGGCTGAGCCCCCCCAGCTCCCTCAGCTCCTCCTCAGAGGACTTAAAAATTTCCAGAGACTTCTGAATTCCCAGTGAGAACATCCTGGGCTGTGTGTGGGGTCCACGGGTGAAGGGCCAGCACGAGTTCAGTCACACAAAATCATGGACATTGTCCCTGCCCGTGGGCAGCAGTGGGTGGAACTGGGTGGTCTTTAAGGTCCCTCCCAACCCAAGCCATTCCAGAATTCCAGTGATTTTAGGATGCTGGCTGCTTTCCTTGGTTTTCCACATTTCCCAGCTCCTCCTGGCTCTGCCCCTTGGAGGGGTTTGGTGGCATGTCCCACCCGAGCAGGGAATCCCTCGCCGTGCCTGTGTGACAGAGGGACAGGTGGCCAGGACGTGACACTTTTTTTCCCCCCGTGACTGACCGAGCCCGTGACACAAGACAAACATCGAGCCACTGAACAGGCAAATCTGTATCTGGGCTTTGCTTCCCTGTGCAATGAGAGGGTTGTTTTTACACGCCAGCTCTGCTTGTTGGAACATCTTCTGCATGGTTGGAGCAGCTCCGTCACCCTGGGCTGTGTCCCTGCTCAGAGGTGGATTTGGAAGGGTTGTAGAAACATGGAACATTCTATGGAGCGGAATGTTCATGGAATGTCCTTCCTGCGCTGGAAGGGACCCCCAAGGACCATCCAGTCCAACTCCTGGTCCTGCACAGACACCCCAACAATCCCACCCTGTCCCTCAGAGCGTTGTCCAACCCTCGAGCTCTGGTGGCCTTGGAGCCATGCCCACTGTCCTGGGGACAATAAAGGGCCTGGGCAGGGCCAGGAGTTGGACTCAATGATCCTTGTGAGTCTCTTCTAGTTCAGGACATTCCATGATTCTGGGATCCCAAGGCCTGATCTCCCCTTCAGCTTTCCAAACCTCCTTCCTGGGCACCTTCTCCTCACCCACGTCCCAGGAAAACCACCCAAACCCAAGTCATTGCCTCTCAGGTGGCCTCAAACACCCAAACCCAAGTCATTGCCTCTCAGGTGGCCTCAAACACCCAAACCCAAGTCATTGCCTCTCAGGTGGCCTCAAACACCCAAACCCAAGTCATTGCCTCTCAGGTGGCCTCAAACACCCAAACCCAAGTCATTGCCTCTCAGGTGGCCTCAAACACCCAAACCCAAGTCATTGCCTCTCAGGTGGCCTCAAACACCCAAACCCAAGTCATTGCCTCTCAGGTGGCCTCAAACACCCAAACCCAAGTCATTGCCTCTCAGGTGGCCTCAAACACCCAAACCCAAGTCATTGCCTCTCAGGTGGCCTCAAACACCCAAACCCAAGTCATTGCCTCTCAGGTGGCCTCAAACACCCAAACCCAAGTCATTGCCTCTCAGGTGGCCTCAAACACCCAAACCCAAGTCATTGCCTCTCAGGTGGCCTCAAACACCCAAACCCAAGTCATTGCCTCTCAGGTGGCCTCAAACACCCAAACCCAAGTCATTGCCTCTCAGGTGGCCTCAAACACCCAAACCCAAGTCATTGCCTCTCAGGTGGCCTCAAACCTGAATTTCAGACTGAATTGTCTGGGAGGGTTCCCTGTGAGCTCTGGGGTCGGTGCCCTGGGCTGTGTCCCTGCTCAGAGGTGGATTTGGAAGAGTGGTAGAAACATGGAATGTCCTGAGCTCAAAGGGACCCCCAAGGACCATCCAGTCCAACTCCTGGTCCTGCACAGACACCCCAACAATCCCACCCTGTCCCTGTCCCATTGTCCCAACACCCCTGGAGCTCTGGTCAGTGCCCACCACCCTGGGGAGCCAGGTCAGTGCCCACCACCCTCTGGGGGCAGAATTTCCCTGATGTCCATCCCAACCCTGCCCTGGCTCAGCTCCAGCTGCTCCAGGGGTGCTGTCCCTGCTCACACAGAGGTCGGAGCTGCCCCTCCTGAGGAAGCTGCAGTGATTCCATGATTCCCTAAATGTCCTGGAGACCAGGGTGACATGTTTCAAAGGACAGCACAGCCCCTGAGCTGATGACCAGAGGTTGTTTCTTGCCAAAGCCGATGCTGAGGGAACATGTGGAACGTCACAAGGAGACTGTGGCAGTTCCAGGTTGCTGGGGAGATCAAGTCCTGCTTCTTCTTCTCTGGGGAAAACCAGCTGAGCCCTGCAGACCTCTTGGCCGCATGAAAAAATGGGGCTGTTGAGAAGAGAGAAATATAAAAATATAAATCCACGTGTGCCGTGTTGTCGAAGCTGCTGGAGGACATCAGAGCTCAGCCTGGGGCCAAGGGTTGAGCTCAGCCCATGGCCCAGGAGAGAGGTTTAAAATTCAGGTGGTATTCCAGATCTCCAAGTGCCTTTGGGAATGGGGGAGACGATTGGAAGGTCCTAAAGGAAGACACGAACACCACAATTCCTGGGACACCGGGAGCTGAGGGTTGAAAGCTGAAGGCTGTGGGAAGCTGAACCATCCCAGTACAAACCAGTGGACAGAGAAGTCAGGCCGAGGAGGGACCACGGTGGTTCCATTTCACCTGGTGCAGGTGGCACCACAGTGGGAAGAACCTGAGAAACGGCTGAAGAAGACGAGAAGGAACAGAAACGTGCCAAGGTGTGGCAGGGCCAGTGGATGCCAGAGCAGAACTGGAGCAATTAGGACAGACGAGCCCCTCGTGGAGACGCTGACGAGGTCATTTGCATTATTGTTGATTCTAGAAGCTTCCTGTGGCATGATTAACCTTCCCAGAGACTCATCAGAGGAGACGCTCCAGGCTGAAGAGCCCCGGAGCAAAGACTATGGATCCAGGGGATGAAAAGCCACCCAAGTTGGTCATCTATGGATCCAGGGGATGAAAAGCCACCCAGGCTGGTCATCTATGGATCCAGGGGATGAAAAGCCACCCAGGCTGGTCATCTATGGATCCAGGGGATGAAAAGCCACCCAGGCTGGTCATCTATGGATCCAGGGGATGAAAAGCCACCCAGGCTGGTCATCCTGCCACCTTAAGGGTTGGAAACAGGGGAAATCTATGGAAGTACCTGCCAGCAAAGATCTGGTGGGGTTTTTGTGACCCTCTCCCACCCAGAAATGGTCCTGGAGGCGAAAGACTGCCCATGGTTCACTGGAGAAGAGGCAGAGAAGAGCAATTTCTGTAATAAGACCGTATTGGGAGTCCCAAAAATGCTTTCAGCAGCGTCCTTCACCAAAGGCCACGAGGAAAACAAGCAGCACTAGGAGGAAAAGGAAAGTGTTGGAAAGGGGGAGTAATTGGTGGAAAGGTCAGGAGTAAAGTGGGAGTAAAGAGTCAGCCCTGAGTGCTGAGAGCTGCTGGGAGAGACTGGACCGGTCAGGGCTGGAAAGATGAGCCAAGGGGTGAAAAAATGTGGAAAACACCCGGCTGGAGGTGCTGGGAAGGTATTGGGGAAGGAATNTGCATTATTGTTGATTCTAGAAGCTTCCTGTGGCATGATTAACCTTCCCAGAGACTCATCAAAGGAGCCGCTGCATGATGAACCGCCCCGGAGCATCATCTATGGATCCAGGGGATGAAAAGCCACCCAGGCTGGTCATCTATGGATCCAGGGGATGAAAAGCCACCCAAGTTGGTCATCTATGGATCCAGGGGATGAAAAGCCACCCAGGCTGGTCATCTATGGATCCAGGGGATGAAAAGCCACCCAGGCTGGTCATCCTGCCACCTTAAGGGTTGGAAACAGTGGAAATCTATGGAAGTACCTGCCAGCAAAGATCTGGTGGGGTTTTTGTGACCCTCTCCCACCCAGAAATGGTCCTGGAGGCGAAAGACTGCCCATGGTTCACTGGAGAAGAGGCAGAGAAGAGCAATTTCTGTAATAAGACCGTATTGGGAGTCCCAAAAATGCTTTCAGCAGCGTCCTTCACCAAAGGCCACGAGGAAAACAAGCAGCACTAGGAGGAAAAGGAAAGTGTTGGAAAGGGGGAGTAATTGGTGGAAAGGTCAGGAGTAAAGTGGGAGTAAAGAGTCAGCCCTGAGTGCTGAGAGCTGCTGGGAGAGACTGGACCGGTCAGGGCTGGAAAGATGAGCCAAGGGGTGAAAAAATGTGGAAAACACCCGGCTGGAGGTGCTGGGAAGGTATTGGGGAAGGAATTGCCCATTCCTGCCTCAATCTCACCCTCTCTGGGCATTTCTTTCCCTGCTCTACGGCTGGAAGGAGAGTGGGGAGTCAGGGACTGAGCCAGCAGCTCGTTTTGATGCCCAAATTATCAATGACCAGGGTTGGGGTGGGGGGTGGTTGTTGCAGGGCTGTTTTCTTGTGTATCACATGGAGAAAATCAGTGGAAAAGGGAATGGTAACAACCCCCTCCAGCTGTGAAGAGTCACCTGGGCTGGGCTCAAGCGGGGCAGTGCAGGATGAAAACTCACATTTGCAAGGTGGGATTTACTCTTTGGAAGAGGAAATCTGAGGATCCGGAGGTATAAAGGACAACACTGAGCTGGTGGCTGAGAAGGGAAGGATATTTCCACGAGGAAACCCTGGATAAGAGCAGGAAGAGGAACTTCTGTGGGTTGGATGCTGCATCCAGTGGTGCTTCTTCCACTCTCAAAAGGCTGTTTGGAAATGTTGGAGGAAACGGCCACGAGTACAATTTAGAGCCACAAAATCATGGAATGGTTTGGGTGGGGACAGGACCTTAAAGATCACCCAGTTCCACTTAAATATCAACCATTAGCCCAGGTTGCTCCAAGCCCCATCCAACCTGGCCTTGGAGACTTCCAGGGATGGGATTCAGAGGCTGGAAAATCTGTTTGTGAGAGAAGGCTCCATAAGAGGCCCTCAAATGGTCTAATTTTCCCCTGTGGTGCATTGCCAGGGTGGAAGGTTTCTCCCAAGGGGGGACTGAGGGAAGTGGCTGGACTGGAACACAGACTGAAAGAAAGCAGAGGGTTCAAACCATCATCAGTGCAGAGAAACAACCATTGGGATGCTCTGAGGGTTCAAACCATCATCAGTGCAGAGGAATAACCACTGGGGTGCTCTGAGGGCTTCCCTGCCATTCAGGGCCTTCACTCCTGAAAATGGGAATGAAGCCGGGAGGGAGGTGCTGTGCTCAGGGATTCCTGGATGAGCTCCATGAGGCCTGGACTTGGAGCTCAGTGATGAGCTGGGTCCTGGGCAGCTCCAGTATCCAGGTGTTCTCTGGAATCCAGGAATTCTCCAGTATCCCAGGAGTTCTCCAGCATCCAGGAATTCTCCAGCATCCCAGGAGTGATCCAGAATCCAGGAGTTATCCAGAATCCAGGAATTCTCCAGTATCCCAGGAGTGCTCCAGATTCCAGGGATTCTCCAGTATCCCAGGAGTGCTCCAGTATCCAGCAGTTATCCCGAATCAAGGAATTCTCCACTATTCCAGGAGTTCTCCACTATTCCAGGAGTTATCCAGAATCCAGGAATTATCCAGAGTCCAGGAATTCTCCAGGATCCCAGGAATTGTCCAGCCTCCAGGACCTCTTGCTGTGGTCCCAGCGTTACCCTCCTGTGGTGAAGGCAGGTTCTGCAGACCTCCAGCTGTCCTGAGACTGGTGGGACTGGGATGATTCTTTCTCCTACGGCCTTGGGTTGGACTCATCCTTGGCCATCAGGGGCTGCTCTCCCAAGAGTGATAAATGCCGAGCTGTTTGTGGAAAAGACATTTCTTGAAATAGAAACCCTTTCTCCTCTTTCTTTTCATTCCTTATTCATCCTTCCTCTCCCCTTCATGTCCTTATCTCCTCTTTCTCATCTTTTTCTTTTGTCTCCTCTTTCTCCTCTCTTCTCTTTCTCCTCTCTCTTCTTTCCTCCATCCTTTCTCCTCTTTCTTTCCTCTTTCCCTCATCTTTCTCCTCTCTCATTCCTCTCCTCTCCCCTCTCCATTCTCTCTTCTCTCATTCCTCCTCTCTCATCCCTTCTCTGTCTCCTCTCTCATCCCTTCTCCACCTCCACTCTCATCCCTTCTCCATCTCCTCTCTCAGCCCTCCTCCATCTCCTCTCTGCTCTCATCCCTTCTCCATCTCGTCTCCTCTCTCATCCCTTCTCCATCTCCTCTCCACTCTCATTCCTTCTCCATCTCCTCCCTCATTCCTTCTCCATCTCCTCTCCTCTCTCATCCCTTCTCCATCTCCTCTCCACTCTCATTCCTTCTCCATCTCCTCCCTCATTCCTTCTCCATCTCCTCTCCTCTCTCATCCCTTCTCCATCTCCTCTCCACTCTCATTCCTTCTCCATCTCCTCCCTCATTCCTTCTCCATCTCCTCTCCTCTCTCATCCCTTCTCCATCTCCTCTCCACTCTCATTCCTTCTCCATCTCCTCCCTCATTCCTTCTCCATCTCCTCTCCTCTCTCATCCCTTCTCCATCTCCTCTCCACTCTCATTCCTTCTCCATCTCCTCCCTCATTCCTTCTCCATCTCCTCTCCTCTCTCATCCCTTCTCCATCTCCTCTCCACTCTCATTCCTTCTCCATCTCCTCCCTCATTCCTTCTCCATCTCCTCTCCTCTCTCATCCCTTCTCCATCTCCTCTCCACTCTCATTCCTTCTCCATCTCCTCCCTCATTCCTTCTCCATCTCCTCTCCTCTCTCATCCCTTCTCCATCTCCTCTCCACTCTCATTCCTTCTCCATCTCCTCCCTCATTCCTTCTCCATCTCCTCTCCTCTCTCATCCCTTCTCCATCTCCACTCTCATCCCTTCTCCATCTCTTCTCCACTCTCTTCCCTTCTCCATCTCTTCTCCACTCTCTTCCCTTCTCCATCTGCACTCTCATTCCTTCTCCATCTCCATCTCCACTCTCATCCCTTCTCCACCTCCTCTCTGCTCTCATCCCTTCTCCATCTCCACTCTCATCCCTTCTCCATCTCCACTCTCACCCCTTCTCCATCTCCTCTCTCATCCTTTCTCCATCTCCACTCTCACCCCTTCTCCATCTCCACTCTCACCCCTTCTCCATCTCCACTCTCATCCCTTCTCCATCTCCACTCTCACCCCTTCTCCATCTCTGCTCTCATCCCTTCTTCATCTCCTCTCCACTGTCATCCCTCCTCTCCTCTCTCATTCCTCTCCCCTCTCTTCTCCCTCCTCTCTCCTCCTTTCCACTCCCATTCCCCTGGAATTCCTCTCTGGCCACGGATAACGGGCTGTGAAATTCAAAGGCAAAGGCATTTTTCGGGGGGGAGGAATTCAGGCTGTGAAATCGGGTTTATAAACTGAGCACAGCCCCTTAACTGTGCAATCCTAAGCCTGCCTTAAGAGGCTGCTAATCCCCATCTGCCACCGGGGGGGGTGGCCTGTCACACCGTCCCCATCGTCCCCATCTCAGCTGCCTTTGCGCTTCCATGGAGGGGCAGCCTGGAAATAATTTGCCCCTCCTGTAATTAATTACTCTTTGTGTCTTCCCGACCTGGCAGAGCTGCTCCTTTGCATGTGAAATCCCTCCTTGTCCTTCCCCAGCCCGGCTTTTCCTGGCGATGGAGCAGCTGCTTTAGGAGGTCAGAAGGACCTGGAGACCAGGATGGAGGAGGAGGTGGGAAGGAAAAGGGATGTTCAGGAGATTTGTGACATCATGAGGTGGAGAAGGAGGTGAAGGCACAGCCGTCGTTGCCCCAAAATTCCACAATATCCCACAGCACCAGAATGATGTGCCTTGACAAATCCAGGAGGGGAGTAATCTGGTGCAGAGTAAAAGAAGTTCATCCTTGTGCTCTCACTTGGCAGGAAGCAAGAGGAGGTTTCCATGGGATATTGGGCAGGAATTGTTCCTTGGGAGGGTGGGCAGGCCCTGGCACAGGGTGCCCACAGAAGCTGTGGCTGTCCCACATCCCTGGAAGTGTCCAAGGGCACGTTGGAGCCACCTGGGATAGTGGGAGGTGTCCCTGCCCATGGCAGGGGGTGGAACTGGATCATCTTCAAGGTCCCTTCCCACCCAAACCACTCTGGGATTCCACGATTTTGTGATTCTGAGTGAAAGGGAGGAACTCCCTGCTGGAGGAAGCGGAGTCCAAAAAGGGCCATTTCCTCCAACATCCCTGATCCAACAACTTGCAAATATTCCTGTCCTGGACCTGCTCAGCCCCCTCAGAGCAAAGCCAGGATTATTTTGATCCTGGGCTTTAACACAACACCCTGACCCCGAGCTGAGGACAATCGTTGTTTTCTCGCAGGGCCAGACACAGCTGGAAAGCTGGAACCAAAATATTTATCAGCAGCTGAAACTTTGGGCTTTCATTTCAAGCAGCTGATTTTACGACTCCCATTTGGAGGTGTTTAAATTTCCTTGGAAAAGTGATTTGTGGCTTCCTCAGGAGGGGCAGCTCCAACCTCTGCTCTGTGTGAGCAGAGACAGGACCTTGGAATGGCTGGAGCTGGGTCAGGGCAGGATTGGGATGGACATCAGGGAAATTCTGCCCCCAGAGGGTGGTGGGCACTGCCCAGGCTCCCCAGGGTGGTGGGCACTGACCAGGCTCCAGGGGTGTTGGGACAATGGGACAGGGACAGGGTGGGATTGTTGGGGTGTCTGTGCAGGACCAGGAGTTGGACTGGATGGTCCTTGGGGGTCCCTTCCAGCTCAGGATGTCCCGTGATTCTGTCATTCCATGAAAATAAATGAACTGGCAGAGCTGCAGCATTTTCTGTGTTTCGGGCTGAGCTGCTCCACGAGTGAGGGAAAGTCTCACCTGTCCCACCCTGAGCAGCATCTCTGCCCCAGAACAGCATCTTCTGGGAGCTCAGCACGGTGGGGATTCGCCCCTTGCTGGAATTCTGGCACAGCAAGCGCAGGAATGTGTGTTGGGGTGGGATGTTCTCCAGCTCCTGCTCTTGACTCCTCTTCTTCCATAAATTCATGCTGCAAAATTTGGCTGGAGCAGGTTCGTGTGCTGGTTTAAAAGTAAACCGGCAGGAGAAACGAACCCAACTCAAAAGAGTTTAGAAGTCAGAACTACAATTTAATAAAAAGATTACAATAGATACACTGATACAAAGGAAAATTGGTTTCAGCCCTCAAAACCCAGTTGTCCAACCCAGCCCCCTGGGGCACAAACAGAATGGTGCTCACCAGCCCCTGTGCTGAGCACCACGTGGTGCCCCTGAGTCCAAAGCAAAAAGAAAAGGGAAACCTGTTTTCCTTCCAGAAGGTTGATGGTCACAGTCTGGTTGAGAGTGGCAGTTGCAGTCCTGTTGAGGTTCTGGTCCTCCTCTCAGTCTGACGAGTGAGTGAGAGCCCCAAGCCCCCAAACCCCAAGCTTATCTATGCTTGGGTTCAGATGGGAACACCCAGTACCTCCCCCAGGGTGAGGGGTTTCACAATGGGCAATTCACTCAGTGAGTCACAGGATATTTTGGTCTACTTGATGTCCCATGAGCAGCCATGACCCCTCAGGTTGGGTGTGAAGGTGTTAATGATTCCCAGAGGGGAGTTATCCCACCTGAATCCTTGGTGTGCAGACAGAGAACCCTCTTATCTCTGTTTTCTCATGCACCCAGCTCATAGCCTGAGGTGTCAGGTGTGCCCTGGGCAGCTGCTGCAAACAATGATCATTAACAGTTCATGATAAATGGCAGAGAGGGGATGGAATACACAGTTCCAGTTACACCCACACAGGGATAAACTGGTCCCAGCCACTATAACTGGGACAGTTCGCCAGGTCCACCTTGGATGGCAGAGCAGCCTCGGGAAATGCTCCAAAAGCCCTTTCCCCACCCTCGTGGCGCTGAAGATGGTCCTTCCCCGGCTCCTGCCACCGGGATAACGGGATGTTGCTGGGACAACCGTGGGCATCTCTGCAGGGACAGGCTGGAAGCGAACGGAGGATGCAGGGACAGGGAATGGCATCAGGAGCAGCATTTCCTTGGTGGCTTTTCCCACCCTTTGATGTGGAGGCCCTGCCTTGTCCTCACCTGCTTCCGTGGTCGGAAGGGCCACGGGCTGGGAAATTCCTCCTGCTGCAAAATCCCAGCGTTTTCCTGCTTGTTGTCCAGCCCTGGTGGCTCCCAGAGGGGTTGTCCCCGTGGGCTGGGCATGGACCAGCTCTCGTTGCCACCACGGCCTTTCCCACCCTTGGATTTTTACCCACCGCCAACATCTGCATCTTTCTCTCCATCTTTGCTCCAAGTGTCCTTCCTGGGAAATTCCCTCTCTGAATCAGCCTCGGTACCAACCTGGAACCTCCCAGGGATGGTCCTGTCCAGGCAGGATGACTCCCAAAACAGTCCTGCTGCCTTCCCAGGCATGGCAGATCCACAGGATCATGGAATTGTTTGGGTTGGAAAAGACCTTCATGGCCATCGGGTCCAACCATCCACCATCAGCACCATGTTCAGCGTGACGCGTGTCCCCAAGTGCCACATCCACGTGTTTTTGGAACATTCCCAGGTGTGTGGACTCCATGGGATAATCCAGGTGGGCAGGACCTTGGGAGGTCAGGTCTGGGTCAGGGCTGTTCATGAGAGATGGTGCTTTAACTCACACCCACCTCTGGAGCTCCTGATGCTCCACACAAGCTCCAAAATTCCCTTCCTTCATGAACAACACCCAGGAGCTGCTTTTCTTCTCAAAATTGTCCTACTTTGGAATTCCTGATGCTCCACACAAGCTCCAAAATTCCCTTCCTGCCCAGACAACACCCAGGAGCTGCTTCTCTTCCCAAAATTGTCCTCCTCTGGAGCTCCTGATGCTCCACACAAGCTCCAAAATTCCCTTCCTTCATTAACAACACCCAGGAGCTGCTTCTCTTCCCAAAATTGTCCTTTGGAGCTCCTGATGGTCCACACAAGCTCCAAAATTCCCTTCCTTCCTGAACAACAGCCCAGGACCTGCTTTT
This sequence comes from Grallaria varia, assembly GCA_013396735.1. Taxonomy (NCBI): domain Eukaryota; kingdom Metazoa; phylum Chordata; class Aves; order Passeriformes; family Formicariidae; genus Grallaria; species Grallaria varia. Next base: position 58,892 of record VWZG01011324.1, read on the forward strand.
CTTCCCAAAATTGTCCTCTGGAGCTCCTGATGCTCCACACAAGCTCCAAAATTCCCTTCTTTCTCAGGCAACACCCAGAAGCTGGTTTTTACTCCTCTAAATTGTCCTTTGGAGCTCCTGATGCTCCACACAAGCTCCAAAATTCCCTTCTTTCTCAGGCAACACCCAGAAGCTGGTTTTTACTCCTCTAAATTGTCCTTTGGAGCTCCTGATGCTCCACACAAGCTCCAAAATTCCCTTCTTTCTCAGGCAACACCCAGAAGCTGGTTTTTACTCCTCTAAATTGTCCTTTGGAGTTCCTCATGGTCCACATAAGCTCCAAAATTCCCTTCCTTCCTGAACAACAGCCCAGGAGCTGCTTTTCCCCTCTAAACTGTCCTCCTTTGGAGCTCCTGATGGTCCACACAAGCTCCAAAATTCCCTTCTTTCTCAGGCAACACCCAGAAGCTGGTTTTTACTCCTCTAAATTGTCCTTTGGAGCTCCTGATGCTCCACACAAGCTCCAACACTCCCTTCCTGCCCAGACAACATCCAGGAGCTGCTTTTCTCCCCAAAATTGTGCTCCTTTGGAGCTCCTGATGCTCCACACACCTCCAAAATTCCCTTCCTTCCCACACAACACCCAGGAGCTGCTTCTCTTCCCAAAATTCTCCTCCTGGGCTGTCCAAACTCCGGCCATCGCTGCTGAGCACACCAAGGACAAAGGCAGAGTTATGAACCCGCTCCAGCACCGAGATAAGACTCGTTATAATTAAAAACTTTTTATGTGCAGAAATGAATCCCAGCTCCTTCTCCTCCTGGGACACTTCAACTCTTCACAGCTTCTCTTGTTAGTGGTGGAACCGTTTCTTTCTCAGCTTCAGGCTCGGAAAACCTGCGGGAAGGAAAGAAATCCACGCTGAGCCGACCCTGCTGAGCCTCCTGAGCGCTGGGAATGCGACTGGGATTCCACCCGGAGCACTGGAGAGCTTTGGGATGGTGTCACTGTGCCTTCAGGGAGGGCGGGCTCAAAGTCAAGGATCAAACTGGGAGCCTCGGAGCTGGTGAGTTTCCCAATAATATTCCCATTGGATTTGCTGGAGAAGGGCAGGGGGTTTCACTGATGGGACAACCTGGGTTTGGGGCAGTGGCCTGGTGGGTCAGCAGCTGTTCCTCAACTCGGGGAAGCTCCAGGAGCTTCCTGCAGAATCCAGGAATCACAGTTCCATCAAGGCACAGTTCCTGGTAGCCAAGGGTGAGTCCAACCCAAGGCTGTAGGACACAGAATCATCCCAGTCCCACCAGTTTCAGGACAGCTGGAGGTCTGCGGACCCTGCCTGCACCATGGGAGGGTAAAACTGGGACCACAGCAAGAGATGCTGGAGACTGGAGAATTCCTGGATTCTGGAGCATTCCTGGATTCTGCAGAATTCCTGGATTCTGGAGCACACCTTGGATACCAGAGAATTCCTGGATTCTGGAGGACTCCTGGATTCTGGAGCAATCCTGGATACTGAAGCACTCCTGGGATGCTGGAGAATTCCTGGATTCTGGAGCACTCCTGGATTCTGCAGAATTCCTGGATTCTGGAGCACACCTTGGATACTGGAGAATACCTGGGCGCTGGAGAATTGCTGGATTCTGGAGCATTCCTGGAATTCTGGAGAACTCCTGGATTCTGGAGCATTCCTGGGATACTTGAGAACTCCTGGATTCTGGAGTAATCCTGGAATACTGGAGAATTCCTAGAATCTGGAGCTCTCCTGGATGCTGGAGAACTCCTGGATTCTGGAGCATTCCTGGGTTCTGGAGCACTTCTGGGATACTGGAGAATTCCTGGATTCTGGACAACTGCTGGATTCTGGAGCATTCCTGGGTACTGGAGCATTCCTGGGATAGTGGAGCACTCCTGGGATACTGGAGAATACCTGGACGCTGGAGAACTCCTGGATACTGGAGAAATCCTGGGATTCTGGAGAATTCCTGGATACTGGAGCACTCCTGGAATACTGGAGAATACCTGGATGCTGGAGAATTCCTGGATTCTGGACAACTGCTGGATTCTGGAGCATTCCTGGGTTCTGGAGCACTCCTGGATTCTGCAGCTGGAGCACTCCAGAGATACTGGAGCACTCCTGGGATACTGGAGAATTCCTGGAGCACTCCTGGAATACTGGAGAATACCTGGATGCTGGAGAATTCCTGGATTCTGGAGAACTCCTAGATACTGAAGCACTCCTGGATTGTGGAGCATTCCTGGGTTCTGGAGCACTCCTGGATTCTGGAGAAATCCCAGATTCTGGAGAATTCCCGAATGCTGGAGCATTCCTGGGATACTGAAGCATTCCTGGATTCTGAAGAATTCCTGGATTCTGGAGCACATCTGGGATACTGGAGAATTCCTGAATTCTGGAGCACTCCTGGGATACTGAAGCACTCCTGGGATTCTGGAGAATACCTGGATTCTGGAGCACTCCTGGATTCTGGAGCAATCCTGGATTCTGGAGCATTCCTGGGATTCTGGAGCATTCCTGGGATACTGGAGAATTCCTGGATTCTGGAGAAATCCTGAATTCTGCAGAATCCCTGGACGCTGGATAACTCCTGGATTCTGGAGCATTCCTGGCATTCTGGAGCACTCCTGGATTCTGGATAACTCCTGGATACTGGAGAATTCCTGGATTCTGGAGCACTCCTGGGATACTGGAGAATTCCTGGCATTCTGGAGAATTCCTGGCATTCTGGAGCACTCCTGGATGCTGGAGCACTCCTGGGATACTGGAGAATTCCTGGATTCTGGAAAATTCCTGGGTAATGGAGTACTCCTGGATACTGGAGAATTCCTGGACGCTGGATAACTCCTGGATTCTGGAGCATTCCTGGGATACTGGAGAATTCCTGGATGCTGGAGAACTGCTGGGTTCTAGAGAACTCCTGGGATACTGGAGAATCCCTGGGTGCTGGAGAATTCCTGGATGCTGGATAACTCCTGGGTTCTGGAGCATTCCTGGGATACTGGAGAATTCCTGGACGCTGGAGAGCTGCTGGATTCTGGAGCACTCCTGGATACTGAAGCACTCCTGGATTCTGGAGCACATCTGGGATACTGGAGAATTCCTGAATGCTGGAGAACTCCCAGATTCTGGAGCATTCCTGGGATTCTGGAGCACTCCAGAGATACTGGAGCACTCCTGGGATACTGGAGAATTCCTGGAGACTGAAGCATTCCTGGGATACTGGAGCATTCCTGGGTTCTGGGGCACTCCTGGATTCTGGAGAATTCCTGAACACTGGAGAACTGCTGGGTTCTGGAGCACTCCTGGGATACTGGAGAACTCCTGGATTCTGGATAACTTCTGGATACTGGATAACCCCTTTCCCGGGAAGGAAAGCTGAAGGAGGCTGCCGGGCAATTCCCAACCCTCAGCTGGGGGAACCAGGGAAGCAAACGTGGTTTGGGTCAGCAAAGCCCATGGGAATGGATCCAAGTGTGTGCAAGGCTGGGGTGGAAGGAGAAGACTCTGCCTGGCTCTGACCTTGGGGCCCTGCTGACCTGTCTGCTCCCTGGGGAACATCTGACCCTCCTCCAGGGGGGATTTGCCAGTGCCTGACCAGTTTGGTTGCCTTATGAGGGGACAGCAGGAGAGACCAATGGGTGTCACACCCCCGGCCTTGAAGGAGGTGTTTGACGTCATCTCCCTTGTCATAAACACGGGGGGACTCCATGGAATGCTGGCTGAAGCCACCAGTTTGAGGCCCCAACTGGTGGCCACCTCCCAGCGGCTTCCTCTTGGGACCCCACATCCCTCAACCCCAGCACTGGTGAGGTCACATCTGTCCCCTTTTGGGCTCCCCAGCTCAGGAGATGGATTGACTGGACCACCAGGATGGCTGAGGGTTCAGGGAACCAGGGGAGGCTGCAGGAAGGGAAAGGGGGATCCAATGGGATGGCCAAACTCCTGGAAGATGACAGGTATTGATCACAGTTTGGAAGGGCAGAACTTCTGGTTGGTCATAAGGTCGGTCTTTCCCATTGCGGTGATTAAAGAATGAGAGAGGGGCCTGAGGGGTGGTGGGATCTCCATCACGGGAGGAATTCCACACTTGCCTTCACAGCCCTTGAGGGAGGTCAACTCTGCTCTGCCAGGGGTTGGATGGTGGAGAGACCTGCAGGGTCCACACTGACCACGCTCCTGCCAGGATTGTGTTGGCACAGCAGGATGTGACAGGTCCCTCCTGGTTTTGGACATGGAGATGCTCGCTAAGAACCTCACCCTGAGAGGGTTAAGACAAGAACTGAGCTCTTGGGGAATACCAGGAATAAGACAACTCCAGCTTTGCCTGTGGCAAACAAACTCCTGCTCCAATTTCCCGGACAATTTGGGTTTCTTGGGAGAAACTCAGAGCAGCAGGGAGTGGGTGGAGGGGTCCAGGTGGGCAGGACCATCCCACCTCAGCAAAGGGTGGTGCTGCAGGATGGCCAGGGGCACCTCCCACCAGCCCAGGTGGCTCCAAGCCCCGTCCAACCTGTCCTTGGACAATTCCAGGGACGGGGCGGCCACGGAATAACCTGTGCCAGGGTCAGAGTGGCATCCAGGAATTCTGACCCCTCATCAAGGGCATGATAACGAGTGGCCCCTCGTGACAAGAAAGACATGGAAGGGCTGGAGGGTGTCCAGAGATGGGAACGGGTCTGGGGAAGGGGCTGGAGAAATCCTGAGGGATCTGGGGGGGCTCAGCCTGGAGAAAAGGAGGCTCAGGGGGGACCTTCTCGCTCCCTGCAACTCCTTGACAGGAGGGGGAAAAGCCCAGGGGTGGTTCTGGCTCTGCTCCCAGGGAACAGGGACAGGAGGGGAGGAAACGGCCTCAAATTGCACCAGGAGAGGTTTAAACTGGATACTGGGAAAATTCCTGCATGGAAAGGGTTGTCCAGCCCTGACACAGGCTGCCCAGGGCAGTGGTGGAGTCCCCACCCCTGGGACTATTCCAAAGACACGTGGATGTGGCACTTGAGGACGTGTTTCATGGTGAACATGGTGGTGCTGGTTGGTGGTTGGACTTGATGACCTTGAAGGTCTTGTCCATCCCTAACCATTCCACGATTCTGTGGATCTTTTCCAACCCTAACAATTCCATGATTCCGTGGATCTGCTGTGCCTGGGAAGGCAACAGGGTCGTTTTGGGAGTCATCCTGCCTTGAAGGAAGCCTGGAATGGACAGGTTGTCCCTTCACACCTGGAAAAACAGGTTTTCCTTTCCTTTTCCTTTCCTTTTCCTTTCCTTTTCCTTTCCTTTTCCTTTCCTTTTCCTTTCCTTTTCCTTTCCTTTTCCTTTCCTTTTCCTTTCCTTTTCCTTTCCTTTTCCTT
>VWZG01011325.1:0-53914 GCA_013396735.1 Grallaria varia
CTCTATAAAAGAATCTGGTGCAACAAATATCTGAAGAGAAGTACGAAGATCAGTGTCTATAAAGTCACTGTGCTGTCCACTCTTGTATATGGGTCTGAATTGTGGGGCATCTTCTGCCGCCACCTGTGTCTCCTTGAACGCTTCCATCAGCGCTGCCTCCGCACTATCCTGAACACCCACTGGTCTGATTATGTGACAAATGTGTCTGTCCTTGAACAGGCAGCAGTCACCAGTATTGAGGCCATGCTGCTGAGAATACAGCTGCGCTGGGCAGGGCATGTCTCCAGGATGGAGGATCACCGCCTCCCTAAGATTGTGCTCTATGGTGAACTTGCCACTGGCTGCCGCAAGAGAGGAGGCCTGAAGAGGAGATACAAGGACTCCCTGAAACAATACCTCAGCCTTGGCCATATCGACTACCAGCAATGGTCCGCTCTGGCCTTCAGTCGGGAGACATGGAGACACACCATCCATAACGCTGCTGCTTCCTTTGAGAATGCACACAGAATCAGTCTGGAGGAGAAAAGACAACACAGAAAGAGCCGTGCCTCACCAACACCGCCTAGGGAGACTTTCTGCTGTGCTTTTTGCAACCACACTTGCCTGTCTTGCATGGGCCTTTTTAGCCATCAGCACGCTTGCAGCAAGCGTGGGTAGAGCCCTTCCCAAATCTTCGTTCGTGAAGCCTAGCCATGGTGATGGTGATGATGATGAATTTCTCAGAAAAGCACCTTGAAGTTTTTTGTAGTTTGGAAGCCTTAGATGTTTAGGAACTTAGTGTAGTTACCTTTTTGAATTGTTCAAAAAAGCACCTGCAATCAAAAATATTGTAAATAAAGTTGAACTTTCCTGGTTCCATTGGTGTTGTAGTTGAGACAGACATATGACAAGATAGCCAAGAAAGTCAGGCATAGATTCTATTTATTTTTAGCACAGTTACTTTTTATATCACTCCTAAGTGTATGTGCACTAACATTAGTGGTGTTTCTTATATACAAACAATCACTCATTGCCCACAGTGGTAACCTTCTGTCTCTGTACAAATTCACCCACCTTGTTATTCCTTATCTTGTAGTTTTCTGGGTTCTCTCAGCACCTGAAAATTGTTTACAATTCTCTAGCTCAGGGCTGTAACTTCTGTGCATACGCAATTATCTCGCCAAGGTCAATTTCTTCTTGCTCTGCCAAGAGGTTTGCAGATTCCGTGTAGTCCTCCACACACTAGAAATATTTAACAAGAGAACACATGAACAAAACAGTCTCCACCCCATGGTCTTAGAGGATTTGATAACATGAGAAAAATAGATTGAGAAAAACCTTTAACAAATGATATAATGAGATACAAGAAAATGAAGCAATTAGCTCAAACTTTCTTTTGTGGCCATTGCAAACCAGTCAAACTAAAGGATTTCAAGGAAAACTGCAAGCACATCTTGGTAAACACACTGAATGTTTGCAGAGCAGCAAGAACAGAGGATATTGCAATCCAACAGATGATGTTACTCAGGAATAACTATGGAAGCCTTAAGAATAGCCTTAATCAATTTAACAGGCAAAAGAACCAGTGGAACCCTGTTTACAACAAGTTTATGGCCTGTTACCCCTACCTTTCTCAGTGTTATGAATTCCTTCCCATCTCCACAAAAGGGATGCTTGGTTTGTTCCTCTGCACATCTCCCAGCCATAGAAGAGCGCTGGCAGTGCACAGCCTGACCGAGAATTATGTGCACACTGTCAAGTCCTGTGACTAGAGAGGCGCTGGCTCTGTAGCGACATTGTAGCCACGTTCCCTTCATCTGGAAGTACTAGATTGGGTTATTTCATCTCTATCAAGATACCCATTTTCTTGGGAATCACAAGCCTGGGCCACAGGAGCATCACACCTCACCGGCAAGGTGCCATTGCCTCATGTTTCACCTTACCGAGGGGATTTGCCTCTTCCATCCCAAACACTACTGACGATGCCAAAAAGGACAGAAACAAGCACGAAGCAACAAACTGCTTTCATTAGGAGTTGTTTCCAGGGCAGAAGTTGGAAACCGACTCAGAGGCAGCAGCTTTTTACAGCATTTAAGACTTCACTACTCAAATCACAGAATCTATTTTTGAACCGTCCCTGGAGGTGTTTAAGGAACTGGATGTGGCACTCAGTGCCATGATCTGTTGACATTGTGGTGGTTTGGGCACAGGTTAGACTCGATAATCTCAGTTTTTTCCAACATTAATTCTGGCGCTGAGGGCGTTGCTGAGGGCGTTGCTGAGGGCGGTGCTGAGGGCGGTGCTGAGGGCGGTGCTGAGGGCGGTGCTAGGGCGGTGCTGAGGGCGGAGCTGAGGGCGGAGCTAAGGGCGTTGCTGAGGGCGTTGCTGAGGGCGGCACTGAGGGCGGTGCTGAGGGCGGAGCTAAGGGCGTTGCTGAGGGCGGTGCTGAGGGCGGCACTGAGGGCGGTGCTGAGGGCGTTGCTGAGGGCGGAGCTAAGGGCGTTGCTGAGGGCGGTGCTGAGGGCGGCACTGAGGGCGGTGCTGAGGGCGGAGCTGAGGGCGTTGCTGAGGGCGGAGCTAAGGGCGTTGCTGAGGGCGGTGCTGAGGGAGGCACTGAGGGCGGCGCTGAGGGCGCTGCTGAGAGCGTTGCTGAGGGCGGCACTGAGGGCGTTGCTGAGGGTCGAGCTGAGGGCGGCGCGGGTGGGAGCGGCCGCGGCCCGCGCTGAGCTTCCGGTGTGGGTGCGTGAGGGCGATCGCCGCGGCGCTGCAGGGGATTCCCTACCGGGAGAGAGCCGAAGGGTGGCTTCCGTCGCTGCTCCCGCCTCAGGGCGTCCCCCGCGCCTTGGCGGTGCCGCCTCCGCCCCTGTGGAGCGACGCTCGCCTTCCATGTCCGCGAGCGGCGGGAATAAGCGCTTTTGTGGCGGGTGTTTGCCGAGGGGAGCTCCGCGGTGGGAACGCGGGCACAGCCAGGTGAGCGTCGGTGGCGGTGAAGGTTTGTATTCTGCATCGAGTAACAGCGTGAATAATAGCTTTGCTTAGTTGAACTCTAATAAGTAAAAACTGCTCTTGAGGATAATGGCCAAACCCACATGTGTCTCTGTATTGTTGCGTCATTAGTTATGAAAACACGGCTTACGCCTGCAAGGTAAAAAAAAGGTAGAAAAAACTCTCTTGCCAGTTGCTTATGGAATTTTCTTTATAGGCTAAAATCAATATTTTTAGTTACGTGTTACAATTTTGATGGTTTTAGTATTTCCTAATGTGCCTTGATCAGAGTGCACCTTAGCAAAATACTGGCAGAATGACTTCTGTGCAGTCGATATTCCTGTGATTGGGCAGTGGGTGGAGGTGCTGTCCTAAGGACTGTCGCTGTCCCTCATTGGTGTTGCAGGAAAACTTGGCAGCGCAGTGGTAAGTAAGGTGAGGTCGGGGTGCCTGAAGTGCTGCAGCTGTGCCTCACCCAGACCTCAGAATTTCACCTGGAAGCAAGTTTTGTGGGACGGCTTTGGGTGGCCAGAGGTGAAAGACCAGCTCTTGATTCCAAAGACCTTGGTAGTAAAAAAGGCTTCTGCCTGAACCAAGAGAGTAATTCTGGTTCAAAAATCTGTGTTTATTGAACTTTGCGAGACTGTTCATTATGCTGTCGTGTGAACAAATCATGGTTTTTCAAATATTGCCTGTTCATATGTATTTACCTTGTCTGGCTGTAGTTTCTTACTTTCTAAATTTTTAGGCTCTAACTGAAACTCAGACTAAATGCACTGTGAAGTGGTAAGAATTGCCTTTCCTATGGAAGAGTGTAATTCTCTCTTAAAAAAAAAAAAATTATACATTTTTATAGGTGCCAAAGACAAAATTGATGTTGTCTTGTGTGCCAGCTGAGCCCTAAGTTGTTTGAGGCCTACTCAGAGTCTGATACATGGATTGATGTTTCTTTTACTTCATGAATGTGAAATCAAAGTCCTAAAATACTGACTTTGTGTAACACACCTAAGAAGAGATTCTCTAAGCAGTACTGTATTTAATATTTTAGAATAAGTATATATAGCTGTAAAGAAGGTTCTTGGAATGAAATTCTAGTCTCTGACATGGATGAGTTTAAAAGTTGAATTTTACCTGAGTGCTTTTTGAAGTATTAGCAGCCAGAACTACAAATAATAATGCTCCCTTCCATGGCATGTTTTTGTGATAAACTGGAACTTTTATCAGAATGCATTTAAGGATTCACTGTTGAAGGTTAGCTTCTAATGGGGGGGAGGGGGTGTGTGTGTGTGTGTAAAATTTGTCCCTTTTTGCACCTGTGGCCTCTCATGATTACATCCTTTAGCTGCTAAGGGCAGCCACTTTCCTCTTCCTGTTTCTTTGCATTTTTTTTTTCTGTTAACTCCTTTCTATCCCCTCTGTCTTTTTCCTATATCCTCCTTTAGAGAACTAGAAAAAGTCCCATGGGATATGTATAAAGAGAAATAGGCAAGAAGTTGTTTAAATCAAGATATAGCCATTACCTTCTCCATTTCCTTTTTCTTTGTCATTGCCTGTTCCAGTTACAAAGGTGTTACTCAGATTCTTACAGGTTAGATTCAAATATTGGATTTGGAAGGGATCTACAAATATCACCTAGTTGAACTGCCTGACCAGTTCAGGGCTGACCAGAAATTAAAGCGTGTTCTTTAGAGTAGTGTCCAAATGCCTCTTAAACACTGAGAGTTTTAGGGCCTCAATCTCCTCTCTGGGGGAGCCTATTCCAGTGTTTGACCACCATCTTGGAGAAGAAATGCGTCCTAATGTCCAGTCTAAACCTTCCGTGGCACAGCTTTGAACTGCTCCCATGCACCCTCTCACTGGGTACCAGGGAGAAGAGCTCAGCACTTCCTCTGCACTTATTTCATCTGCTCAGGACGCAGTGGGGAGCAATGAGGTTGCTCCTTGGCCTCCTTTCCTCCAAACTAGACAAACTAATTGAATTTGATACACAATGTGATCTGTTGCCCTTAAACCTTGCAAATCATGTGTTCGTGTGTTTTCTAGGCAAAAACTTCTTTTTTTTGTTGAATTTCTTAAAGGAAAACAATGAATGTGAAAGGAATGCCATTCATTATTACTACAATCTCTGTAGGCCCTTTCAGTTCCTGTGTTCTTTTAAAGAGTTGGGCTGAATAGAAGAATTTTACAAGCATGTTTTTTTGCCCTCAAAGCACTGTACTGTTAAACATATTTCTGACTGCCAGTCACACTTATGTAATAATGACCAGTGTTCTAGCTGTGATTTTCAAACTTGGTTTTTTTCAGATTTGAGGCCAAATATGGCACTTGGACACTGTGAAACAGAAGAGATTTTGCGAGTTACTGCTGAGCAGGTGTGTGAACTCAGGAATGGAAGTAGTAAGAATTTTGGCGATGAAATTTTGCAACAAACAACTTTGCATACATACATAGAGCACAGCCCACTTCAGTGTGGCCTGGCCCTGCTTTGGGTCCATCACACAACTCAAGTTGCTTGTTGTTTTTCCAAGCAGCAACAGCAGAAGAACAAAACTGTCCTAACAGTGATTTATGGGATTTTTGGTGCTGTTTCAAAAGTTTTATTAGACTTCAAAGCATTATTTATTTGTTTATTTGAATTTATCAAGCATTTTAAGAATGCTTGACTTCTAATATAGTACAATTTTTTGATTTGATCGGCTTCTCTTTTCTATGAGCTAGAACTCATATTGGGCTAATTTTTGTACTGAGTACCATAAACCTGTTTGAAAGTCTGTGCAGAAATTAGGGCATCTGCACATTCTTGGTGCTGAGATGCATGGAAACAGACTTAACACTTAGACAAACTTACGATCTTTTAAGATTGAGGTAAAGGTAATTCCCCCTCAGATGCAATTATGCTTTATATCAGAAATCTCCAGGAGAATAAAATACAATTTTTTCATACTGGGCCAGCACTCTAGGGGTTTTGAACATAAACCTGAAAGTAATTCTGTGGGGTGCTGTGTACAATTACAGTACAGACAGTTTTGGGTTGCATATAAAGGTTTACAACTACATACTGTTATGTGCAAGTACTAATATGTCAATTATTCCATTGCAGGAAAATGCCCTTGGTGGTGATGGCATCTGTGGATCCAGGGTGACGGACCAAAGGTAAGTGCTTCCATGTGATAAGTGGGAGTACTACAATGAATTAGAGGGAAGTTGTCATCTGTTCATAGAAACATCCAGGTGAACTGGGTCTTACCTGCACGTGTTCAAAGGTCTGAGAACTTATGAGTGGAGTCTGTCGAGGTGTTACTGTAGCAGTTATTTTTAGATAGTATTATGTTTACTCAGGAAATGAAATTCCTGACTTTGCTTCCCCAATCTGTAAAATAAAGGATGAAAGATGAATGAAGGAATTCTCTAGGCTAAACTTTTAAGATAATAACCAAAAGTTCTGGTAGGATTGTACTGAGCTGGGTAACCCAGGTAACTGCTGTCTGTTGAGGTCAGGTGGATGTTTTTAAAAATGTTTATTTGACAGTCTTAAACTAAGAGTTGCCTATCCAGAAATGGTTTCATAATCACTGTAATTTCCTGTTACAAAAATAAGCGAACCTTTCTTCTTAGCTTTTAAGGCATTATCACTCTAGACTAATGCAGAATTTTCAAAGAATTACTATCAATTATAAAAATATTAGGAAGGAAAAAGAATAGAAGTAGAATGACAGTATCTGTGTATGAAATATTAATGTATTAATGGTCATTTATAGTGTCCCATGTTCTAGATCTGTTCTACAGGACTCTTGCTGTTAATGATCATCGTTTGAAAAGAGTAGTTAACTCTGTTCATTTGATTCTGGGGAATGTCAAGCTTGGAACACAAGAAAAGTGACTGTTCTGGTCTCTAGATTAAGAATCTTTCAAATGAGTTAATTATCAGAATGTTTCAGCATTTGCAAAACTTATTTTGAGCATATTTTTCAACTTTTTAGCTTCTCAACTCTAGTCACAGAGTATGATAAACACCTGAAGGAAACAAAAGAACAGCTGCAGCTTTATCAGGTATGGATGTTTCTAACATTTCAAACTGTATATTGTTAGTGGTCTTAGTATCTGGGCCACTAGTTTTTGTCATGCTTCACGAACCTGCTAGACTGCAGTCTGCCTCAAGTGGATGAACAGAGAGCTTTCTGAGAAAAGGCTGGAACATTGTCCAAGTTGCAGCAGTTTACTGTTTGGAGAAGCAATGCTGTGAAATGAAACATGCATGCTTTATATCTCTCTTTATATATAATCTGTATGATATGGTTGCAGACATATTTCCAGGTGACATTGAGACATGGCCACTGTTTCCCTCTTTACTTCCGTGTCTGATCTGATACAGTCCAACTCCATCCTGCAAGCATGGATACACCCAGCTTTCTGCATTCTTGTTAATTCTTCAGATTCAAGTATTTCTTGAAATGTGTATTACCATGGAGGCTGAGGTGGAAGGGAACTGTCCTCCCGTCTGTCACAGAAAAGGAAACTCCTAAATGCTTTGTAACATAACTGAAAAGCAAAGTGATATGTTTAAAACCTGTGGCACACAGAAAGCAGTTTTTATTTGTGATCTACGTGCGGAAGTAGAGCCCTTCCTAAACCTTTGTCCGCGAAGCCTAGCCGTGATGATGATGACATGCAGAAGTTACACACTTGTTTTGGTTTAATGCACTGAATTTGTTTGATCTGACCATCATAAAGATTTTGCAAATAAATACTTCAAGCTTGACCCATTTCAGTAGGCAGCAGAAGTACCACGGTTTTATTGCAGTAGTTAACAAAACAGCAAGTTTGATTCACATAACTGAAGTTTCTCCTCAGTTAATTCCTGAACTTTTCTCAAATGCTTACAGCATAGAATATGAGAGTTATCCATTGTGCCCCTAAAAGAGCTTGAGTTAATTAACAATCAGTTTGTAAGAGCGATAAGAATTTCAAAAGGTTAAGTTTAATGCCTGTAATAGCTTCTGAATGCTGAGGTGTAACAGGACTTTGCAGCTGTTAAATTTAAGTGCCATGCCTTAAAAAAGAAATTGACTTTAATTTACTGTATTATGCTGAATTAAGTTGTCCATTTTTTACAGTATCAGTCAGAAATGAAAGTGTTAGAAAGAGTTTGTGTAATTTAAATGAGTGCTTACTCTTGCATGTCTTGGTGTCAGGCACAAATGAGTGAGATGAGGCTAAAATTGGAAGAAGTCACCAAGGAAAACGAAAGGTAAATAATTGCACTGTCATGTTACTACCACTGTTTCTCTTGGTTTCTGAATATTTAAAAGCTTCTTTTCTAAGACCTTGAACTCTTTGAAGTCTTCAGCTACTAAGCAGATTCAGGATCTTAATGTTAGACTCTTAAAGTGCCTAATACATGTTACAGCACCAGAGATAGAAGATTGAACCATATTGCTAAAATAACTAGATATGAAACTATTTCAAACTGTCTATTGTGTTTATCGAATGTAACTTAATAGATTTAAATCTGATTTAGAAGTAAGTAGTATGTACAGATGGAAGGCACAATATATTTCACTTGTTAAAATCCCTGTTAAAAGAAATCGCTGAACTTAATTCTTTGAATTTCAGGCTGCATACAGAGTTGAAAGAGGTTCTTGAGAAGCAATTGGAGGCTCTTCCTTTCACTCATCTGGAAACTGATATTCCTACAGATGAGGGCATAGTGAGAAACCTTCAAGAACAACTACGACTGGCAAAGCAAGTGTGTGAGATGAAAACATTTATACTCTTTTATTTCTCTTGTTGTGCCTTTGCAGATTAGGGAAAACGCTTTCATTTTTTGATTCAGAATTAATTTGTTCAGAGTTCCTGGAAACTGTTTTGAGACCCTCTTGACATGGAACTTAAAGACCTGAAAGAACTTCTTTCCTAGGTTCATGGAAGAATTTTTTTATATTAATTTGGGCCAGTAATTTTAACTAGTTGATTTGATCCTTATGTTGAATTCATGACCAGCAACTTAATGATACATTTTATTCAATTCAAGTTTTTTGTAGTAGCTTGTCATTTTAGACAAAATCATTGTAACATCATATGAGGAGGCAAGTATATGTGGGATATAGAAAATAATATTTAAATCTGAAAATAGAGTCAAATTTTGTTCAGCTTATTACAACAATCTGTCAGTCCTGTTGTGTATGATTAAGTTGAAGTTAATTTTGACAGCTAAATTTGATATTTGAGTATTATCTACACTGTAGCCCTACCTTAAATACCTGTGAAAGTTTGAGCTCTTCAAAAAAAAAAGCAGAAAACTTGTGATTCACTTGTAAGTGGAATTTGAACTTCTGAGCATCTGCTTTTCTGCATCTGAATTTGGTTTATTGTCTGTGGAGTAAAAATGTGAGTAGAGAAAAGTATAGGTAATGTCATTTCTTCAAAATTGAAGATAAGACCTCTCTTTTTAGAGAATGATAGATGAAGATAAATGTGCTGTTATGGAATATTTTTACAAGGTATTGTTCTGTAACTTAGGAAAAAGAGCAAGCAGTTGAGCTCTGGCAGACATTGTTACAGGAGCATGATCGGCTTCAGCAGCAGTACCAGGAGTGCCTGACCGAAACGCAGATTCGTGTGACTGAAAGGAAAAGGCAGAATGTAATTTTCATTTTATTTTTTGTTAATTTTGGTATGTCTTCCTATACTGTTGATATTTTGGATCTATATGTAGTCAAGCTGCAGTGGGCAGGTTCTGACAGTACTGTTAATTATTTTCCGTAACAGTCATCCAAAGTTAGCCTGTTTTTAGTAGCTTGTTTCTCTTCTGCTGTGTCTAGGGAAGGTCTTTCAGGAAATCTTAGAAAAGCTCTTCTGCTCTGATGGGCTACACAAAGATGCTCAGTGTGTGAAGAACTAATAGCAACTTTATGCCTGTATGTACCTCGCTGCATGTATTTCTAGGTCTGTAAAGAAAAGCTACAATTTTTTTAATATTTCCTTTCTATTTTCAAATACACTTGACTTAGGGGGACAGTTACCTCAGAAATACTTTTTTACTGATGTTGGGGTTTTTTTCATATTAAGTTCACCTTAGCAATGTGATCTTTTCTGAGTAACAGAATAAATACCTGTATAGCTATTGTGCTCTGTCAAGTTTCTCAACTGTTTTAAGGAATAGTTATGAGGACTAGTTGTGTAGTTCCAGCTTTCTGCTCCTATTTCTTGTATTGCATTATTTCTTAAGTTCTATTGTTAATTAATGGGAGCGAACTCACATAGTAGATTATAGAGAGCCTTTTGTAGCTGTTGGAGGGTCTAGGGCTGTCAGATTCCACTTTTCATTAGTAATTAAATTTTTGGTGGGTTTTAATGCCATTGTAACAAGAGTGAGGTTAATCAGCCTTTTATTCTTAAATTGTACTGGTCTTCCAGAAAAAACAGATTTCCAGTTAAATAAACTTTTTTAGATTTAGCTTTTATAAAATAGCTATCAGAGGTAAAACGTTCGGGGACTCAAGAGCTTAACTAAGCCTTTTTTTTTTTTCTTTTTTCTTTTTTTTTTTTTTCTTTTTTTTTTGGTATGGACACAAGGCATCCTATATGGCAAAGAGCAAATTAAACATGTCCATACAGACATTTTGTAATTAAGGGGTACACGTCTGTTATTGTGCTTAGCAGAAATGCTTGCAGTAGCATCATAGTCTGTGTGGCTCTTAAAAGGCACTGCTCATTTTAGAGAAAGTGCCTATGAGTTTTGGAAGGAGGCATTTTGTAACTGAGTGATGATTAGTTTGGTAGTATGTTTAATTATCTGGATTGCAAGGTCAACAGCTAAAAATTATCTAATTAAAGGCTACAAAGGCATACTGAATTTCCTGCTACATGTGCAGTTTATTTGAAAATATTTTCAGTTGATGATGAAACTTTTCAATTATGTACTATTTATTATTATAATGATTATAAGAAGCTCTGAATTCTCTCTTTAGGATCAACTGACTGGCTTTCAGCAATTGACTCGGCAACTGCACATAGCCAATGAGAAAATAGAGTTGGTAAGTAAAACCTTCTGAACAGTGAGCTAGTAATTTTATTTTTTTTCCTGCTAGACCCTCAATATAAAACAAAAGCAAGAAGTCCATGTGTACCTGGTTGAAAAAGAAATTGTGACACTCAAATTCACAAGCTCTTCAAGGGACCAGACAAAAATCAAATAGTGATGGCTTTATTCTTAACCTCCAAAGGTGGTTAAGAGGTTATAGGTGAACTCTTTCTTTTCGAATTCAGTGGTAAGCTTACACTCAGAATTATAGTATGTGGTTAGTGTACTTCACTTGCACTTTCAAAACCATCTTCACAAAGCAAAAATTTATTTAAGTCATGCCCGTTTTCATATGCTTGTTCTACCACGTGATTATCCCTTCCTATTTTGGTACTACTGACTTCAGTGTCTTTGTCATTGGCATTTTTGCACATTTTTCTGAGCTCTAATAATCTTCCAATGCTTTCTCCACAGCCATAGATCACTTCTTGGTTGCTAAGCTTCAGCCTAGGACTTCCAAAATTGACAGTTTTAGTATTGTAGAAAAATTGAGGTAAAAGATGGGGTGAAGTTTTTGACTGAGCAGCTTTGTCTTTGAAATACATGATTCCTGTATGATTTTTTTTAAAATGTTTGTTTTGAATATTGGCAGTGCAAAAGATTCCTAACTCTAGTGGTCTACTCCCTTGTCTTTATCACTGAAACCTTTTCCCCTCTTCTTATTGAAATGTAAGCCTGCTTCTTTGCTGTGAAACATTATAGGTAGGAAGGAAAGATTACTTTACAAGCTTTGTTGTGGTGCCTCTGTTACAGAAAACTTGTATATCACCTTTTTTTCTTTTTCCTACATTTTGTGTTCTGTTGAAAGCAAGTCAAGTCTCTGAATGTTCTTTGACAAGGTTTTTAAGATACTTCATCATTCTTCTTGCTGACCTCTGAATTATTTCCAGTTGTGCCATCATTCTTTAACTGTGGTGCTTGAAACAGTACACTATTCCAAAAGAGGAAGTTTTGCCTTATATAGTCAGTGATTGCTTCAAAATTAGCTCTTGTCTAAAGGTAGATACCTTAGAGTTACTGGGGGGTTGCTGTCTGAAAACAGTCTCAGGTAAACACAATGATGTGCTCTAAAGCTGTTTACTGTGGATTTGGAAGTTACCAACTGTTCAATCTGTTGTTACAAGCAAATCAGTAGTAGGTACCTTAAAAAAACAGTATCGCTGTATGCTTAAAATCACAGAGTTGGAAAGAAATTATATTGAGAGAAAAAAGTTAAACTAATCGAAAGAGGTGAAACAGACAATATTTAAGATAACGGGAATTAATTTATTTGCATTATCCAAAAAACATTTGGCACCATCTGTTACCAAAGGCATGTCATGGGATAAAGCAGCCTATGCCCTTTTTTTCAGCTAACAAACTGAAAAATAGAAAGTGAAGAGACAGAGTAATTAACCAAGTTTTTTATTGTGCTAAAACAGCTGTGTTGCCTAGGTGCGCTCTGGTTGGAGTTGTTCAGCATATTTATGTGTGTTCTGGAAATGAGATTCAGTATTAAGGTAACAGCGTTCACTGCTGATGCTAAAATATATAGAGTAGTGAAAACTGAAGTAAACTGCAGAAATTTGTAGAAAGATCTCATGATGTTGATTATCTGACATTTCATTGGTGTTATAAAACCAAAACAATACATATGGGCAAGAGGGGACTTTCACTTTGGGTATTCCGTGATGGTCTTGAAATGAACTGTTACCATTCAGAACAGGTATTTTAGAAGTAGGAAGTGTTCAAAAACAATTCTTAACAATAGTCAACAAAGCCAGAAGAATGTTAGCAATTAATAGGAGAGGGGAGGAAAAGGAGAATATTGTGCATTTTGAATGGTGCCTGCCATTGTGGTCATCTTTAATATCTCGGTGTAAGGTATGTGTAAGCTCTAGGAGAGGCTAGTAGGGTCACAGAGATACGAAATGATTCTCAAATGGAAAGTTGAAGGAGAATGACACCTAGCACCATGGCTTGCATAGAAAAGAATGAAAGAGGAGCAATGCTCGTCATTCCTTGTCACTAAAACACAAGAATTCTTTGCAGTATGTGTGGTCTGCTGTGTCACAAGGGATTCTAGACACCTAAACTACATGGAAGTGCACATGACAGGTCTGAGCTACTGTAATTTTTGTCTCATGAAGGTGTTATATAACAAAAATATGAGGAAAGAAGGGGAGGATCATCACTCTGCTTTTGCCTTCCTAAAATACTCTACATAAAACTTGGGACTTGAAGACCAGCCACAGTGTTAAATAAACCTTGCTATCTTTCTGATATAATGTTCTGTAGAAATGTCCTATAAAAATTCTGAATACATAACATTTTTCAATACTGTAAAGGACATGTTTCAAATATCTCTTTATTTTGCAGACCAACCAACAGTTGCTGAGAACTGTGACTGAACAGAGTGTGGAAATAGAGCAGCTACGACAACAACTGAGGTATAAGCCAGAAAACTTAAAAAAATGTTTAATATATTTTCTATAGCTTTTAATAACCTCCTGCTGTATCATGAGCCTTGTTTGTACTGCAGGCTAATTTAATACTGATAGTTACAATGGTTCCAGTTAATGCCTCTGCAGCTTGTTAGACATGTAATACTGTTAGGGTAATACATTTTCAGTTAGTGTTGTTGGGTTCATCTTTTTCCTGAAATAGTCAAGATTTGACCTTTGATTTAAAAGGAACAAAGTGTCAGTATCACAGCACAATTGACTTTGAAGATACGTTTTCATTTGAATACAGTTTGCTCAAAATCCCAGAGAGGTGGTGGATTCACCGTCCCTGGAGGTTTTTAAGCTGAGAGTGGATGTGGCACTGAGTGCCATGATCTGGTAATCACAGAGTGGTTGGATCAAGGGTTGGACTTGATGATCTTGGAGGTCTCTTCCAACCCAGCTGATTCTGTGATTCTCTGATTACAGTTCTGAAATTTGAATGTTCAAACAAGCTTCAAATTTTAATGTTTTTAGTAAAATTTGCATCCACTTACTAGATATAGATAGAGCTCTAAACCATAGGTTCCATAGAAGTTAGATGTAAGAGTGGTGTTAATTACATTCCTGGAATATATCAAGGAAAATGTAGAACAATATCTGAGACGCAGTTTCATGATTGTTTGTGTTTACAGCCGAAGTCTGTTCAATGCCAGTTTACTATGTCTGTTTCCTTTTGAAATTAGTGATGTTTGAGGTCAAATCAAAATTTAATTTTAGTACAGTGGATTTGTGGACTGAGAATAAAAAAAGAAGTTGAGTCATTATCCAATTACTTATTTTCTTTTGTAGCATTACCTAAAGCATTAAATAAGCTTTTTAAAAAATGAAATTTTAAATTTATAAACATAAAATGTATCAGATACATAAATTTTGTTTTAATGTTTATTTTTACATTTCCTTTGTACCATACTTTTGGGATCAGAAGCTGGTTCCAAAGGCTGATTTACCTCAGTCACTGAAGATGAGTTTTTATGGGGAACCTGTTAGCACCTCTCATTTTTATTATCTAGGATTTTTTGTATGGAAAAACTGTCTTCCAAAGTAGTGTGTTTTGAAGAAGGAAAATGTTGTGATAAGCAATGAAAGATTAATGTGGTATGCCGTGTGTCTGCTAAAATAATGTATTTCCTAACTCCGTCATCACTTGCAATTTGTTTATGTATGCTACTGTTTAATTATTCAAAGGGAATGAACCCCATTGCCATGCCTTTATTTCCTAAAATTCCTTTCCTTGCAGAACATATTAACATGAAAGTACTGTTTTAATTTCTTATTAATCTGTAAATCTTTGGTCTTGCATTTACATGTTTGCATTGACTCGTAATAAGTGGAAATGAAAGCAATTGCCATTCACTGAACCTATTTTAGACATCCAATAAATTCTATCAATATTTAGTTTCTTTCTGCATTTTTGCTACTCGGTGGTTTTGATCAAAAATAAAACAGCAAAAAACCAACAAAAACTTTAAAATCATTCAGGTTGTTGAGCAGACGGTTGAGTGTTTTTGTCAAAATTACATGATTTCCTTTGATTTCATCCCTATTTCATTTTTTAAAGGGAGCCCCTTTTTAAGCTTGCTCCTTGGACTTACGTGAAATTCTTTAATGATACCACTTTGATCAAATAATGTAGAATAGGGCATGACAACCAAAATGGCCAAACTCTTTGATTCACAGCTACGAAAACACACGAGGATTTGTAAAACTGTCTATATAGCAGAGAGTGGGGATAGTAGAAGGGAGAAGTGTATGTTTTTTGCTTATACTACAGCTTCAGGAAGAAGGCGTATTACAAGGTAGAAGTGCTTGTGACTGACTGAAAGCTAGTGGATTATCTTGCTCTGAACTTCTACTCCCACATGCCCGAGTACGTACGCATATTTTTGATTAGTTGCTCTTTTATAACTAGTGAAATTCTGAGTGAATTTAGCCTTCCATTAAAGCTCCCACAGGGCTGAATTAGCCATTGTCCTTCTCACTTCAGAATGTTAGATTTCTGATTTAATACGTTCCAGCAGGGGAAGACTGCTCAATGTGTTTGTCTTGAGTCTTTTTGTAACTGTTTAGTTTGTCAGGCCATGATCATGAAGAACCTTTGAAATCGCTACTTTCCCAATAGTATTTTCAGTTTGGGTAAAGAACCTCTCAGAGGAATTTCGCATCTTTAGGGGCACTGATTATGCTCACCTTCCTCTCAGGTCAGCTAGAAGTCCTTGCAACCCTAAAAACAGTGTTTTACTCCCAAAGTTAATGACAACAGCTCTGTGTAGCCCTAAAGTAAGTGCTGCACTGGTTCTCCAAGAAGTCTGGAATATTTTCACCAGTTTCTTCTACAACATGAAGTTACATAGACATAGTTTACGTGGATTATATAGCGTATAGCACAGACAGTTCTAATCCTTTTGGGTAGTGTTAATAGATATAAATGATTTATGGTGATTGAGTACTAAGTCAAATGGAAAAGTAGATTTTAAAAAAAACAACTTTTGTGTTGGATATTTAAGGTTTGATTTAGGTGTGTGTGGACTAGATAAAACACACAAAGTAAGAAACTTGGCATTACTAGGGCATGTATCTGCATTTCAGAATATTAAAGCTCTTAAGCAGAGATAACTTGCCAAGATTATGTTAAAGATATACTGTACATTAAAGAATAAAAGCTGTATCTTTGGAATTAATTTGTTGTTTGTAAAATGGCACACCTCTGCATTTGATCAGAATCTCAATTTGGTCTTCAAAATGTATTTTTAATACTTAAGCAGTTCTGATTTTTATGACCTTTTTATGTTTTTCTTATTTTTACCTTCTTACGCTGCCTTTTGAGTTTTTACTTTGTTTTATAATACCTTTTAAATATTTTGGGGAAAACAATTTAATGTCTTCCTGAATTTAACAGTACTTTTTGTAGGAGGAAGACACATGATTCAGGTGAAGTAAGATCAAAGTTTTGGACTTGCAGTGAAGACCGTGTGTTTGGGAATTATGTTTTTATTGTAGTTTTTGCTTTTTAAAGGAATTTTAATCAAATTAACTTCCTTGAAAGTTTCCTGAAAGGCTGAAATAAAGTATTTACTGTATAATTGCTTGGATTATGTAATTTCATAAGATTTTCATGTAGGTATAATATGCTCATCTTTTATGCCATTAATTAAAAATCTTTATTTCTATCAGAAATTCTTGCTTGAAGTTGATTGTTAGAAGTATTAACTATTTTCTGGCTACTTTCATGACTATTAGTGCTCCAGTTTATGTTAGCTAATCTATTTGCTCTCTTTTAACTTTATCATACAGTCAGTCACTGTTCTTGAAATTTAGACTAATATGCACCCTGAATAATTGGGTTACAGTAGTTGGTAGGTGATGGGCTCTCCATGTCTTTCTGAGTCAGAGGAGTAGGAGGGTTGCTGATTTCAGTAGGCTTTTCTACTGAGGATGAAGAACCACTAGTCATAATTAACACAATTTGTTAACTAGTCCATTTTTGTCCTCTTTCAGCTTGTGAAAACTATTCAGATTACAAAGCATATCCGTTAAATTCTGTTTAAAGATTTTATTTTTTTAATTCCTAGTTCTATTGCTTTAAAAAAATGAAATCTAATTCGTAAAAGTCTTCTCTAATAGGTATCTGTGGCTATTACACTTAAGTTAGTGAATCACTTAGAATTTTTGATTGCCTAGTCCTCTCAGATATTTAATCTGTGCATACACATTCCTTTTAAGCTGACTTTGAGAAGTCATTTCCACAGGACTTTGAAATTTGGTGTTCCTCTCTCACTGTGCCACACAGTGAGAAAGAAAAGGGGGAAACCTGCCCTGTAAGAACAGTGTTAAGTCTGACTGCCCTTCACAGCTGTTTCAACAAAGTTGTATTGGAGCCATTTTTTTCCCTCTATAATAATTGTTTTCTTTATATACAGGCAAGCCAAAACAGATAGACAGGCAGCAAATGCTAAGCTTGAGGAAGTGACCAAGTTGAGAGAGAAGCTTCACAGCCAATTGGAGAGAAAGGTATTCTAGACAGAGGAATAGTTTCTGTTGCAATTGAATGGTCAGTCAGTTTCTTAATGCAGATGTTAAATTATTTGCAAATTGTTATGTATCTTGTTTTAGGGGATTGTATCTTTATTTTGTTCAGAGAAGCTCAGATCGTGTCTGGATAATACATTTTATTCTTTCTAGGAAGAAGACATGATATCTGCTCGGGGAAGAGAAACAGCATCTGACAAACGCTTACAGCAAATGCAGTCTAGTTTAAAACAATTAGAAACCAGGTAAAGATAACTCACTGTGTGTTGCTAACAGGATACATGCAAAAATGGTGCCTTGATTCTGCAAAAACAGAGTTGTTGTCTGTCTATATTGTATGTTTTATGACAGACATGTTGGAAGGTAACAAAGCATTGCTGCTTGAGGTGGCAGCCCGAGTGTTGCCAAAGTACTTGCTGTAGATATTTAGAACTGTGCAGCTGGTTCAATGAAGTGCACTTTTGAACTTTCTGAGATTTTTTTAAGGATCCCTCTGAGGCTCTTTTGCCCTTTCTCATGCCTACGAATACTGACAATCATAATTAAACAGTAAGAATTTTTCAGCTGCTGTAAAAATTGCCAGTGTTTTTCTTCTAATAGTATAGCTGCAAATTCATTGCCCACATCGAATTATTCTGTTTCCTCCATAGAGGAAAACTTTATTTCTTCTGGAGCTGTTCTATTCTGGTTTAATATAGAACATTTTCAGAGATGTATTCCAGGATAGCAACATTCTTCTGAGATTAGATATGTGGGTTAACTCCTTTAATTCTGTTTCTTTCTAGGACTTGATTAATATCAAACTCAGAAACAAGCAGAGAACAATGCAGTTTTGGCAACTTACGAATAGATGCTTCCTCTTAGTTCAGTTTTAATGGATTAGTGTCTTAATTAACCATGTTATTGTTAAATGAGTAAAGCTACTACTGTGTTGTAGATTAATTGTTACTGTCCAAGATGCCGAACAACTGAGAACAGACAGAGCAGCCCTGGAGGAACAAATCAGAGAGCTTCAGGCCAAGGCTGCTAATCTAGAAAGTGAGAAGTATGATGCCGTTGCAAAAGTCCAAGACTGCATACAGCTCTTGGAAGAAGCTAACCTGGAAAAAAGTCAGGTAAGTCACTGGATGAAGGTATTTCTTAGAATACTTTCATCACTTACAGTTGTGAAGTGCCTGGTTACATATTCTCACAAGCATACATGCATGCACACACAAGCTGGCTTCTTTTATGTTTGTTGTACTAAAATTAGTAATGCATAGATAGCAGACTGGGATATGACATTACTTAGACTTGTCATACAGTATAAATCTCAAACAATGTGTTAAGTGCCTGTATAAAGGTGATCTATGATAATACTGTACCTGAACATGAATTTTCCAAAATTTTTGACAGAGTTTCTTACCACATACTTACAAACAAATTCTGCTGTCAGAATGAAAAAGAAGGTTCTATTATGAATTTATAACTTTAAAATGGCTAGGAAATAACAGCTAAATTAAAGGGACTTTTATGTTCTTTGAGGGGCATGGGTCACCAAGAGAGAGAAATCTGTGTTCAGAAATGTTAAAAAGTGACTGAGTAATGAGTGAGTGAAGCCTGCAATCATGAAAAGATTGAAAATATGTTTATTAGTCTATTATAAAATTTCAGAAAAATTCAAATGGATCATATTGGCTGCTGAGTTTAGTCTTTCCAGTCAAAAAACAGGTTTAGGAAGTTCTCTTGAGAACACATTCACACGATTCTCAGTGGTGCTCAATGCAATTAAGAGGACATTCATAATGGGAGTTTCTAAAAAAAAAAAGCCTTTAAACATGGTGCCCCTTCATGTGCAGTTTTGATCAGTCCATTTCAGACAAGACAGAGGAGACAGGGAAAAGTGCAGGAGTCAACAAAGAAATAGGGAAAGGCCTTAAAAGAAATTTTTATATACAATGTGTCATTAAACTGTTACAGGGTCATGTGTATGCCAGAAGTATAGATACGAAAACAGTCACATTCACAACAGGGCAATCCACCAAAACTTCCTAACAAACAGGACCTAATCCAGCAAATCTTGATATGCCTGTTGAAAGAAAAATTAGACCCCCTGTTTTCACAGTTCTTAACTTTACTGAAGTATCTGCTCTTTGCCTCTTTAGAAAGTGGCAGCAGGGCTTGGTCAGCTCTTCTCTAATATGGGCTCTGTGTGTTTCGATGCTCAGCTTCAGTTCCAGTCAGACTTCTGGGAAATTGTGTTTGCTGGCAAGACAGAACTTTAATGCCCATCCCAGAGACTGTAGCCATCAGTAGGTGAAACTCAGTTTAGTCAATGTCTGTGGGAATACATGGAGGATCTTAGAATTGATTCTACTTGGGCTCAGCAGTTAACACTGTTGAGCAGTTCTAAAGACAAACACTTCCTTTTAGCCTGGAGTTGCTTTTTTAAACTCTAGGGGACAAAACAAAGCAGACAATTCTTAATTTAACCGCTCTGGTTAAACCATCCTGAATTTTTCAAACTGGGAAGTCCTTATCAACGTGGGCCCCCTAATGGTGGTACGGGGAGATTAACAAGAGAATCTCAACTGTAACAGAGGTTGTGGTAGAAATTGTAATAATGCTGCTTCTCTTCACGCTGTAAAGCACAAGAAACTAAGCTTATAAGCAGACATCTGAAGAATTTTAGGAGTAGTTTGAGCAATAAAACCCAAAGTTGAATTATATAGGAGCAGTAAAAGATATGATGAAGTGAGTTACCTTCTACAGACTTAGCTTATTTCATTCATTAGGGACTTTTTTATGTCTTTCTCCCTTTGTCCATATACACATTCTCTGTGTGCCACCTACGGTTCTTGATGGGTGAGATCAAAAATCCTATATTCTGTAATCTTTTCAAACCAGTATCTTGTATTATACTGTAACATCAGTAGCTTTCTTGCATTCTGCAGAGGAAGGGTTCCTTGCTATACTTTTTCCCTTAATTCTCACAATTTTATTTTTTTCTATGCTAAAGAGCTGTTTGTTTCACTGTATCCAACAGGAAAGTGTCTGCATACATATTCCTTAGTTGCTTATATTCCTTTACTTTTAGTTTTCTGGCATATGAGTAATTTAGTATATGACCCATAAAAAATGTACTCTGTTTGGAGGAGAAGTGTGTGTGTGTGTATATATATAAGGTATAGAGTTTTTAAGCAGTGACTAGGTGTGGTTTCTTCTCTCTGAGCTAGACACTGTGCCGCACTGAAATATCAATCATATTTAAGTTTGTTAATTTTTTTCTAGGCACTCTTTGGGGAGAAACAGAAGGAAGAGGAGATCAAAAAAATGAAAGATGAAATGTCTCAACTTGCAGAAGATGTTGCTGCGAGAATTAGAAAAGCAGTAAGTTATGACATTCAGGAAGAGCGGGAAGATTTTTTGGTTTTCCTCATGGTGAAAAGCTATTGCTGGGCCATGGTCATCATGGGCACTTTTCTTACAAATGTTTTGATAATATAAGTGGCAAGGCAGCGTGCTGATAGTACCATACTCCTCAGCTTTGCTGTCTAGACATGTTTTCTTCTGAACTAAATGGTATTTTTAAGTCTCTCAACCAAAATTGTTGATGTCTGTGCAGACACTGGTGTAGACAAGGCTGCACTGTGACAATGTAAAGAATGATACTTGTGATGTCTTCATTTGTGCTTTTTTTTTTCTCGACACCCTCAGTTAAAGTAGGATGGATTGACAAGAATCATTCTTCTGTAACATTTATGTCAAAAGATTTTTCAGTTACTGCAGTGCCAGATATTTTCATACATGCACCACATATAGGCACTGTGTATGTATATGTCAGAAAGAAAGATGGAAAAATGCTTTGTGGGACTGCTTTTTTAGTTTTACTTTGTCTTTGCTCACAGGTAAACACTACAAAGAAGCAATGTAACATGCAGGTTTCTCGGCTAACAGAAGAAGTTTCAGCTCTTCAGATGGTATGGAGTTGACTGATAGAAATGTTTTTAATAATAAAACATTTGAGGCTTCTAGTTATTGCTGATCAAATAAAATACTATATTCCAGTAAAAGTAAGTCTACTAATATGTGATTAATGAGTAACTGTGTAGGACAGTCCGATATTACTGTAGAGGATGATGTAGAGCATGTCTCCAGACACTAGTTCACCAACATTTTGGCAGTGAGATCTGTACTCTAGAAAATATTTCCTACATGATGATGTTTCTCAAGTATCCCTGTTATTTTCAGGGATAAACATGGAAAGCTGAGTTTTGAATGAACCAGGAACTTACAATAAATGATGCAGGTGACCAAAAGAGCTCAGTGCTTAATGTGCTTATTTATGCATTAAATTTATTTTACAAAGGTTTCATTTTACGTGTCTTCATCTGTATATTGAATGCTTCTATAGAGGAAATAATGAGCAAGTAAATATAATCAAATGCATCCATAGCAGCAGCAAGAACTACACTTACAATGGGTGGGGTTTGGCTTTGGCACGTCTTGAATTTTTATTTTGATGTAGTAGATCTATTTAAAAATTACTTTTAAAAATAGGAATGTGCAGAAAAACAGAGTCAAATTGAACGAGCCATTAGAGAAAAGAGAGCAGTGGAAGAAGAACTTGAAAGGGTAAGGCAATTGTATGTATTTTTACTATGACATTTAAGATCACTTTTCAGAAGGAAAAGATATATTGATTTTCCCCATTTTTCATGTGGTTTTCCCCTAATTTTCTTATGTGTAGCTTTTCTCAATTGTAAATTTTCCTATAATTACTTTAAGGTTAGTTGGTTGGGTTTTTGTTAAATACAGAAAGTGTTTTAAAGCTGCAACACTAAACTGAAAAAGAAGGTTCTTTAAAAAGTGTAAAAAAGTAAAAGAAAGACGTTTAAAATAATCTGAAAGAATACTGGTACATATTCCAGTTGAGCTCAATAGATACAAAAATAAATAAATGTCAGGTCAGATCTTTGAAAACTTTTTTTTCAAGTAGCAGCAGCACACCAACAACAATGGAAAGTCAGTTCTGTTTTAAATGACTGGAAAACAGGATGCAATGTGGAGTAAGTAGCCTCCTTGTCAGTATTATCTTACATGTACGTTTACTTTTCTTCAGGTTTCAAGGGAAGACAGAGGACATGAATCTGACAATAGAAAACTAGAGCAGCTGTATCAGAAGTACTTACTTGCAGAAGCTGCAAAAGATGACCTTCAGCTATGTCTGCAAACGACACAAAATAAGCTGAAACAACTGGAAGTGAAGTAAGTGATGTTACAGAAATAAGAAGAGAAAGCAACGGAAATTATTTCTGACTATTTAAATTGTTGAATATGTGGTAGGGTTTTGTCACATCTTTTTAATAAGTAGCAAACATAGTATCAATATACCATAATTTTGAAACATAGTCTAATATTAGATTGATTTTATCAATTCCATCGTCTCGATAAAACTCTTTGCTGACTTCTGTGTAGTTCTAGCTGTCAAGCCCATTAAACATGTTGACCTGATACAAACTTTCATGAAGAAATGGGAGAACAGCTGTACTGGGTCATACCATCTATCTGTCCCCGTCTGTTTCTTTTGTGCTCTAGTTCAGTAGTTGTTCAATTCTTGAGTTCCAACAAGACTTTCCTTCTCTTTCAGCTTGAAGGAAGAGAAATCTCATTGCCAGGAAGTTACCTGTAAATTGCAAAGCAGTCTGGATTCAGAGCGAGAAAAGAGTGCCTTTGTCAGTGAACAAAGACTAAAACTTCAGCAAGAGAATGAACAATTGCAAAAAGAAATAGAGGGTTTGAGGAAACAGGCAATAGAGACTCAACAAAAAGCTAAAATAAAGGTATGGTTTATATGTTATTTTAATTGTAATGTAAGACTGATATTTGCTTAATAAGGCAGCAGTTCTAAGAGAAAATCATTAAATATTTAAAGTAAGGTTAGACGTTTCAGTGGTGCTTTCTGGTTGCTGCTTAGAAACAATTTTATTGTAGTATTGTGCTTCCTCTGAATCTATTGGGTAATTCACTCTCTGCTAATGGTATTTTCATGTGTATTAAATTCTCCTCTTTGTTTTTTATAAGATGAATAGATTAAATAATATTGCAGTTCTTCTCTGTGACTTTCAGCCCAGGGTGTTCTTCTACTTGTGTGTCCACCATGTTGCCAGGGCGGTGTGCAGCTAATAATTTAGTGGTGTGGTTGTCAAACTTTGGCTCTGTATTTTCTGGACAGAGAACATTCTTTTATGAGGGTAGTTGCAAACAAGATAATGAGCTGAAAGATGGTTGTTCTTTTTGAACATGTTCCATTAGGTGCACCTTAACAGGGTAATGAATCAGTAGTAACCTCCGCAGATTCACTGTACCTTTGGCTTCTGGAGGGAGGAGCAGCTTTGACGCTTGATGTGCTTTCTGAACATGTAAAGCTGGTACTTTCCCCTCTGCAGTATAAAGATACTGAAAAGGGATCTAAGAATCTGCAGCAGTGAAGACGAACTCAGTAAGCAGTTCTCAAGTTAGAAATAGGGACCCTCTCAAATCTGGTTTCCTCTTTGCACCACAAGGTAAAGGAAGCTGTCAAATTTAATAGGAAGTCTTGTCCAACTTCAGAATCCTTTGCTCAAATACAGCTCAGAACCTAAGGATTTGAGTCTTGTAACAGATAGGTAGTGGTTATTAAAGTGTATACCAGATCTTTCTGTCTCATTTTTGACAGACAGACTTCCATTATACTCACAGATAAGATTTACTACTTGCTTTTATTTCCCTCTGATGCAGAAGGGATTTCAGATGCAGTTAAGAAATTCCTAACACATTTTAGCCAGACAAAAAACAAAGAACATGTTTCTGTGAAGAAAACACAAGGGAGAAGGATAAAGATTATTTACAAGAAGTAGGCAAACGCAACTCATTCTTTATTGTCAGTTGTACTGTTTGCTTAAATTAGCTTTGGGAACGTCTCTCTGAGCATCCAATTGCAAGTGCAATTATTGTATGTTACATGCTTTTGACAAATATTTATAAATTTAACTCAAGCATTGTAACACAGCACAAGAGTAAGAGACTTGATTGTATCTGATTTGTGGGTTTTTTTGTAGATAAGCACAATGGAGCATGAGCATGCTGTGAAAGAACATGGATATGAAGCTCGACTCAAGGAAATGGAAGATACCAGTCACAAGTCTGCTGCTGAGCTTCGACATCTGTTAGCAGCTCAGCAAAAAGCAACCAACCGGTGGAAAGAAGAAACAAAAAATCTTAGTGAAACTGCAGAAGCCAGGATCAGAAAGCTGAAGTAAGTGCAGTTTTGTTCCTCTTCTGCAATGTGTTAGTGTCTTAGTTACTGTGTTGTGTAGGGCAGTAGACCTGCAGGGGAAAAAACAACTGGACTAGATGATGTACTTCCAGCAAAACAAGGAAGAATGATCTAAACAGAACTTTTTGATGTTCCTTGTGAAGTTAGCACTGAAGTAAAAATTTCACTTCTTGTTGATAATGTGTGTTTTTGTAATGACAAAAAAATGGAATATATTACCTTTAATGGTCTCTTTCAAGATACAGCACACTCAATTTAGAGAATTTTAACTTTGGGTTGTGAAAACTTCTATACCTATTCAGAAAAGTCACCATAACATCAGTTGTGGAGTGAGTCTCTAGACTTCTAGAATAAACTGTACAAAAACCTATTGGGATACACGTCTAATGTTCTCTTCTGAGCAGCTGCTGTTCTAAATGAAGACACAAATGGGTTGTGCAATTGTCCTAAGAAAAAATATGATATAAGCTTTATCCTAATTCATCCATGTTGCCAGTAAGTAACTGGCTGATACTTGAATTTGTGGCACAGTATATAAGAATATTTTTGGTTTTCCAAGTTTACCTTCTGCTTTATTTCTTTCTAAGCTCAGGAAACTCTGTCAGCTCAAGTAAACTATAGAGATGAGACTGATATTTTTATAGAACTGCGTAGAAGTTTATGTCCTCAAGATCTCTTCCTCTTCCAAATTGGCTGAAAATTGGAACAGGCTGACAGACCAGTACCCAGTAACTTCTAAACCAGGAAGCTTGATATCATAAATCTCACTTCTTAAAAATGAAAATGTTTAGAGAAGAATATAACATTGCATGTATTATTATCTTTCATTGGTTTTGAGAAGAAAAATTCAGGATATGCTGCTCTGTTAACTTGATAGATTTGTAATGACCCTTTAATCACTTGAAGTGCAGGATGCACTCATGGGTGGTTCTTTCCTCAGACTGATTTTAGAAGCTGCTTGCTATCATGTTAACAAGGAAGCAAATCTCTTGCCCTATTAAAATTGAGGACCTGTGAATCATAGCTTTCATTTCCTTTGGAATAATCTTGGGAATTTTTTTTTTGTTTGTTTTTATAATGCTTTACATAGTCTCAGCTCAAACCATAATATTTTCAGTATCTCATGAAATTTTTGGAGCCACAACTTTATAAGCATAGCTTGGCATTTCTTGTCTGTCAGAATGCCAGTGGTATGAGTGGAATTAGAACTCAAGTTTCTAAACATCTGCAAGGAAAATAAATTCCTGAAGATGTTGGCTACGAAGAATCTACCCTGCCACTACTCCAACCTGGTTTTCCATCTTTTTAGAGAAGTATATGATCATCTTTACTTCTCCTGAGTAACTCGTTACCAGATATAGGCCAGCTTTATTTTCCCTTAAAATATACTGCATTTTGCAAATATTATCAAATAGTTATTTAAAACAGAAAAAGTCTCTTTCAGAAGACATCAGAGTTGTGCCTATTCACTGACAGTTTTAGTGGTGTAGCTTCGCTGGATGTAATTAGCTGGCTCTTACTAATACTTTTTTAACCTTTTGTAAATGCAGTAACTGGAGAAGAAATGTATTTTGCAATGTTCCATGCTAAGGTAAATTTTAGCTCTTCAAACTCATGGTTTATTTTCTGTAAATCAAAATACAGAAACACAGTTGAGCCATCTGGGTTCATAACTAGATCCTGAATGTTCATAACTAGATCCAGCAAGTTCCATTAAAAGGGAAAAATTGCAGACTTCAAAAACCATTAAAGTTGTCTGTGAAACAGCTGGTTTCCTTCTAAAAGCTTTAAAGTTAAGTGTTAAAATGTTGCTACAGCAGACCAAAAGATTTAGACCTTATTTATCTGCAGCAAAATGCTGACATAGAAAATAGAATGGACATGACAGGAAGTCTGATTTGTGAATCTGGATGAAAAATAGGTAGTAAATTTTGAAAATGTCCCTGTTTGTGACTTCAGTAGATATTTTAGTGCAAGTCTAAAAGCTGAGTCCGTTACTTTATAAGATGATGTTGCATGTTATGCTTTTTCATACTGTATAAGCTAGAAATGGAAGTTTTTATCAGGTATGTGCTCTACCTTGCAATAGGAACAGAAAGGTTGTCATTTAGACTGACATGAGGAATTTCATATTAAATCTGTGCAGTGATGCACTGATCCTATAGTGGCTGTAACAGAACCTATACATATTATCTGAAAATTTTAAAACTAGCCTACTTTTCACATTATATGCACTAACAGATATCAAGTTATATAGTGGAGAATGCAGCTGGTATGAAAATTAGCTCCTGAGTTACACTCAACAGAAGTCTTTGTTTGTAATAGAAACGAAAACTTCCCACGTTGATTTTAATCTTATCACAGTAACAGTTTGAGTATTTTCAGTGCAAGTGCAGAACAGCGAATTACTTCTTACTATGTTGTGAACTAAAATCAAATTGCTGACTGTTTAAGAAGCAGAATGATTTGCAGAAAATGCACTTACCAGGGAAATTCCAGTAAGAACACTAAATACAGAACACTAAAAACAGTAATAGTAATGGTGGTAATAGATTAATTAATCTGTTATTAATCAGAGGCTCTCTTTGAAAGTCTTCTTGAGGCTAATGCAGGAAATGGTCTCACCAAGCCTCATAGTAGGGTCCAGGAGAAACAGGGAATTCATATAAATATATGAACAAATGCAGAGGTTGTTGTGGTAGCTCATAGCAGAATTTTGGTTTTTAACAAAATACAGTTTTTAACAAGACTCCTTACTCTTGCATCATACTAATGTGATTTATAACTGAATGTTTTTCAGGAAGTTATAAACTTCCTAACAAAGTCTATCCATGTACACTGGGCAGGTAGTTTACATGTCACCAGGAGTTTGCTGTTAGTGCAGCTCCTGTAAACACTGAGTCTGTGTCTCGTTTGTTAGTGTAGGTGTTTCCCTTTGCCTTAAATTCATGACCTGTTGCTGTTTTTCCAGTTCTGTCCTCATTTCATTTTCCATGTGAAGGTGTCTGAAACATGTTGGCCTCTTTACTAACTTCCCAGTAGCAGCTGCTAACTTTTCCACATTCTGTGGTGCTCATTTGTCATCTTTTAAGGCTGGCAGTGTTCTGTTGGTGAGGTGTAATCCATATGCATGAAGGACACATTAAATAAATACTTCTAAGCAATGAAGCAACATCAGTGAATGTTAGGTGATTTTTGATGTTAAAAAAATTAAGAAGGAAAAGTAAATATTCCTAAAACCTAGTAGATCCATGAAAAACCTGTAAATAAAAATGTTGGTAAGTTCCAGGCTTCATTTAACAATTATTCTGTACTTTCCTGGATGTTTGGATCTCATTCAAGTTAAATGTGGAACTGTTGCTGATAAAACTGAATTTGGAGTTCAGAACCACTGCTGAAACAGCCAACACATTGAATACTTGTAGACTAAATTGCACTGTTTTCTTCATAAAAATACATTTACCTTGTAGGACGGCAAGGAACCGGTTTTGCTTCACTATCCTTGTGCCAAAGTCAGTCTTGAAGGTAACTAAAAAGGTCAGTGCTGCTTGTGACACAAGTCGCCACTCCAAATAAAAACATTGCTGGGGGGCAGCACGGCTAACAACTCATGGCTTGTTTATTCCCTTTATTCCGGAAAAACATCCAGTCTGGCAGAGTCAGAAACAAAACTGTTCTGATTGTAACCATTGTGGTCATACTTTGACATGTACTGCAGTGAACCTAGACAGCAAATACCTACAGTTATAAAGCAGTGGTAAAACAATGAAAGATTACAGTTAAAGGTTGTAAAAAAAAGTAATTGTTCACATTCTTTTTAGGGGTTTAATTGGAAAACAGAAGTAAAAAACTTATAAAACTATCAAACTTTATTTCAAAATGTAACTTCTTTCATAACACAAAAAGAGCTTTTAAGTCTTGATGAACAATTTAACTATTATATATTCAGTAGTTTAGTAAGTGATACTTGAGTTTCTGTTTGAATTTTTTCTTTCCCCTATATAGCTGGAATGTTGTCCAAGTAATCTAATAACCAAATTGGAATGTTGTCTAAGTATTGTAAATAACCAACTCAGAATTAGACTTGATGTTGAAAAAGTTATTTTGACCTTCAGTCTCACTTGTCCACAAATGTGTGTAGAATTTGGTAAGAGTTAGGAGTAATCCATGTTGCTGTTATTGCTGACCTGCAGGGTGTAGAGCTTCCAGTTGTAAAGTTGTAGGCTCTAGGATCACTGTCAGTTTGAATGTCCAAAAATTTAATGTGATCTGCCTTTGACAGCCATGATAAAAAAAATCAGTGGCAAGCACTTCCAGCTTTTTACTTTTCTTGCCTTCATTTGAAAGAATTTACTCTTGAAAGAAGTGAGGAATATGTGCTCACGTTTTTACAGGCTCTGGCTTTCACTGTAGCATTATAACCTGGCAGAACAGTTCCTCTGGCTGTATTTGGGGGAAGGAGACTAGCCAGGACTGTTCCTGTTACCTCACAGCATCAGTATAAAGCTCTGTAGTTCTTCAGACTTCAGCTGAGAAGAATAAATGGCAGCAGATAGAAAATGGAATTGGCAATACCAATGGAACATTGAGGAAGTCTATAAATTGGGAGGAAACAAACCTCTGTAACAATGGAACACAGGATGGAATGAGAAGGAGTGAGAGAGACAGTTGTAGCAACAGAATTTAGGCAAAACCAGGGTAATTCAATCTGCCAGCATTTGCTTGAAGAAAATAAAGTGGCAAGACTGTATGCAAGTTTTAAAAAATAAGGGAAGATTATTCATTTATTTCGTAAGGTCAGCCTTGACTCATCTGTACCAAGATGAATGCACAAATACAATAGATGGTTAATCCCATCTAATTGACATATCAGTGTTTTTCATAGATTTTTATGTCACAATCCTGAGAATGAAGATAAGAGTTGGGGTAAATAGAGAGCATTTTACAGATAACCAGATAATCCCTTACCAGACTCTGCACCAGTGCCCAATACCAAGAGCTTATTTTTGTTGGGCATGATTCTGGTTGGAGCAGGCATCAATATACGAATCACATGGTGGAAAGGCAAAGTGTCATATGGGATCAAAATAACTGAATTATCCACAGAATGCCCTTCACTGGAGTAGATCTGGAAAGCTGCAAACAAGGAAAAAAGTAGATCTTGTAACTTGAAAACTTAACAGGGAATTGACAGTTCTGTCAACTTTGCCATGAATATTGCCTTGGCCTGTCAGACATGTGGATGGTTGATTGGTTAAGCTTGAATTGGGGTAGAATTAGGTATGCACAGGTCTGTTCTGCAAAGTAGTACCTGAAACAACTTATAAACGTTGCTTTAAATGATAAAGAGGATAAGTTTACTTCCATGTAACATTTGAGGAGCTTTAAAAATTTAAACTCTTTAATTAAAAAGGAGTAAAATATAATAATAATATATAATATGAGCAAATTAGCTACTTAATAATCCTGCCCATCTGCCATTATGTCTAGTAGATACAACTTTTTGGGGTGAAAAGGTCAAAAATACTTGTTATATTGTATTGTACACTGAATGGCTTAATTTTTTTATTATTCACTTGAATTATTATGGTCAGTACTTAAAAAAGAGAATAATTGCCATATTGTTTTTAAATTGAAAGACTTTTTTTAGCTTAAGTTACCTGATTGCAGCTATTTTGGGTGCCTTTGCTCTAGTTTCTGCCACTGACACATTTCTGTGTCATAGTTGGAGTCCCTGACTCGTCAAGTAGCCATGTGTGGGATTTGGAGTTCTCAGTTTTCTCTCTTCTGTAATTGAAAAGATTCTGCCACTGAGGAATGACCTTTTTTGGTGGCAGTGTATGAAATTGCCTTCTCCTTTTCCCTGCATCCTATAGAGCACATAGAGCGAATTGCACAGAATCTTGGGATGAAGAAGTTTCCTCCATTTCTGAAACATTATTCTTGACTGCATTTGTATAATGTTTGGCAGCCATAGCTGCTTATTTTAAGATGTTCATTAAAGAAGAAAATTAACAGGATGAGAGACAGCTGCAAGTACTGACAATATACAAAATTCATAATTAGCAGGAGTAACTGAAACATATTACAATATAATTCAACCTCCCCNCATGAGAGGTTTGTAGAAAGTCCTTGCTGCAGCTGGTAGATTTATCAGCAGTCTGCCAAAATGCTGAAAGCTCACCTTTTGTTTCCTACTCACTTAGCAAAGACAATGTACAGTGGTGGCTGATTTAATTATTCAGCAGTTGGGATTATTGCTCAGTTCTAATATTGAGGTCTCATAATGTGTATTTGGGGGAGGGTTAACAATCAGAATGAATCAACTGTCTAGCTTGGTAGCCATCCCATTTCCTTATGTGTACAAGGTTAAACTGTTTTCTTCAGAATACATGTTCAGTGTGATCTCATTATAAAAATAATTCCTTGATCGCAGCTGTAGATGAGCACATAAAACTCTGTGGGCTGTGCTGCTAAGCATGGTAATTCCACACCTCAGTGCAACCATAGGAAGACAGGCTTTTCAGTAACTTAAGAATTTTTTTGACACTTAAAATTTGGTCTCCTATTTTGAAAATGTCTCATCTTGATGCTTGATCATAGAGGACAAATTGCAATAACAGTGTTAACATCTTCCCATAATCTCTTGATTCTGCAGTCTTAATCCATCTTTAATTCTTACTTTATATGTGCTTCCGTGTGGTAACACAGGTATAACCTCTGTGTAGTTTTAACTGTTTTACGTGATTTAAGTATCTGCCTATGTACTTTTATTTTTATGAAAGTTAAAAGTTGTTGAACTGTTTTTGTGATATCTACCTGGTTTAGGTGAAAGGGGTTGGTTGAGAACAGGGCAATGGAAACTACTCATCACGTGTAGTGGTGATGTCATGTAATAGGTCTATTGCAACCTTGTATATATTGCAACTGTGTATTGCCATATATCAAATTTTCAAACTTCTTTTAAATACTA
Organism: Grallaria varia; assembly: GCA_013396735.1. Taxonomy (NCBI): domain Eukaryota; kingdom Metazoa; phylum Chordata; class Aves; order Passeriformes; family Formicariidae; genus Grallaria; species Grallaria varia. The sequence goes on from VWZG01011325.1 coordinate 31,830, forward strand.
AGTTACTAAGTTTATGAGAAAATTGTTGTTGAGAACTGTGTCATCTTTAAAATACCAGAGGCTTTTTAACATTAAGATCTGAGGCTAAAGTATCTGCTACCTTACCTTCATTCCCTCAAAAAGAATAAACACTTTAGGTTCCATTACAGGGCCTATAAGTTTGGCAAGTAGGTAGAGCATCTAAAGGTGACGTAATGGAGTAGAGACCGGTAAAAGGTTAGAGCAGCTCAGTTTTGCATCTTCCTCTGGCTAAAATTACCAAAGTTTCATCTTTAGTCATCCCTCTTCTTCTGTGGCTTGTCATGACAGGAGGCAAGGATTGTTTCCCTTAAGCACCGGCTTAAAGATGTCTATCATAACCCAGATGGTTTTTGTCTTCAATACTATGCAAATTGAGGATCACTAAAATTCATTCAGTATAAAAGTGAAAAGACCACTTTGAAGTAGGTGGTATTTTCCTTTTCCTCGTGAAGTGTCACATTGTCTGTCTCACAGCTACAGAACAATTTATTTTTAGGTACTTAAAAGGGCCTTTTAAAAATGCCCACATTGAAGTCTGGTAATGGAACACTAATTAGAATGTTAATCTCAATACCGAATGCACTGTGCAAATGCAGCTTATTTTTATTACATACGTAGATAACGTGCCTCCAAAATAAGGTGCAATAAACAGAAAAAAACCCTATAAAATGTCAAGTGCTCTTGACAAACTCCTGCTATTCCAACAAATACATCTCATTCCTCTGCCATTAGTTTTAAATACACAGCATGAAGAAGTGCTATGTGGTGCTTTTGAAATCCATGTTTTAAGAGCAACCCTGTAATTAAAATCCACCATAAGCCCCTACAATGCAAGGAAGTACCTATGAAATTATGTTCTGATAATTGATGTATTACTGTGTGTTAATCAGCGCCTTTTCTTCTGATTCACAGAAGTGAGCTGCACCAACAAAAACTTCGTAGCCAGGAGCTCATTACCCAGCTGGAAATAGCAAATGAGAAGGCAACCGAGGTAAGATAATGACTGATACGACAGCTACTTTCAGTTACAACCTGGTGTGTGTACACTTGGATCTTAACAGAAACCTATTTAGGTGAGTTATGTTACTGGTTTAGAGAAAATTTAGGATTTTTGACAGGGATAGTCAGTAGTAATTGGAAAGCCTCACTGTTTCTGCTGACTGACATGTTCAAAGAGCAGGAAGACAAATGAACTTTACTCTCAAATTATAAAAGTTAAAGGAGAGATCATCTTTAAGGTGACTAATTTGGCCGTTCTAGACAATTCAGGAAGTGTTTCTGAACTTCCTTATGCGAGTGGATTCATGCAAGCCTCTAAACAGGAGTGGGCATTGACATTATGGATAACATGGCATAGACAGAGATACCAAGTTCTGCACATGCTGTGTGGATAGCAGAATTTACATCGTGTCCATGTATGTGTATAGCAAAAGCATTATCCATTGAAGATTAAGGGCAAGGTTGTTTTGGAATGTGCCTTGTTTAATAGTCATTTTAGAAAAGGGCTTTCCTGTCAGCCTCATAAATCTAGGATAACATCCAGTTCTATCCAGGATAAGTCCTAATGTCTTGTTTTTTGTAGTGCTGTGTTATTTAGAGAAGAAAAATAGGGCTGATGCAAGAATAGATTTCTGTGAGTAAAGACTGGTTAAGAAAGGCTTTGTGCAGACCCTTTGAAGAGAACAGAGGAGATCTGTAGCAGGTTTATCAGTCCATTTGTATTATCCAGTATATTCCTTTTCCTTTTTAGTGTAGCTAAAACATTTACATGGTAAGGTTGCGTGAATTAAATTACCTGAATTAAAATGTCAGCTGTAATGCATCTTGCTTCAAGGTGGTGAAATAAGTAAAACTTCCCCTGCAGATTACTCTGAAAGGAAAAGTCATTTCATGTCATATTTGAGCTGAAAATTCTCTATAATGTGTCAGCAGTTTGTCTTCAGGCTTATTGTAAAGGGAAAACATTTCCACTTCTGATGTTCTTCTTGTGTTAAGCTTTTTTTGCTGTGGATTCAGTGAAAAAAAACTTGTCATTGGTAATGAGATATTCTGTTTACACAGAATGAGACATTAAAGATGGAATATGGTGAATACATCGATAGGCTCCAAAGGCGACTGAGCCAGGCAGAACAGAGGGCAGCCACAGCATCTCAGCAGGTATGCAACTCAGAGAAAACACTATCTAAGCATATTGAATACAAAAAGCACAGAAGTACTCACTGCATCAGGTGGAGGTGATCACTCCTGTGCATTATTATTTATATAATTTTAACAACAAACTTGTATTTTGAATGTGTCGCCTTCTTACAGGATGCTTACGTGACAGTGCAGGTTTGTTTATGGAAACCAGTTTGATGGGAATTAAACTTTAAAGTATGTGAATGAAGGTGTACCATCATTTCCAGCTTCAGAAACAGCAGCAACCTAGCAAAGACAAGAGAACCCCTTTTCACTAACTGCAGCTCCTGTTTGCACAGAGCAGGTTGTTTATCTGTTAAAGAACACCCCACTGCAGTTACCATCAGCTACGTGTAACAGCTGCAGTAACTCCTGCAATGACAAAAATACTGAAAATTGTGCAGTCAGAACAGGAAATGCTTGTTTTTATTCAGGCCACGGGAAGAGGGGAAAAGAGAGATGGTATATGTATGCCACAGTTGAATTTTTCCATACTACTTAAACTATACAACTTGAAGCAAATTCCATGGAGGTTTATTCACTGGGATCACTTATTTACCAAGGAAGTTCATTACTCAAGTTGGCCTCCTATTAAGTAAAGATGGTTTTTCTGCCTCCTACTTTTTATTTACAGTTATTTAGGGAAACCCGTTTGCAAATTACAACTTGTTAATGTGGGTGCAGAAAGAAAATGTTTGACTGACCCTAACTGTCCAGTTAGGACAAATGGCATTTTTTTCTCAATGTAAGTGAATAAATGGGCAGAGCTGCCAAGCTGTCATAACATAAGCTGTGTTTCCTGGCTCTAAATGCTCTCTGCCATGACAAGGTCAATTCAGCTGCTGAAGATTTGCTCTGAAAGAGTAATTTATTTAGTTATTTATTTAACCTCCTGTTTGTTATATGGATCTGTTCAGCTCTCATACTCGTGGGATGCTGTCTTCCCATAAAAAAGCAAACAGTCATGTCACATTTCAAGAGTAAACTTGTGGCCTCAGTGCCCACAGAGGAAGAAGTCTTGTTGTTCCTGCAAACATTGGTAATTAGCTGTTCCTCACCAGGCTCCCTCTGAAGGGCAACAAAGAGATTGGATAGATGTTGAGCAGCCGAACTGTTGCCCAGATCTTGTTGCCAGACTTCAGAACTGCCTTGCCCTCTTCAAGCTTGGCAGAGGTTTCTGCTGCCAGCTGTCAGGCCTGGCTGCTCTGTAGTGACTTCAGAACTGCTGTGCCAAGCCCCTTCCTTTTTATTCCCCACCCCAAGAAAGGACATACCAGCACTGTCCCTGATAAAAGCTGGAGAAAGAGGTTTGCAGACACAGTGCTGCAAGAATGTCCACTCTTCTGAATCTGGGTATTTATTCTCTTCCAGGTCTCAGAAGACTGAATGTTCGTGTGTTTTTTCCCTCAGATTATAAATGGAGATTCTCTGTATTCTCAATCTGTAGGCTGAGGGCTGCTTTCTGACTTAATTGTGTGTTCTCATTACATTATCCAGCTTACTTTTAAAATTAAATCAAATGTAGGCTAGAGATGGACTAGTAGTGAGCCTAGAAATTACAGTTTTATTGTAGTCAGTTCAATTTATCTAAATCTGAAATAATAGTAATTCAGTAAGAAACATAAAAAATACATAATAATGTCTGCACAGGTTTAAAATGTGTCTGTTCTGTAGCTGTTTTTTAAAGTGTGCTCCTGCTAACCTGATCTTTTATCATCTTGAATTCTTTGGAACCTCAAGTAAGACAAAAGCAGTAGCCATCTACAGAGCACATTGTAAATTCTGTTGTTTATCCCAAATTCCCACTTATCTGTGCTTGTTCTTTCTCTTTTGTGACACCTTCAATATGGAAGTTCTACTGTTACTTTGATCCTACAAAGAATTATTATGAAACTGTTTGCTTGTGTTTCATCACAGCTCAGCCTGGTAACTACACAGAATAAAAAAGCCACTTCCATGAAGGAGTTGGAAAATATTTAAACACATGTATTGCTCATGCACCATGTGGGAGTTAAGAAGATTGCTGGAGAAACTAAAGTAAAATGCACAGCAAGGCGTGTAAACCTTGAATATTTTTCTGGTTTATTCCGGTAAGAAAGGGAGTGGATGAAAATCCTGTCCCTCTATGCACAATAAAGATTGGAAGAACACTGCAGAATGCCGTTGTAGAAGTCCTTTAATACAGCAGATGAGAAAATCTTACACAATGCTGTGGCGTACTCAGGGTTTTTTGGTCTAAAATGCACCAGCTGCAACGATGACAAGATTGTGTACAGGTAACACTTGTGTTGAAATTCATCTGGGCTTTGCTCACGTACTGTTGATACCTTTAATTTTTCTTTATAGTGGAGTAACTTTGGAACAATTAGAGTCATAATAAGACTAATTACATAATGAATGTCAATTAGTTGCTGGTTTTGTGGTCAATGTTTGAGCTGCAAGATGCCTCCATTGCCTTCCAGTTTTAAGAATGTAGCTCAGTTTGGTCTGGTGTCCCTGGAATACAGGTAGTAACTAAAATGCTGCTACGGCTCCTCAGACAGCTCATTTCTAAGGACTGTGGTATTTCTTCACTTGTGCTTTTTCTTCCTAATTACTATTTTGCATTACTTTACAATTCCTTGCTTTTCTGTTCATTTGCTCCCTTGGTTTGTACATGTCTGGGACTGTCCATTCTCTATGACTTCAGTTTGCACAAAGGTGAAGTCATCCAGCTTTTTGAAATAGTGGGATTGAATTCTACAGATGCCAGTATTCCTCTTGTGTATGTTTTTCTTAGATACCAAGTTTCTCAACTATCAACCATTCTAAAATGAGAGCCAAACTCCATTTTTTCTTGCAGCATATATTATAAGCATTTGATAGGTGTTAGCTGGTTTTTAAGTGCTCCAATCTTGGCCTTAAGTGACATAATTTCTTGTCCTTCCTCTTAAATATCAAGAATATAATTTTGATTTCTGTCTTCCATTTGAGTTGATGGGTAGTGCTTGCCCAAAATTGCTGGTTTGGACTAACAAACCTATAGGATCATGGCAGTGGATCTTCACCATACCTGCTTTAAAACAGAGCTGGGTAAAGTACCTCATGGAAACAAGACTTTGTGCCACTTCGTGAAACCCTGGCTGTTCAGGTAGAGCCTGGAAGACATATACTAGTGCTTTCTCCATTTGATGTATACCTGTAGCCATTGCAGTCTAATTTTGCTAAAAGGCATTGAAAATTCTTCAAAGCAACATGGATACAACTGCCTAAAAGCTGCAGAAGTCTCTGGGGGTGAGAGTTTTATCCATCAGCCATGTGTATGATACAGAGGGAGGTGAGTACCAAGCACCTGAGATGGATGCACAGCTGAGATGATCACAGACCACCTGGAAGATTTTATGTGAGCTATTAATCCCCTTCACTCCTCAAAGACAGGCTCTGGCTGTGAAGTGAAGGCTGGCTGGACACAGCAGGCAAGTCTAAGTATTTGTGTATTTGTTCTTCAGGGCACAGAAGGGCACCTGTGTGGTTCCTTATTAATTACGGGTACATTCATTTCACCTTGGCGTGTAGCTCTTGTGTGATGGCTGTTTGCCAGAATAGGAATTGTAGTGATGACAGAAGCACCTAATAGTGAAGGGGCAGGAGAGCAATTACAGCATCTGACACAGGAAGGGAAAACATTTCCCTACTGTTTGCCTAATCCTCTGAGTAGCTGAAAACAGACCAAATGCATTAGGCAGAACCAGGAACTGGAGTGTGGTCACATGGAGTTCATCATCCTCCCGTCATTTTCCTTTGATGTCTAGAGGAAGCTGCTCCTGTGTTGCTCCCAAGTTGGACTTCCAGAGACAAGGCAATTGCAGAGGCAATTAAATCTTGGGACTTGCTAGTTAGGTAAGTTTTGCTCCTTCCCTTGTGCCACTAGAATGTTTCATGGTATGGAGCTTTTCAGTTAGCTGGCTGTTTTACATTTGTTTCTGGCTGTGTATTTCTTGTCCCTCTTCCACTGAAAAGTTTGTTTCCCTGATCTTCCTTTCCCCACCAGATTGTGAGTAGTTTAAAGATTCCTTAGTGTGATAGTACTGCCTCCAATTGACTAACGCATTCTTGACTGTGTTTACTTAGTAAACATTTCTACGTTAGTTATTGGATTCTTTGCATTCAATAGGTGAGATTTGCATTTTGGGTCATTTCTACTCCTTGTGACACAGGCCAGATGGTGAAAGATCTATCACTGCCGTATTTCAAGATGCATTGCTAGATGTGAGCCTTGACAACCTTGTCCTTTTCTTGCTCTGCTCCAAGTCCATTCTGTGTTTCTGCATCTTAAGTTTAGATGAATCCTCATCTCCTAGAAATCCTACTGTAGGAGCACTTGTTCTCTCAGCAGTGCTTGACCCCAGGCAGTTCAGAATGTGAAATGAACAGTCAGCCTAATTATCCTGAAGATCCACAGGTATGAAACCTGGTGTACCTCTTCCACTGGAACACCAATGAAGATTATGGACTTTGGAAGGAGATCAACAAATGTAAATGTTTTGAGGTAAGCAACATCTCTTGAAGAATCTAAAGGGAAAAAGAATGATGTTCTGTTGATGGGAAGGGCACAGCGGTCAGTAATAAGTAGTCCTAAAAAAAAACCCCTAAAAAATCTCGCAGCTGCAGTGTGCATTGTGATACCTGTACTAATCCAAATTAAGTGCTTGTTTTAACCATGAAAGTTGTTCACATCATTGCGGTGAAGTATTTCTGTCAGAACCCAAACAAAAATAGTGCAAAGTTTAAAACACTGCTGGCAAAGATACTGCAAAAATGTACAGCATTTATTCACATACAGACAAAAGGCACAATTCTACCAAATATTTTAACAAAAAATACAGCTGTTTTCAACTAGGTCTTTAGAAATACTTCAGAAAAGGGAGAAAATAAATACAGGATTGGGCCATGTCATATAAAATAGTCATCTCTACATATACTTTTTATTTCTATCTGTTTCTCTTCATGCACCTTTTTTTTTTTAATTAATTTCAGCTGAATGAACACCCAAGCTAGGCACATAGTGAAAAATCTTCTGTACAAGTTTTACAAATGTAATGACAATTTTCTCAGATTTCTGAAATTCAGATTTATACACAACACATAGAACCCTTCATTTACATTTGTGTGAGTTTATAACCTAACCAGTGGCATTCCAGGCAACTTTACAGACATTCAACTAGCCTACGGTTTGACAGAACACACCAGTCATATCAAAGATCTCTTGGTCAGTCTGCACAAAGAAAGGGAACGCTTAAAAACAGAAATCCAGCAATTCCCAGGAAAACACAGATTAAGTTATACTATCACTGCTGTATTTAAACACCTTCTGCTGAGATCTAAGCATGGAGACAAAACTAACCTACTGAGCTGCTCGTACCCCAGCTGGCTCACAGCTTTTTTTGGTTTTGGTTCAACTCAACTGGAAACATTGGAAAGCTTTTTACCCTAAATGTCGGAACAAAACAGGTAAGGCATTAACTCTGCACAACATTAGCATTCATAATAGTGCAAATTAACAAAGTACTTCTGTCCAACTGGTGTGTGGTTAAAGGTTTACTCAATCCAAATTTAGGTTACTCCATCTATGGCTTGACAATTCTCATGTGGTCATGAGCTTTCTTAGAGAAAGTATCAGTGCCTGTCTAAACAACATTGCTGAATGTTGAGTAGAACTTAACTGCTTTTACCTCTAGTCTGTCTGCTGTTTGTACTTTGATCACATCCCAGGAGTGACTACGTAACCTCAGCCACCGTTGCCCTGCTTGACTTTCACCTTTGTAAAAGAGACCAGCAACAGGATTTTAAAAGTACACTATCTTACATAAAATTCCCCTTTCTTGAAAGGTTAAGACTTCTGAGTTTTAAAACAGTAGTAGAGATGCATTCTGCTGAACTATATACTTGATAACTTGCATAGCAAGATAGGATGTTAATAAGCCTTTTTTATTTTCTGATTGAACCCTCTGGAAGACTCAGTTACGGCAGAGGAATTCTGGGTTGTCAAGTGTTGCCTGCCCAGGAGGCAAGGATCTGACATTCTGAAGTGAGTGGATGCTGTAACAGCAGGCTCAAGAATAGGAAAAGGGAGGAGGAGGTTTGTTATGCCTTTCATTGCTGCTAAAACTTTTTTTCCAGTACATACCTCTGTCACATCAATGCAGAATTCCAAAATCTACAGGCTCCTAACACTCCACTGTGATGCGCGTGCTCTACTTGGTACAAAACAGTGTCGTCACAACCTGTTAATATTATTGCTGACAGCTTAGTGATTATTGCCATTTGCAGTTATTAAAAAAGTACACAATCAGAATGAGTTCCCTCTTCCATCAAATCTACTCCACAATAGAATGAAATAGTTTTTCTTCATTTGACTGTAAAGAGCTAATCACAAGTTATTGCTTTTGCATTTTTTCTATTTAAAAATATATATTCATGTCCATTTAAAGCAACCTTTTTAGTGTTGTAAGTCTGGCTTTCCCAGTACACACCATTAGTGCATCTGTGGTGGCCTTGGGGAAATCCTACTGACTAGTGCCTTAGAAAACTTCTGTCTTGAATTGTCATCACACGCCTAGAGGAAGGTGACTGACTAGGTGACGGATTATTCCATGGGGTGCCCCTTGCTCAGAAATGAGACAACTGGGAGCATTCTCTGTGCTCAGTCTGAGTCTTTTCAGCTCTGCCCTGGCCCTTGCTCCTTTCTCTAGTGCAACATCAGGGCTACAACTGGTCATTTACATGTAAAGTCTGGAGTACACGGAGCTGTTTGACCTGTGCTCAACGTGAATGCAAGACACATTCTGCAAAGGGAGAAAGAGCTGCCACCATCCATGGACAGTGACCATTTGTAATGGGATTTAGCAGTGCAGTGCAGTATGGTCTAACAACCATCTTCCAAGTCCATGGGTTAAATTAACATGAGTTAAATTTAGAGCTTGTGCTTTTCCAGAAGGCAGGGGAAATAAGTAAAATTTTCAGTGCCTTCTAGCTAAAAGGAAGGAATGCAGCCTGATTCCTCCTACCCACCCTAGCCCCTTCTAAAAGATTTTTATGAGTTATTTTAGTGTTCATCCCAAGTCCTATTTTAGTAGTGATTTCTCTGCTTACTCAAGAAAGTTGCAAATAAAGGAGACTCAAACTTCTCACAGAAATGGGGGAGGTGGGAGAATGGGGCAGAACAAAAATACCTTAAAACACGTTTAAGTGCATGTAAACATATTTAAACAACTCAGAAAGAATGGGTTATTGTCGGTCTGTAGCCATGTTTAAAAATGCTCCTCTCTCACACCAATGGAGTTGGCTTGTAGGCAGTGATTCTACTGACACCATGCCCCTGTGTCCAGTCAGGATGCCAGGATGCTTCTCCGAATAATCTCCGTCCTCCTGCTCATAGTGCTGTTTGGACTGAGCCTCTGCTGCCTGCACTTTTTTCCAACCACTTCAGTCTCCGAGTCACTCATTTCAGCATCAGGGACATATCCATCATTCTCACTGTCAGGCTTTAACTTGCTTTTTGTCCTGTCCTTTGGTGGAACTCTGCCCATGCCCAGGTACGGGTAGCTGGAGTTCTGGCAGCAGGACTCCTCCAGGCTCTCGCCCTGCTGTTGCCTCTCCCCCTTCTTTGGAATTCGGAATCCACCCCAGTTTTTCACTGGGCTCGCTGGCGTGGTAGGCACTTTAACTACTCTCTGATTAGAGTTTACTTTGATGAGACCACCATTGCATTTAGGCACTATATCCCTGCGAGTGCCAGGTGCTGATCTACCACTGGAGTGGTTCGAAGCCCTTTTGTTTTCCGATTGCCTCTGAGAGAGTTCTGTGGGTCGTAGTGGTTTGTGGTTATGTTTAGAAGTCTTTTCTTTCAGTTCTGCCTTGGCAACCTCACACTGTGAGCGACTCTCTCTCCTCTTCCTGTGGTCTGGTATAACTACACCATTTTTCTGCTGTGCTGACACAATCCGTGTTTCTGCAAAGGTCTTGTCAAAATTTAAAAAGCTACCTGGAGCTGTGCCACCTTCCCTGGGGCTGGGCTGCCTCACCAGGGATTTACTGTCATTCCGAGACCTGTCCCTTACTCTGTCTCGCTTGTGAGATTTTTTCAGGGAGTGGGTTAGAGATGTGCCCATCTGTTTCCTGAAGAATGCAGAATGCCACTTCAGATCCTCGATCTTAGGGGCATTGGGACCCAAAGATGGACTGTTGAACAACACCGTGTTTTCCACTGAGGAGAATGAGGAAGGCACACCTGAATGCAAACAAATAAAGTTCCAGTCAAGCAATTCCATGTCTGTGTACAGCAGTTTTGAATAGCAGTTCCTCATGCCTGACATGTCCATATCAGAAATGGGTATTTGGTTGCCTGTCCTGCACCTTTACACCACAACTCCATGGTATGTCATGCTGCACCTAATTACACTTGTAGCAAGTACAAGTCCTAGCACCACTCTTTCCCAGTAAGACAGAGATACTTGCCAGAGAGGGAGGCAAAAAGCAACCAGCAAGTGGATCTCATGGATTCCATCTAAAATATTATTAGTTACTGAATACTTAAGGGATAATCTAGTCACTGCAGTTAATTTTGAGGATATTCGTGTTTCTGAGCAAAGACTGTCAATGAGATTAGCCAGAAAAAACCCATGGCTTTAGAAAACCATAGTGCTATCTTTTCATTTCTTTAAACTGCAATGGATGCTGCAGAGCAGCATACGCTAAATGCTAATGCAGTGGCACTAACAAACGCCAGCCTTGCAAGGTGCCATATGGCCCCTGAATGTGAGTCATGGTCCCCCTGTCACAAGGAGTCATTAAGGAATCACACCAGCAAGGAGCAGAACCGGCAAGCCAGGCTTATCCCCATGGATACAGACAGACAAAGCAGTTCTGCAACAATGTGCCCAGCTACACACATTCTTACTGCTCCCACTGCATGGTGGACTCCACCACACGGTAATGAGACAAACGAGTTACTGCTTGTCCTTCACAACCAGCTGTCAGCTTGAAACCAAACCTTGTGCCTGTGCTCTTACGTAAGGAAGAGAACACCGAGGCATACCTGAAACTCTTTCTTGCTCCAACTGCTTGGCGTAGCTATTAAATATCAGTTCTTGAACTTTGCAAACAGATCTCTTGATTTTTTCCCTCCGGGTCACCATGTAAGTGAGGTTACGCACCTGGAAGACAGCAAGTGGATGAGTTTTACAGGGATCGTGTTGCTATGATGTTGTCTCTCTGTGCTTTGAATTAATTCAGTTGAAGTACTGTACAACATTTAAACAAGTTAGTAACGTATTTAACCACTTTCAACACAATTCGTAGAAAAGAGTTGTAAATACCATTTGACTGACCAATTACTCCATCAGATTTGGAGGATGGCAGCATAGAAGTAACTTCTATGAACACCTAAATCACACACACAGGAAGCCCAGAAAAATGTTGGAAATCCAAATGTACTCAATATTTCCTAGATGAGGGAATCACTGAGTAGTACACATGGATGATTCCAAGGCTACTCACTCAGTTCAACTGCATACACTGTGGTGCCCTGTGAACCTTGTAGGCTGATCTCAAGAAAGGTAACAATTTTTGCAAAGATCCCTTTTTAAAAAAATCCAAATTATCTTGGATATACAATCAGTGGGACCACAGAGTAGTAAGATACTAAAAATATTACAAAAATCATGTATCCTGTTTTGATATCATGTTCAGAAATGGAAAGGATACATACAGAATAATTTAAGATCCAGAGAACATAGTTACAAACTCTTAATTATTTAGATGGTCAAAGAGAGGATGAAAAGAAGTCTTGAGCACATGGAGAAGGAGCAAAAGATCCCAGGTAACAGCTAGGATCTCACTGAGCTAGAGAAGGGCTATTGGCTGGAGTTGAAACTAGAAAATACTCAGAAGAAAAACTGCAGCAATTCATTACAAGAGTAATTAGTCATCAGGATCCTTTACAAAGGATGCGGTAGATGCATGAGCACCTGCTGTCTTGATTAAAAGAGCAGACAGTATTCTGGAAGAAAGGCTCTAGTTCACCTACAGATTACTGAGATAGGACCTCCTGGGCTGGGTTTCATCCATGGTGTACATGAGCCATGCTGTAGGGATGTGAAAAACTCATTTCAGTACTTTTTCTGGCTCTAACAGCTCTTAAATTAAGTTAACCCAAAAAGGTTCTAATTCAGATCATTAGAGGACCAGATGTACTCAAAACACCAAACTGATACTACCAAACTGTTCTTTAAACATGAGTTGAACATCATTTGCCTCCCAAACCTACTACACAGATAGTCCAGGGAAATGTCATCCTACTCTGCTGTACCAATGAAAAACAGATCTGCTGCAAATCAAGGTAAGGCTCATAATCTTTTCCTTCTTGTACACCAGCTGAAAGGAACGTGGAAAGTCTTAAAGGCTAAGAAGGCAGTACAGTCCACAGCCATCAGTGTGAACCAGTAAAAAAGCACTAAAAAAAAACAAACAGTAACACATCACTAAAAAGCCAAAAATACGACAGTCCACCTGCAGGAGATTGACTACTACAAACCAAGGCCTGCTGGGCCCTGACTAACTCTCCATGTGCAAAGGGTAATTGCTGTGCTCTGAAGAAATTCAGTGTTAATGGTCTTTCCTGACAAGGCAGCTCTGAGCTAAGATGCAGCACGGGATGCCTGCACACATGGGCCATCACTGGGAGCTTAGTTTGCCACTTTGGCTGACTGTAGCCAGCACAGGTGTCTTACCCGCTCCAGGTCCTGACGGAGGTGTGTGAAGAGCTGCAGCCTTCGGAACAGAACATCCTGTTCCTGTTTAGCCAGATTGTCCTCTTCATCCTTCTTTGGAGTAATCAAAGGCTTATTGAAGTTGGCTTTTCTCTTCAGCTTCCAGTACTGATAAAGAAATTCCACTGGCTCCTCAGGCAGCTGCAGCACTTTAGCTACTTCCAAAGACTGAACAAATGTATAGAACTCGTCCTCCAGCTGCTGGAGCTTTTGCTTGCGGAGGCTGACTCTGTGGGCCTCTTCCTGGTTTTGATCCATGCTGTGGAAAGGGTCAATGCGGGCAGGAAGAGAGCTGTCCTGAATCCCCTTCTCCTGACCTGGGCTTTCATTTGAAGTCTCATCATCTGCTTTCCTGGTGGAGCTGTGCTTGGGACAGTATGACTTGAATTTCACCTCGTCGTTCTCTGCCAATATGGTCTTCATCTCCAAGCCTCGGTCAAACGCACAGGTGACGTGAAAGGCTGTTCTGCAGTTCTTCACTGAACACTGCAGAAATTAAAATTAATCAAATAAAAAACCAAATAAATAAAGAATCAAATAAAAAAATTAAGAAGCCACGCTGCCTAAAACTATTCAAGCAGCCGGGGCTACTTTGGAAGAGTGCTGTTAGCCCAGAGGGACAGCAGTGGTTAACCTCTCCCAGCCCCATCATGCTATTCCATAACCAGCAAAGCCACAAAAGGAGGGTTCCTACTGATTACCAGAGCCACTCATGTACAGCAGCATTAGCCAGAAGAAAGTGTTCCCCCTTGGACTGTGCCACCATGAGGGGGGGGAAAACATCTTGGTGACTCCAGGCCAGTTTGAGACCTTTAATTAAAAGTCTTTCCTGGCACCCAGACCCACACTAGCCAAAAGGCCTCAATAAAGGTGATTTTTTTTTTTTTTTCTGTTATCTCAGTTTTACAATGTCAAATATTAAATCACTGTCAACCGTTACTTCACTGAGTACAGCCTTCATTTCACTAGGGACATGAGCAGAACAGGAAATGCAATTTTTTATCATTTTTCCTGCCTCCCAGTGAACCCCGCCATCATGGAGTGATGGGCACTAGTTCAGCTAATTTAGCACTTTATTTCCATTATATCTAACTTCCTTTTGCAAAATGCTGTCATAGCTATCACCAGCCACCAACTGAAAGGTCCAAATATATATAAGTATGCACACACACACATACGTATGTGTATACACATGTACATGTTTGTATCCACTCACACCTCTGCCTCTGGTGAACAGGACTTAAAAGTGGAAATGAGTATTAGTGCTCCTAACTAGGAAACAAAACTATGCTTAACCCAAGCCATTGACCCTGAAAGTGCACCACACTGCACGAGGATGTTTATACAGCACTTCGTAAAGATGCCAAATCTCTCTCTCCTCTGGGTTTTCCTGCTCAGGTTGACTCAGCAGCCTGAAGGCTTATAAAGGTACAGCAGGGTTTAAACTGCACAGGTTTCAAATGAGCAGTCTTTAATAAAAGACATATAAAAGGAATTAAAAAAATACCAAAGCACCTTTTTGCCCTTTACTCTCCTCTTAAGAAATAGGATGAAAGCATCCCAAATGGAACACCAAGCAGTACAGGAGTACTTTAGCCATAACTAGCTCTTACTGCAGCTCAAGTTTTACTGGGAGAAGAGGGGAAAACCTGTCTCATCAGAAGGAAATCTGATGAACCTGGGAGAATATGCAGTCTTGTTTTTCCCAGCTTATTGCAGCTGCTCTCTGCCCAGCCTGACACACACCTCCAGCTGCCAGCTTTCCTAATTGTGCACATCTCAGAACATCATGGTCTGGAAAACACACAAAACAGTTTCAACTAGGTAACAGTGGCCAAGAGGAAGGGGACAGCTCTGCAAGGAGGTATTATGACTGCAAATTTATATATTGTGGACAGATTTATTTTTTTCTAGTTAACATTCCCTATTTTATACATTCCTTACATGGAAGTGGACTGATAGGTTTCACTGGAACTACTGTTCCATTGCTGGTCTACAGCTCTTTTTGGCAACCTCATCAAATGACATGGAGCAGAGGGGACAAGGGAAATGGATATAAATTAATTTCAAAGTTGTGTGGGATTTGGGCAATTTGTGTGCCTTAATGCTGGTCTGACCACTATGGGTCCTGTAACATCAGACTAGACTCAAAAAAGAAGGGGTTCTACTTCAGCCTCCTTATGAGACTGTAGTATCATCCTCTCTGTCTCTGGGAGCTTCCTGAGGATCATTTTGCTGAAGAACCGGAGGTGCTTTCAGGGTGAAGAGCATCACCAGAACACCAAGCTACATGTTCTGTCTTTTTCTACACAATCACAACACTGCCCCAAATTGGTCACCTGTCCTTACACTCCCTCATCATTTGTTCTCAAGTAAAGAAGATCAAAGTTTTGTCTGGTACCTCAGGGAACCAAATACCTTCTTTCAAACCTCTGAGGCTTGGAAATGTGTTTTCTCAATATTTCTACATTTTAAAATGGTTCTTAAAAGGTTAATTTAACATTTCTGAGTGATTTTTCCACTGTAAACGATATGCAGGTGCTTTAAAGGCAACAACCCAATATAACTATGCATGTGAAATGACACTGCCCTGACACAGTCTGAAATGCTCTGCTGCAGATCAGTTCAGTTACTTAACAGCGACAATTCACAGGCTGTGGTCAGAAAAGCTGAATCCAAATCCAACTGAAACTGCAGAGAGAATTTCAAAGGTAGGCCATGAGACAAACTGGCACTGGCCCAAGGATGTCAGTTGTTGGTATTAAACAGTTCAGGAATCACTACATAGGGACTAGCAGAGAGGTTTTAGCATACAAGCATCATTTTCCTATGTGGTACATCACAGAAATACTTTTTTTTTTCCTCAACAACATATATGGATTTTATATCAGTGTAGTAATAAAAGTATCAGCCTTTTAACAAATTAGGAAGTCTTATGGGATGACCCAGCTACTATTATTAAGATTTTCCTAGAAAGTAAATGCACACTCAAAAGCCCTTTGTGTGCACTTAAGGCCATAGTAATAATCCGGAAAATATTTTGTTATCTACTAAAAACTGAAAAAACCCCACAGGATATTTGTATGATTAAATTACCTGTATAGAAGCTCCAACCTTTTCATTACAAAGGCTGCACACCAGTGCCCATCTACTGCTGGGAATGTGCGAAACTTTTGTGATGGGCTCCATTTTTTCTGGACTTCCAATGCTCACCTTAGAGAAAAAAGGTTAAAAAACAGAGTGACTATGACATTGTTAACTGAAAAGTGAATATTATCAAAGAAATCAAATTTACTGTGTGCATATGCAACCGTAGCATGTTCCAAATTCCTCAGTTTATAAGGAATTAAATTTTTTTTTTTTAAAAAATCAATTTCTTACTTCATGAAGAAACCACTTTCAAGGTGAAGCTCACCAATTTATCATAAAAGATGAATACTTTGATTATGAGAACGCATAGGAATTCTCACTGCCACATCCAAACCTTCCTGATTCACTTTTAGTGTGCTGTTTACAGAATGAAACAATACCTTGTCTCCTTGTTAAATGAGCTTTGCCAGCTGCAAAGGCCTTATTTTCCATTTTCCAAGCCCTAACTTTGGTTGGTCAAGGAAATGTAATTATTTCCTTTACAGATGAAGCATCATCCCGCCAGACTTTATATCTAACCAAATTCTTTTACACTGTCTTCCTAAACCCACTCTATTTATACTACACACATTACAGCAACTCCCAGAGTCACCACAGCCCTAAACTCCCAGGGGATTGGCACATACCTCTGGAATCCACAGAGCACAGCTGACATGCACCCACTTGGTGCCACTGCGGGTTGGCTTCATGGCGCCGCCCTTCTTGGGACACAGGAGGCACTTGGGCTGGACGCCGAGGGCACAGGTCCTGCAGAGCCAGCTGCCTTCCGGCACCTTCAGGATCCCGTAACATGCCTGCATTCCCACAGACAGCAAAGAGAAAGCAAACAAAGGGAAAAAACGTCCATTTCTGTCACTTCTTAGCTGTTTACACGTAACCTCTAATGACTCTCAAAGTTACTTTATTGAGAGGGTTGCAGAACAGCAACTAATTGAAATCATATTTTTCAGAAGATGGCATCTTTACGAAGACCTCTATCCAAATTACTGTCAATTTTAATGCACTTCCATTTCAGGTTTGATGTGCTCGGAGAACCACTGAAAACATCCACTTTCCTCCACGTATCTCACAGGGTAGCCACTTGTGCCTTACAGCTCTCGTAGGCCTAGTTCTTTATCATTAGTACAAATGCATTTCAGCAATGCACGTGTGAGAAAGTGTGTCGCTGGCTCACCAGACAACAGTTTTCCAAACACGGAATGACAACACAAACTTGTTAAAGCTGTGAAGGAAAGACAGGCTGACAGGAAGGCATCTGCCACAGTAAGAAGCATCCACTGAAACAGATATGCTAAAATTTTATCTCTTCTTTCGTGTAAGAAAACATAACTGTCACAAAAAGGCATCACACAGTGGTGCTTCCTTAGGTCAGCTCAGTAGTTCTCTGTTTTATCTGTAATAAATCCTACCTGTGTCCCTACTGCCTGCCTTTTTTCCCCTCCCTGCTGAGCCTAAGATGCTGATACTAAAGCTGTATTAGCCCCAGAACTGCACAGGGAGAGGAGAATGTAGTAAAAGACATGACCAGGTGAGAATGCAGATATGTATGTTTTGGGGAGGACAGTTCCTCACCTTACAGCTTCCTCCACACAAGCACAATACCACTTTTAACCCTCTTACCATGACATTTCTAGAACTACTCTTTCTTAATCACATAATTTCTGAATTCATCCTGTTGTTCAGTGGCAAACCCTGCAACAACTTAACAGATTGATATCTGTCACTGGAAAAAAAAATCCAGCCTGTTATCTTCAATGGTTTGGCAAAGACTCTGTTACCACCCTACATCCCCCTGCTGTGCCTGGGCTGCCGTACCTGATGCACACAAATATTGCATTTGTCACAGAACACCATTTCATTGCCATCTTCTCCATCTGGAGACTGACAGACGTCACAGACAACATCTTCATCATATTCAATCCCAAGTCCTTCTTCCGTCTCGATAGCATGATTCATGTTATCATAGCAGCGTTGTTCAAACTCCTCCATGACCCTTTCCATAGTGTACTCATCCAGTGCGGGCATCCCTGGAAGACAGGACTTGTTAACTTAGTTAAAGGAAAGAGTGATAACCATCGCCACATGCAACTCCATCTTCTTTTTTAGCAGCTGAGTAGATACAGCCAACTCCCACAAGTACACATTTCATTGCTAGACAATCCTGCCTATTCCAGCATAAACCAGGAAAAATGTAAAAAAAAGTCAAAGTTATCTTTGTAACTGTATTAAACTAACAAAAATGGAGTATCCAAATTGTTCAAAATTCTGACAAAAATATCCATGAACTGATTTTGGCTTCCTGGTTTTGTTCTCATTTTTCCTTCTGGGACAGCACCATCTATGGCTTTTGCTACAATTTTACCACCCAGATGTTGACTCTTTGGTGAAAGATTTGAAAGTGTTTTGAACCGAAAGTGATGGGGCAGGGGGAGGAAATCAATGACAAAATCTGCTGATACCTGGGGCAAACTTGCAGTTTCTAACATCAGTTGTTGGTTTATCACAAGTTCCAACCCCATGGCTGCAACCCCCAACTGAGGTCTCCATCAGACCCTACCACACCAATAAATGAATTTGTTCTAAAAAGTGAAAAACATAGCTGGAATGAAAGTAACATCACATCTGGGATTTGCTCTTTTCCAACAGCATCCATTAGAAAATTATGACCCACAGCTGATTATGTTGTGGTATTCAATCATTCAAATTTGTTCATTATATTAAATGACTATACCTGGAAAAAATATTTATCATAAAAGTTGCAAGAAAAGTATCAAAAAATAGCATGGTGCTTCCCCATCTGGCTTCCACCTCCCACTTGCTGTGATAAGGAGCTGGCTCTCCTTCTTCCAAATTGGTACTACACCAACCACAAAATCAAGCCACACAAACACCTGTGAAATCAAGCAAGTTCTGCTACTGCAAACAATCACCTCCTTTTGCAAGGTTGGTTTAGAGCGAGAATTTCCATAGACTTAAATCACTACAGTGAACCGTAGGCTTAGGATATTCCACTTTTGGTCTAACTCCCAAATTGGAATGTTTACTGTGAAATTGTTATGGTGTAAGCACAGCTGGAAATGAAGCACCACACAGCCACTCACTCAAGCCCCCTCTCTCACCTCCCACTCTGGTGGAATGGAGAATCAAAGTAAAACTTGCAGGTTGAGATAAGAACAGTTTCATAATGCACAAAAAAGTAAAATACAGTAATAATAGTAAATGATAACAATTATAATAAAAAGGGAAAAAAACAAGTGATGCGCAATACAATTGCTCACCACCGGCTGCCTGATGCCAGACCTCCCCCTTCCTGAACACAGATCAGCCCCCCTGCTGGGTAACTCCCTCCAGTTTATACACTGGGCATGATGTTCTGTGGTGTGGAATATCCCTTTGGTCAGTTTGGGTTACCTGTCCCAGATGTGCTCCCTCCCAGTTTCTTTTGTGAACCTTGTTACCAGCAGAACGCGAGACAAGAAAGAAGTCTTTGACTTTGCATGAAACATAACTTAGCAACAAGAAAAACATCAGTGTGTTATCAACACCATTCTCATTCCAAACCCAAACCACAGCACTCTATCAGCTACTGAGAAGACATTAACTCCATCCTAGCTGAAACCAGGACAGACAAACAGGAGATAGCCACTTCATGATGGGTGTTTCATCAACAAGAAAACCTTCCTTTCAGTCCTCCCTGTGAATAACTGAGCTACAAATTCCACAAAAATGAAGAAGAAAAAACCACTCTAGCTCCCCCAAATCAGAAGACAAACACTCCATGAAAGTACTTTCAGCTTTCCTTACTGACAGGTAAATCCTCGTGGCAGAGGTCAGTGCAACTCACACTATCCAAACTGAGCAGCTGAAAGGTAGCAAGATTTCAGTGTCACTGAAATCCTCTCATGAAGCAATCACCTTAGCAAAGAAATGTTCCTCTTCTTGTCCCTTTCCCCTATCCTTTCCCACACACTATGTAGAGAGGGGAACAGCTGCTACCCTTGTGACAGCTCCTTCTCTTGGTTTGGAACTAAAGCACACAGTCACAGTGAGGTTTGGCAGTTTCCTGCAATAAATCACTGCAGGAATTCCTCACTGTCTCATTTCCTGTGCCATTCGGTCTTGCCTTCTTCACATTGAACACCCCTAGCTAAGAAGATGATACAGATTTGTGCTGAAGATAAACATAAAGAAGTAGGACTACCTGAAAAAACTAGTATAGATAGAATGGTCTATCTGATGTTCTCTTTGAGAACCTGGACAGCAAACTGGGAACTTTGTCAGAATCCCTTGGTGAAAGGGAAAGCAGTAGAATTAAAAAAAGAAACATGCAGCCAGATTCAGACCAGGTCTAAGGAGATACAACACAGCAGTTAAGAAGCCATCTATCTAAGGGCTTAATCACATCAGGTCTGTTTTCCCATGGCTACCCCAACTCATATGATTACTACCTACTCATACCTCTATGACCTCTTCTCTCTGCTGTCCTCCCTAAAATTATTCGTAAGATTGCCAGATTTAAAAAGAAAATGCAAAAAGAAGGCAATAAAACACTCGTTGCTCACCCATTTCTTTGAATTCTCCATTGGCAAGTTGCAACCATGCTACATCCACATCATTGAGATCGTAGCGACAGGTGCTGTCGGCCAAGGTTCGAATGTCCACATAGCCCAGCTCTGGAGGCTCTGCACCCGAGGAAACAATGTACTTCCTGGGACGTGTAAAAGTGACAGCTTTTGTCTCAGACACAATCCTGAAAGGGACAGACAAGCAGACATGAGGCGTGCTGGGTTGCTGAGATGCTTGTTTCTAGAGAATTCAAAATGCCTCGTTCTGAGTAACTAACAACCATCAGAGCAGCTCTCTAACCATCCCAGCAGCCATTTGGCACCACTGAGATTGGAAAACAGTACCATGCACTTCCACAGCAGGTTGGCAGTATGATGAGAAATTAACTGGAGTTGTCTAGAAATCCAATTCATTACCAGCATTCTAAGTAAAATTAAATATTAGAGGACAGAGTTGTGCTTACTCTTACCTGAAATTCACACTCATTTAAAGCTGAAGTAGGAACACTGTGTTTACATAGTGGTGGCTGCCATACACACAGATGTTAAACTCTAGTTTAAGACTATATTAAAATCAATCTAACTACAAAACCAAGAACAAAAGCAGTCAAGAAAAAAAAAAAAGTAGTATTTCCAGCTGTCTCAGGAGAGGACGTTGCACCTTCTCTTAGTTAACAGCATGCACTGAAATTCAGTTTGGATGAAACTTCACAACATAGCCCGGGTACCTCCAGGAGGGACAGGCCGTGCTGCCAAATGTCTGCACCTTGCAGTACCAGTGGAGATGATTTTTTGTTGTGCTAGTATTGCAAGGGAGGACACTGCACCACTGTGTGGCTGCAACTCTATGCTGAAAACAACTTAAGCTCCACATTTCCCCCATCTGAGGTTCAATGCGTTAACTCCTCTAGCAGAAGACCCTTATCTGCCACTACTGTATTTCCACAAACAGATCTCAGTAAATCACCTACCTATTTCAGTCTTCTGCAGAGCACTAAAACCTCCCCTATCTAGTTTATTTCAGACAATGATCAGAAATGGTAAGCAAGAGCCAAATAGTGACTCTGGGGCTTCTGAGGTGCTGTGAAAAAATACAAATGTGAATGAACTTGCCAGCCTAACTGCACTGCCCAAACTGTTTCTGGTCGTACTACAGAGTATTACAATGTGACATACTACTGCATCTTCACAGAGAATTTACTTTCAGCTGGACACTACTCTCCAAATCATAACCTCTGGGCAGTTCTCTGTGCATGCTGCCTAAATACCAGTGTAGTGGCACAGAAAAAACAAGCACAGCTACTCTGACCTCAAAACAAATCCCTTTCCTGGCATTATTTCTGTGATAGAAGGAAGTAAAAAA
>VWZG01011325.1:53939-182708 GCA_013396735.1 Grallaria varia
AAAAAAGCCAAAATAGCAATCTTTACTACCTACTGAAAACCATCCAACTGAATCACCCATCTGACTACATGCTTACAGTGGATCTCCAAACAGCCTCACTCCTTTCCCCTCCTCTGCACTGACCAGTTACTAGAAGGCTGACCCTTTTATTTGCTGTTATGTATCTGAGTAGCTTCAGTTACCTTTGCAGCCTTGGCTCCTGTCCTACACTGGGTATGATTTGTCTATTGCTTATTCAGTGTACAGAACACCCCCTTCCCTTCCAAAGCTAGGCACAGAACAGCTTCTGCGCTCCAGCACCACCATGGCAGGGCTCTCCAAGTATTCTGTGCAGGAGCAAAGAGGACAATAATCAGGCATCAGAGGGCCACTCTGACCAGCAGGTGCTCAGCAGTAGGACTACAGGGGATAGTTCAGCAGCTAAAAAAAAACTGGTGCCTGCTGTGCCGATACAACTGCGAGTGCCTCCTTTCCCTATCCTCTAACATCTTCAATGTGGAGCAACATCTCTGTTGGTCTTTGGCAGAGCAAGTACCTGGATCTGATACAGTCACCAAACCACTCCCTGACAGACATGTGGCGGAGATCCCCTGGGAGGTTTCCCTCTGTTCAAGTCCCCAGGTCTCCCGTCCTTCCCACAGCCTTGGGAAATATTTGAAAGTGAAATCAGTGAGGAGCAGACAACACGAGCACAGGTACCATGTGTGTGCACCTCTGCAGGGCTGGGTGAGGTCGGTGTGAAACAGGGAAATGGTATGTTCCCAATGTTCTAAACTGCAGAGCAGAGGGGAAAATCCCAAGTTCTCCCTGAAGCTCCAGGTCCAATCCTTCAGAATAAGGAAGGACAGGGTTTACCTCATTGTACAGACCTATTGGGGCTGTGCAGCAGTCTGCAGGTTGCTGCACAGGACACAAACAACACTAACAAACGTTCCTGTAGCCCCTCTAATCCAAGCTAGCAGATGCAGACCTAACAGAAGCAGTGTAGCATAATAACAATTTTTTTGCTATATAACAGGCTGTTCTGGTCCCACCAGCACTGGCGAGTCATTTGGTAATGCCTTATGAGTCAGCCTGGACTGCCTCAAAGTGATCTTGTATGATTAAATGGTGAACATCCATGTTCTTACATTCTCCGGCTCTATCCCAACTAAGCATAAAATAGGCTGCAGCATGCTCCTGCCCTTACAACTGTACTGTTTAATTTGAAAGAGGAAACAGTATCTAAGTGTAACAAACAAGGTATGGAAAACAAAGGTTTCATGGATAAGAGCTAGAATATCTCACATTATTTAGTTACATGCACATCTGGATGGTTCTTAAAACAGATTAAATGCTGTACAACAATCAATTTCCTAGGCTAGTAAATGAAATAACAAAAACCCCACAAAAGAACAGGAGAACAGAATAAATACTGTATTTTCTCTAGTCCTTAAGCTTGGTTTGTTCATATGTTTCATGAAAGGAACCTATGGCTTGGAACTAAGCACAGAGAACACCAGACAAGGGCTCTTCCAGCAACAATGAGTGAGCTCAGGTCTGGGCTGAAAAACAGAAGATATTTTTACAGTTCTGTAATCACACTCCATGCTAATGTAATGCCGAAATCGGTTCTCTGAGATTTGTATTTCACACAGGCAGAACAGGCCTCTCTGACCATTCGAAAAGCTGAGGCAGATTGCTCTTCATCTCCAAGAACTAAGCCCTTCCTAGCTAGGCACTGTGGAATAAAGCTCAGGAAGCCAAGGCAATGTAGGACATAAGCTGCTAGCATAAACGTGTATGTATTTGTTCACAATCCTCCAAACTATACCTGGCTACTGGTTCTGGGATGGTCCCTGGGCTAACTGGCACCTGAACTCCCTTTTCCCACTCCTGCCTCCAGGGATCTGCCAGCACATAGTATTCATCAGGGTTCAGCTGGAAGGAGTCATGTAACTTCATGGCAGTGATCAGGTCCGTTCTGAACACCTGCAAAGAGAGTGACCAAGAGAGAAAAACAGAGACACTGACATTTGATATTTACACTCTATGATTCACAGCTTCAGGGTAACCATGGAGCACAGCACATAACAAGGTCACTGTATCAACAGTGCACTAACCCAGCCCACTGCAGGACAGGAGTTTGGCTTCATGGCAGGGAAAGGGGTGGCTGAAGGCATGAATCCTGACAGCATCACTTCCAGCTAACTCCATTACAGGTCCTGGCACTCCCCCTGCACTGGAGACATAACGCTAAAAGGTGTTACCCACTTTTACCTTCACTGTGGCTACAATAAAAGCTGCAGGAACTCTGAATTGTAAAACAGCAGCACAAGGAAGATTCATTTTCCTTCCAAAGTTTTTTGTTTACGGGGTTTTTTTAATTATTGGAACTCTGACTAATCCTAAGACATTCTAGAAATTCCCTGTGGTAGAAATTAAGGCATGATTCCACCATGACGAGCTGCAAGAGGAAATTCTAAGGACATGACTCTTTGTGTAAGTATTTAAAAAATAACCCAAAAGATGAAATAAGACTCAAACTGGAATTTTGGTGGCAGGCAGCTCCCCCATTCAGCACAGGTGCTTGTTATTCTATCAGCTACAGATACCTCTGCCATAGCTGTAATTTTACTCTGCCTTTGCAGAGGCATCCAGCTCTAACGCGAGTAAGATGTTTGGTAACTTTTGGGCCAGCAGCCATGCTGTCTTCAACAAGACACAGAATGAAATAAAAAGGGATTCATTCCTGCAGCAGGCATGCTGTGGCACTGCTGTGGCAGCTTCAGCCCAGTTGGCCACGGCTGGTCAGTGTTGCAGAAAGCAAAGGGCACTGCTATCACAGGCATCCCAGCACCAAGCCTGCACTTGCCAACAGGAGTCCCAGCCCTCCCCACCCTGCTCCCCCAAAAGGAAAGGCTGCTGTAGGGCTCCAGCACTGCACTTCTCACCTCCACAGCCACTAATTTGTAACTACTCAATGCCACATTCAAAGGAAAGGGTTAAAAAGCAAACAGGTAACAGAAAATAAGCTCCACCAAAACAAGACAGGTAACATCTTAAGAAGAACTTCCTGCAGACCTCTCATTTTGCGGTGGTCAGAGTCAACGCCTACTCAGCCCTATGTTGCAGCTATAGGGGAAAAGATGGATTATCAGTGCAGTGCTCCTTATTAGGCCGCTAAGGGGGCACAGTGACCCACGCTCCCATCCCCAAACCAGTGATCACACTGGTCAGCTGAGCTCCTGCCCACTGCTGCACATGGCTAAGGAAGAACCAGAAGGATACAGAGAGCTAATTAGGCAGGCCTCCCCAGGACAGCCATTTCTGTCACACACTATTCACACACCTGAAAACGCCAGGATTTTGGGGAAGTATTTAGGCAAACAGTGGCTAATTATACTTCTGAGAATATTCTCAAGTGTGATTTGCCTTACTACACTGCACATCTTGAAACCTTTCCTCACTCCCAACACAGACATAACTATCCCGTTTCTGTCTCTTTATGTTTCTGTTTCCACTCTGGTTTTATCATAAAAACAGCTCAAAATCATGAAATTTTTCTCAATACTTGTCTTGACACATTCAGAAAAACTGCCAACATTAAAAAGTAAAGCATAATATTACCATATGAAGATCAGTGTGAATGCAGGTAATGAAATATAATGAAATGTTTTAAACAATCCAATGTTTTAAACAGTCCAGTGAGGCAAGGCACAAAGTAAGTGGGTTCACAAAACAAACAAGCACAGCTGGCCAGGGGATTCTGCACTTTTAAGTGATCTGAACTAAAGCAATCAAAAGTCAAACAAAAAGAAGACTAAAAATATAAAATGGGACACAAACCTTGCTCAATCACAGAGCCAAAATAACTCAGGCTCATAGATAAATTTGTCACAAAACTCCCTCAGAAGCAAAGCTAATGCAGCACCTTAGAGCCAAGAAACTCCTTTGCAGGCCAGCTGCCCTGTGACACCATTCTTTCTGCTCTAACTTCTGATGCAATCAGAGTACCCGGAGCAAAGCCCAGCTTTACAGAAGGGCTGGCTCTCAGAAGCACTGAACACTTCAAAGCTAAAAGGTGAAACCCTGGCCATGCTGAAGTCAATGGGAATTTTGCCACCAATTTCAGGGAGCCCAGGATTCTGTCCGGAGAGTTTAGCAAGTGTCACTTTTCTGTCAGGGCACTTCTCATCACAATAGAGTGCTGTGGTGAGCAAGGATGGGGTAGAGGGAGGGAGAGAGAGAGGGGGAAAGGCTGTGGAACAGAGCTGAAGGGAAGTACAACAGGAGTTCGTCCAGACTGAAGAAACATGAGAGAACAGCACACAACTGCAAAGATTCTGACAACAGAAGCAAGGTAAGGGAGAGGAGAAAACAGAAGCACACAAAAAACAACAGCAAGACTTGCAATCATCTCAGATTATTTCTTAATAGCCTTTCATAAGGTAGCTCTCATAACCAGGTATAAGGGGCTACTTCTAAGGGATGCGTAAAAGATAACTAAGGAAAACAAGCATACCACTAGCAAGAATAAATTCACATTCATGTCAAAAAAAAAAAAAAAAAGAAAAGTTGTCTTTATTGGCCTACAATCAAAAAAGAAGTTGGAGACCACCAGTACTAAGTGTAGTTCACACTGAACAATGAATGGGATTCTCCCTGTGAAAACTCATCTCTGAGACTTAGGAATACTGTCATTAGGGAGGGTAATAAAGCATGTTTTCTTCAACATCACTCACTAATGGGTACAAAATACATGTATTGGGCAAGTACATTAAATGAAAAAATTCATCTCCCAGAGCTAACCCTTTCTCTGCAGCTTCTACAAAGTCTGCAGTGTAGTATTTGCCTGAAGACAGGGAGATTCAGCAAGAACATTTCCAAAGAACTGGATCATATTTGTGTGTTACTAATAGCTGATACATCCTGGAAAGTTCAAAGATTTATATCTCCCTTGATAGGATTTCTTCAAAGCACTAAGCAAGACAGAACTGCCAGGAAGCAGATTTCCAGTTTGGCAAACACTTTAACAAAGATCACATATCAAGACCTAACACCAACTATGAAATTCAGGCACCTAATGTAAATTTCCACTGTTCACAAATCAAGTTACAAATAAATCCTGATGGCTAAAGTAGTACAAGAAAGACACTGCAGCTATGCTGAATGGGTGTCAGGCTACAACAAAATTCACAGACAGAAACCAGTGCTGGTAGTAGCTGTGCCAACAGCTGAACTCTCTAATCTTCTGGCTGAGGTGGGGCTAGGAAGTGGGAGTCAGGGGCGTGTGCCAGCCAAAACATCGCAAAAAGAAAAATGCGTAAACCAGAAGAAATGGATCCATTTACCAGAACATGTATGTATACATTGTGTGTATATGTACTTTGACAGACGTTAAAAAATGCCAATCAAATTCTAGAAATACCTCCGAAGGTTTCCGATCTTCATCTCTGGAGCACGAAGTCCTATGATGTTGAGACCTGGAATGCTGGGACCAGGTGGACAGACCTAGGATACAGAAATGATCATTTGCAGGGTTCTATGACAAACCTTCAGGAAAGTCTTTCAAAATGAACCAGAAAATAAAAGTTACTCAGTCCTAAACTTCTGTGATGACTTTCCTGGTTCTGTTCTGTTTCTCATTCTGTAACTGAGGTGAGCATGTACTGGCTGCACTGCACTTACCTGCCTTCCACCCAGCATTTGAAGAAAGCCACCTCATAACATCCTTCCCCCTGAGCATCAATGAACAACTTTCTGCAGATTAATAACTGACCAGGAGCTCTGCCAATAGCCTGAGATGTACTCTTTGAAGTCAATGTATTGATGTCTTAGATATCACTTACTAGATTTCTTCCAGCACAAGCCTTTTGAAAACAGAACACTGCCACACACACACACAGAGCAGAGCTCACAGAAGCTGTTGTCTTTTCTCCCGAGTAAACCTCACAGTGTGGTTGTACAATTTTTGTCTCCATAATTATTCACTACATTCCAAACAAATTATACCTTTTTGCCTTGATACCTTTTAAGAGTCTCTGTCAGCTTTCAGAAATACTATAACAGGAGAAAAGGGAAAACAGAGAGAATCTGCATTCCTTTGACAAGGTAGTACTTTGACACCAGAATACATTGTACCTGTGCAAATCAACCCATTTCAACACAGTAAGATTTACAGGTATGGCATGTATTTTCCACTGCCAACTACACAGCAGTAATGAAAAAAAGGCCCATGGATTTTGGCTCTGGGTTGGAGAGATGAAGGCCTTGTAATAGGTTTATCTCATAGGGAAGCAAAGACCTGTATGTCGAGCTCTGAAGGATGCACACAGATTTTGCAAATCTGGGCATTAATTGTAGACAAATGGAAGCAAACCAATGCAAAGGCCTTCCCACACTGCTCATTCCTTCACTGCCCGTGTACATACTCAGCAGGACTAAAAAAGAGTAAGGCTACAGCCTGTAAGAGCAGCACCGCCTCACATGTGCCATCAAAAACCTCTCAGGGGTCAAAAAGCACTGTTCAAAAAGCAGAGGACAGGATAAGTTCTCTATTAAAAACAGAAAGTAATTTTAAAAGTGAAGTAACTGTCCAAGACTTTCATTGGAAATATGTGACTGAATAATAAGTCATCAGAAGAATTCGTTATGTTTTAGTTATCTGTTGGCCTTCTCTTTTCAGTTAGTAATACACTAAGGAATCTGCCCCAGTAAAAAGTCTCTGGAACACAGCAGTGAACAACAGACATTACACAGAACATGCATTAACAGTCAAAATTGAAGCAAGGTTCACAGCAAACAGCTAAAAATCTTTTCTGAAATAAGAATACAAAAAAAAAAAAGATTATTTTAAGCAAATGTTACTGTTTTAATGTAAAAGACAGTGAAGTTATCAGCACTCTTTCTAAGCCCCTCTATTTTACAATTACCATTTGCTGTTTCTTCAAAGGGAAAAAAGAATAAAAAAAAGGAAAAACGTGACTGACTTCCATTTACTGATCTGTGAGGAAAGCCAGACTCCCAAGATCATTTAACTACCATTCCACTCAAATGTTCTCTTGAAAACTAAAATAAAAACACAAGCAGGAGTATGAACTCCTTGTGAGGATCCTATCAGCCTATACCCAAACCGAAGCAAAAGTCAGGGGAATAAGTGAAATACCTCAAAAAGTACCAGATATACAGCTAAAACGTGTGACAAAACCCCCAGCTTTTTTCCTGCAATGTAAATATTAACATTCAGACAGATGTGATTTCTCCAAGGAACAGCCTCACTAGAAGACACAGACCAAATACATACCCACACAGATTAATTTCTCATGGGTTCTGATATTTTCCATTGGCAAGACATTAATATCTGACAATGAGGTGTTCAGCAAGTTAAACCACTACACCAGCAAGTCAGGCACTTGGAAATTTCCAATTCATTTGTGGATCTGAGTGGTTTTGTACACTGTTGGACCTAGGAGAGGGATCCTGCCTACAAGATAGCAAATTAACAACAAGCTGTACTGGCAAGGAGAAGAACTGGTGAGTCTGGAGGCTTTAATGCAGTTGTTCCCAAGTAAGGCAAGTGTCTGGCAAAATCAGAGTAGTGGCAGTGTGATCTACTTCTGGGTCTTTAGCAGGGTCCTTTAAATCAGCTCTGATTACAATTTACCATAAATTAAATTAAAAAGCGTATGGGCTGCCTTTTTCTTTTTTTTTTCCCTTTTTTTTTAATATGGGCATTAACAGATGGATTTCCAGGTCTCTCTCATGCCACACAGAAGATACAAAGGTGAGGAGCAAAATAACCCTTGCCATATCTGCCATCTCCATCTCTTTACTGTGTCCTCTTACACATTAGAACAGGTGTCTTAAATGCATACTTTTATGTCTGTATACCCAACAGTTTGGACACTGGATTAATTAACTATTCCATGCAACATGAAAGGTCAGCTCTTATCACCAAAACTACAGGACCCTCCTTTCAAGTGCTATAGGAAAGCACACTACATAACATTTCTGTGGGTAAGGGACAACTCAAATGCAGCCAACTCTCCTCAGGATTTATTATAACGAGCATTTTTTCCATGCCAACTAACTTCCTACATCGAATAAGGGAACAAATAGTTTCTTACATAGTTCTGTAATAGCTGCTTCCTTGCACATAAAAGTGGTGAATGAACAGTGAAAACACACAGTATTTTCAGCAAGTTACTGAAGAGACTGTTGTATTTTTCTGGACAATGTAAACCAACTGCACATAATATTAGGAGAAAACAGTGGAAGAATTTCTCACAGGACTTTTTTTCTGAGTAAAATCTCAGATTTTACTGCGCACTGCAGCCAACAGATGACCTTTGGCAAAGCCTTCACTTCAATAGGGAAAACATTTACTCACTGAATAAACAAAGCCCAGCTGAATTCAGAGATTCAAACCATCACCACTACTTCGACATAAAAGCATAAGAAATTGAAGGAGCCAGCCAAATTATAGTAAAATATCCAGCCTGTAACAGTACTGAATTTAACTACTTTTGAAATCTCAAACAAGAGTTTCAACTCTGCTTTCATCAAAGCCAACAGCAAAATATCGCTGCCTTCACCAATGCCAAGCCCAGGTCATTGAATTTCTCAAAGCGGCTCACATTAACAAGCAATCCATCCCCTTTGAGTACACCACTAAAAGTGCAGGAGGGAAATTAAGGATATTATTTGTCTTCTAAGCATCCTTTCCTTATTTTCATACCTAATCAAGAGACCTCACTGGAAGCAAAAATTCACAGGCAATTAAAACCTCAGTAATTAATGATCTGATTTTTACATGTAAATGCATGAAGTAAGAACCACTCCTGGATTATACAGAAGGAACAACCTACTGTGATGAAAACAAATACAGGATTTTAAACATCTCTTCTGTACTATACAAGCACATGGACTTTGAGTTATTTTAGAAAGATTCCAGACGCTTTTCAACAAAATTATCCTCTTGCATTAACTATCCAAAATTACTATATTCATAAACTGTTTTCTGAATACTAGCCTCAGTCCCAAAGTGGATCAGGATCCACCAAGATGAGAAAAACAACTAAAGATCAAGACAAGAGTTAAACTTTTGGTAAATAAAATTAAAATTTTAAAATAGAAAATAGTAAGGGAAGTCTGAATCACTGGGATTTGGAAGATATAAAAGTTCTGTAAGATAACATTATATACCTCTATGGGAACAATGAGTTCCACAGCACATGGAAAAATAATGAGTTGCTAAGAGAGCCCTTACTACCAAAAGCCAGGTGAGAAACAGTAACGATGAGAAATACACAACACCAAGCATGAAGCTAAATAAACACATCCAAAACATGCATCACCATCATAGTTAGACATCAGAGATAAAAGGCATCTTATTAAGTGTTATATGATCATGCAAGTTAAGGGTGAACACAGAAGCCTAGTTAGGATCATCACTCCAGAAGACATACTAAGATAATTTGGATTCTTTTACAGTTAGGATCCTTTCATACAGCTGAGGTGTTTGTGTGTTTTAAAGGATTTTTTTCTTTTCCCCAAGGCTAGTATATACATTTTACACTGTAAATACAGTGTTTTTATCATATTGCCACAGGCTGTATGTAACGTACATCTCCCGATAATAAAAGAAAGCAATCAAGGAGTGCGCATTCTTTTTCAGTTTTTGTGAAGAACACAAGCTTCCCAAAAGCAAAAACATAAGCAATTTTAACTATATCAATTTATTAAATGATCTGTCAAGAATATGTTTTGATTCCAAAAAAGCCCATCAAAACAGAAAATTGCTTGGGACCAATAAAGCAATTCAAGCCCTCAGGGAGTGCTATCCCACAACTAATATACTGCTCAGCATGAGCAGAAAAGGTTCAGCTATTGGCTACCATGCACAAGGCTGTTGTAAAGACACCTGTAGGGCATCCAGCTGTGTCTCTGGAGAACTACCTGCTGCTACAGCCTCTGAACACTTCAAAGCCTCAGATCACTAAAAGCACTTCTCCCACCATAAATACACTCCCTGCTACCCAGCACAACAGGGCAAAACAGCCCTGACATGGATCTAGGTCTGGCTGTCACTTCTGCTTAACATTGGCATTTCCAGATGCTTTTGCTGTTCTGCAGCTCACTCTGAGACCAATGAGGTGCCGCTGCCAATACTCTGTCAGAAAGATCTGAGGAGGAAACAGAGATGCTCAGTCTCCCCATATAGTGCCTGGCCCACAACTCCTTACAGCAGGGGCTCTCAGGGTCACTTAGACACACCTCCAAGTCTTGACCCAAATTCCAGCACAAAGCAAACAGAAGCCAACTATTCTATAGCCTGTTTCTATTATGTCAGGTACAGAAAGAGCTGCTGGGCTGACGTCTTCAGGCCTTATCACACAGAAAGCAGCATGTGAGCAAACACAACCTATGATATTGTTTCACACAGTTAAACACTTCCGTTCTCACTTTTCTGTTGTTAGAGGGTTTGCCCATATATCCTCCTTATCTTTATAGGGTATTATTAAACAATCTCAATTAAGATCAAAACAGAAGAGGCAATGGTCTTTCACCACCTGTCAACAGCAATGCTACTCAAAATTCAGTGTCATTTGACAACTCTCCAATTGCAGCTGCTGAACAATGTGTGAATCCATATGATTTCTGCAGCGCTTTACAACAACGCAGCGCAAGTGCTCAGTCTCTGAAACACATAATGAACCAACCTTGCAGCTCTCCACCACAGCAGTTTAATATAAGCTCCCTCCTGTCATCCCTTTCCTCAGCAGAACATGTTTTCATTTTATTATCTCAAAGAACACACACAAAAATGCAAAAAGGCACGTACCACTCTAACAGTCAGGAACTCCTAGACCCCATCTTATTTGTCAGCACAGGTCTCAAGTGCCACTCTAGCTGCCCAATTCAATTCTCAGCAGAGCCCACACAATTTCAGGGTCAGCAGGGAGCTGATCACTCTCACAGTCATGTTCCGCCAGCTCAGGGCACTGAGACCCCCTTGGTCCATCATCCGTGTTGGAGACAGAGGCAAAGATAGCGTTTAAACACCTCTGCCTTGTCTCTGTCCCGGTTTGGGAGGTGACCATTCTCATCCTGTAACAGGCCAATTTCTATACTGCCTATTGCTATTAATATATTGGAAAAAACCCTTCTTATTGTTCCCCACATTTCTGACAGCTGCAACTCCCGCTGAGCTGTAGCCATGTAGATTTTCTCCCTGAGGTGGCAAGCAACATCTCTGTATTCTTCCCGTGTCACTTGACCTTGCTTCCACTGGACATACACCTTCTTTTTTCCCCTTATATCCAAGAGGAGATCCCTGTTCAGACTGCTTGACGTCCGACATTTGGGAAGTGCTGCTCCTGTACCCTTCAGAGGTGATATTTAAAAAGTGACCAGCACTGATGGACCCCAGCACCTGCAAAAGCATTTTCCATAGGACCTGCACTTTCTAATTCCCTGAGCAGCCGATCTCCTCGTGTCCAGAGCTGAAGTTTTGCTGGCAATTTTCCTCCTGTCAATTTTTTCCTCCTGCCAAATGACAGTGGTGATTATGTCAAGTTCCTTCCCCAGATGTGACACCCTATCAGCCTAGAAAAGCCTTTCAAATCACTCTTCCAGAATGCTCAATCAACTTCACCAAAAGCCACCCTGCCCCAGTGAGATTAACCTTCAGGTAAGATGCTGGTTTTGACCATTTGTCATCACTCTAAATGTCATAACCCTTTTTCAAAGGCTAAACTTTCACTTTCAAGACTGCTAAACTTGCTGCTTTGCCTAAATTCTTTGCACTGTAATTACATTACATGTTATTATTTTATCACCATCCCTCATCTCCCAGCCAATTTAACTGAAAAACAACGCTGCACAGCATCCCACACGCATGATCACCACATTTCAGGCCAGTAGCAGCTGCGATTCCACAGTAAATGACACACACTCCTAAGGTTATGTACTCAGTAACCTTTGTGAAGGCACTCTGGGATCCATCTCAAACACTACAGGAATCCATTGGGATTCAAAGCCCTTTCTAAGTCCAAGATCCCTATCATTCAGTCAGAGCAATGGATATTGGCAAAATTCATTTAAGTTTAAAATAACATTTGTTTAGCAATGATAGAATAAGGGTCTGCCTAAATTACAGAACTCTACTCCATAATCCCTAAGTATTAAACCTTTCATTTCTCGGAACTCTGAAACTCTGTAAATCTTAGAAGTATTTTTCATCTGCAAGCGTCTCTCAAACACTCTGCATGTAGGAGTAAGATAAACTGATAACCTCTCCAAGAAAAAATGAAGAAGCATCGTGCGAGCAAGTAAAGTGTGAAGAAAATAATGCTCTGAATTCCTTGCTCATGGAAAACAGCAAACAAAATCTCTTTGACATTAAGGAGTACCCCGATTTCACCCAATCTCCATAAAACACAACTGTCCACGAGCTTCAGACATTTCTTGAACACAATCTGTCCACACATCCAACTCATTTGTGCAAAAAAGAACGCCTTGAAACTATAAATGGGAACTACTCCACTGCACAACTTAATCTCACCAGGAAACAAAGCATATGGAATATTCAGCACAAACCACCTTTGCAGAACTACAGCCCAACAAGGCTAAAAAGTCAGGTCAAACACTGAAGCAGGAAAGCTTAAATGGCTTCAGCATCTAATTAAAGCGAGACCTGAAACCATCAAGAGAAGGTTTAGCAACAGAGGAGTGAGCTGAAATGCAATGTAACAAAATTGCATAAAACTATTAAAACCCTATCCAGCCACCAGAAAACAGGGATGTAATTGGTTTGAGGCAAACCAATCTGTAATTTCTGTAATACAGCCTTTGAAGAAGATAACACATCCATTGCAAGGCTTGGCTAATATTAATGTCTATCACAGCTGCTGTACTACAGTATCTGGAAAGGGACAGAAACTAACAAGCTGCCAGGTGACAGAAAAAGGAAAGCTTACAGGAGCCGACAGTCTTAAATACCTCCTCAAGCCTCTCTCAATACTATTCCACTGTATTTAGACAAAAGTTCAACATCCAGAGCGATCCCTGCAACCACTTTTCACAGATGAAATGTTCAAAAGTGACCTCTAATTTCAGAAGATCAAATCCCTCAGAACACACCTGGATATCCAGGGACTAAGCGCAGAACTGCTGGGTACAACTGGCACTGACAATCTTGCCCAGTGCTTCAAATATGCTATTTTGGCCTTATATTGCAATGAGGATTTTAAGGGAACACAGCAGTACACTATTTTCAGTAGTTGGGTTGAAGGACATAAAATAAATACTTTTGGGAGCTTAAAGTCTGCACTTAGATTTTGGAAAAGAATTGAGTCCGAAGGTAAAGAAGTGATAGGGAAAGCAAGGGTGCTGACTTTAAGCTGCAGAGTTTTAAAATACTGTAACACATAACCACCCACAGTAAAATATGTAAGCCAGTAAATACATGTAGCTACTCTAGGACTGCAGTCATGTTGTTAAGCTTTCTTCTCTTCAGGATTTCACCCCTAAATGAAAACTCTTCTCCCTCCTTTCGTCTCACAAAATGAGAGCACCTTTTTCTTCCTCTGAATCTTCAGTATAATGTATTTTAGTGCTTGGGGTATGAGCTTTGGTTTTCTATCACTTTGTGACTACCAAGGAAACTAATTCAATTCAGTGATCCAATGGAACATTTTTTTTTTTTTAGGATAAATTCTATTATTAGTAGCATCATTATTATTACATTGCAATAGAATAAAATGTCATTTTTTTCATAACAAAATATTTTCCCAGTGGCACTACTCTACATGCTGGATTTCACCCCAGAAAAGCACCATCATTCAAGTTACTCCAACCACATTTATCCAGCAACACTCAAGATGAATCTGAGAACCTGATTAGTCTACTAAAGCACAGTATGAAAACTCAGCTTCAGAACTGTAGAAATGCAGCAGCTGGAGACCAAATCCTCACCTTGTGAGATGAAGGAGAGCAGCACTGAGCCCTAAACTCAAAGACTACTGAGTTCAGAATGATGGGAATGAAACAAGCCCACTGAAGGGTCAAGAGGAGCCACTGACTGAAGGGAAGCAGACGTTTGGCAACAAACAGTATTCCCACTACTGGAAATAAAATTTCAACTTTTCAATTAAAGGACATCTGTTTGAAACACCCAGAATAGTCGATTTAATTGTTTTCTACCTCTGGAAATTCTGAGAAGAAAAAGTAGCTAGTGAACTTAAAGCCTTCAATAGTGAGTGCAGAAACTCATAGAAACTTTTTTTTAAATCTTTTTTTGGAATAGAACTTACCCTTCTAACACTACTGCAAGTACAGTGGACCAGAGATACTACTGGCAGAGAAACAAATAGTGAAGAGGAAGCAGCAATTCTACTAAAGGCAAGAAAAGATCCTGTGAAGGTCAAACCTTGACGGAGAGACCCTTGACATTCAAACATAGTTGCAAGGAACAACTGGTATCTCCTGTAACAGGAAAGTGGAGAGAAAGGTGTGACTGTCAGTTGTTCTTCTCAGGGAAGCATGAGTGACAAAAAGCCTCGGAGGTGCTGACCCCACATTCAAAGTTATCTGAGCTTCTGATTAATAACCCTCGATCTTTTTGAACATGTATAAAATAATAGAATAAATATGCAGGAACCTGGATCTGATTTTGCCCAGTAACGTCAAAAGAGGAAAAAAACTATAATCAAGAAAAAAAAGTGTAATGCAAGGGAAGTGGCATATATTTCAAATAATATTGGAAAATATTTTAAATTTCGTTGCCCTTGCCACTCAATTTATTCAACAAAGTTATTTGTAACAACTAGGCCTTAGAACAGAGAAACCCTAAAAGGGCAAGGGGTTTGTCTTTCTTTTCCAAACTCAATTTCTTAGATATTGGATCTGTGGAACAGATATTGGGGAAAACATAATTCATTAAGTCAACAACTCTATTCCAAATAGTTATATACCAAATGACATTACAAACAAGCCCTATAATCAGCAACAGGTCAGTCAATTGCATGTGTTTTAGGATTTCAACTCCAAAATTAGCTGCTTCATATTTTATTTGTAACACAAGGTACATGAAGGGATAAAAAAGAACAAAAAGTGTTAAAAAAAAAAGCAAATAAGGGAGTGAAAATAAAGACTATTATCAATCTCAAACACTTTATAAAGCTACTAATGCATGAAAAAAGGTCAAAGCAAAATTCAAATGGAGGACATCATGTTTACTGCTATTTGTCTATTTTACCTTTTTTGGGGGGAAGTACACATCACTTTTGAGGAAATACACTAAATTCAATTTTTGCAACCCCAAGTAAACTTCTAACCAAGAAAAACAGGTCTATTTTGTTTGGGTTTTTCTTATTCCAAAATCCCCCCACTGTAGGTAGTTCTCCAAAAACAAGCCATATCACTCACCTCCAATGGATGTTACTCAATCCTTATTTGGACTAACTCCTAATCAGCTTGCTAGTTCTTGCCTTCTCTAATTGCTTTATCTTTACTTCTTCATTTCAACAATAGTTTTCCTAAGGTTGTTCTAAGAGGCAGATTTGACCACACCTGAGCAGACTGCTGTGAAGCACCCCTAAGAAATGCATGCGGGGAAGCAGTCACCTGTGCAGAGCCACAGTGCAGCACAGGGCTAAGCCTTCAAAAGCACCTGGAAAACCACCCTGATCACTTTCTCTTACATTTTGAACTGAAGTTTTACAAAAGCCTTCAGATTTGAAGATGCACACGCAGACAGATCATATTAAAACTTGGGAAATCTCTGACAACTGGCTAAGCTGCACTACGGTCAAGCACAATCTTATCTGGGCAAACAAAACACCTCAGCACATTGCCAAAACTGCCATTTTGTCTCTCCCAGCCTTCATTTTTCTGCTTAAATGAAAGACTATCAATCACTGGAATCCAAACACAAGAGACAGATATACCACTGTATTGGGTTTCTGTGGCCAGGTTTTGGTAGTGGCAGGGGCTGCAGGGGTGGATTCTGTGAGAAGCTGCTGGAAACTTCCCCTGTGTCCAGCAGAGTCAATGCCAGCTGGCTCCAGGATGGGCTTCCTGCCACTGGCAAAAGGTGGGCCAATTAGGAATGACAGCAATGCCTCTGTGGTAACGTATTTAAGAAGAAGAAAAAAAAGTTGTGGTGCAGATGAAACGCGCAGCCAGAGAAGAATGGAGGGAGAACATGGGCACAACAATGCAGACATCACAGTCAATGGAGAAGGAGGGGCAGGAGGCACTCCAAGCACTGGAGTTGAGGTTCTCCTGCAGCCCGTGGTGCAGCCCATGGTGATGCAGCTGTGCCCCTGCAGCCCAGGGAGGATCACAGGAGTGCGAAGATCCACGCACAGGCCATGCCGGAGACCCGCACCGGAGCTGCTGGATGCGCCAAGGAGGCTGTGACCCCACGGGAGGCTCATGATGGAGCAGGGACCTGGGAGGGACCTGCTGACCCGTGGAGAGAAGAACCCACAGTGTGGGGGACCCACGCTGGAGCAGGCTGTGCCTAAAGGACTGCATCCCATAGAAAAATGACCCACGTTGCAGCAGTTTGTGCAGAACTGTTGCCTGTGAGATGGACTCTCGCTGGAGAGGTTTGTGAATGACAGTCTCCTGTGGGAGGGACACCAAAGGAAGCAGGGGAAGGACTCCTCTCCCTGACAGCAGGAGAAAAACAACTGACCATAACCCCAGTAGGAGTGGGGGAAGGTGCTCTTGAGATTATTTTACTTCTCACTCTCCTGCTCTGATCCTGGTGGTAATACATTTAATTAATATCGCCACTTTGAGTCTGTTTTGCCCATGATGGTGATCTCTCACTGTCCTTACTTCAACTCATGAACCCTTCATTATATTTTCTCTCCTTTGTCCAGTTGCAAAAGGGAGTGAGAGAGTGGCTTTAGCCAGCCAGGGTCAACCCACTACAACCACACAGAGCTCAACGTTATTTGTATCAGTATAGAAACAGTTAAACACAAATACATTCCGAATTCAAATTACTGATTTACTGAATTCAAATTCTTTAAAGTTATTCCTCAAAGATAATCTCCAAATGAAGTAAGGAACAACTTTTATGCTCCATCAATCTTCTCTGCTTAAGCTTGAAGCACAATAAATTTCCACTGTATAAGAGAGCATGAGAACACTGAAGCAAATTTAAAATCCCCATGCAAACCTCTATGGGGAATATCAGCAGATGTCTCCATGCTCATTCTGTCCCTGTAATGATAAATTATGTTGCTTACAAACATTTCAAAGGTGACCACTGACTCTTCCTCTTATCAACTGCAACGATGCAGTAAATTCAATAGGGGGATCCTGAATCTACTGTCCACCTGTGCTCAGAATAACTGAGTTCAAAACTAAATCCTTACAATACACATTTCTACCAGTCCAACCAATACGCAAAATGCCTCTGGCACATAAAAGACTGCATTAAAACATGTTTTCAAACTCTAATCTCCTGCACCCTACAACAAAGGAGCACTTACTGCCATTGTCATCAGAGTCCTCGCTGCTGCTGGGAAGCCGATGTCGTTTCATGATCTCCTCGGGAAACAGCAGGGAGCCTACGAAGCAATGAGACAGCACTTAACCCAAGGTAGTAACACAAAGTCAAGTTGTGTTTCTGATGGTATGTGAGGATTTACAGCACACAAAGGACAAGAACTTTAAACAGCAGCTGAAATATGAACAGTGAATCTCTCAAGGATGCTTAATTATACAGTCATCATATGAGCAGGTGAAAAACACTGGAAAGTATCAATCACAACCCCACCAATGTTTTCACCCCACAACAAAAGCATATTTTGTCCTAAGAGGTCTTCCAATCACTGAATATCTACAGTCAGCGTGCTTAATTTCCTCTGTCCATTCTGACATTAGGTGTGCAGCACAATAATATTTTTACTCCTTGTGTAAATATTTACTTTGGCTAATATGTTTTTGGAACCATTCAAACTATTTGAATCTGTTCAAAGTGCCAGATTCATGAAAACTGAGATTAAAGTCATCCACTTATACATAAAAAAATGAAACATCAGCAGTAGCAAGCTCAGCTTCCCCTGAATAACTAAGCATGCATCATCTATGCCCTGGAAAGCACCACTCCCGAAGGTAAGAGAGTTACTTCCTCCTGCAGGCACATTCCTAGTGCCACTCCTAACACTAACTGTTCTTTGGGAATAAGACCACCAATTGACTATTCAGAAGTTCCTCCAAACCACCACATTCTACCAATATTGGGTTCAAGTGCACATGAGCCAGCGATGCACAGGGATAAAATTCCCAGTCTCTAACTTGCTGTTCTCAGGGTGCTGCTATTTTTGTGTGTATTCTCTGTGGAACAAAACCAAATTCAGAAAAATCAAGGAAGTTGTAAATAGCTAGTTAGCATTTACATGTAAAAAGCTATTAAAAACTAAGTTGAAGAGCAGAAAATATATGACAAGACAAGCGCAGAAAGGCATATCCACCGTAAGTTACACTGACAAGGACTCTAGACGCGCATCAAAACCCCTCAGTCTTTGGTTACCACGTATCAATCATGATATCAACAAGGTCTGGAAAATCTGCTACCCCTCTGGGGTATAGATTTGGAGATCAGATGCCAAAATATTTTTTTGCTTCTACGTAGGTGCAGAAAATCTAACCTTCTTATTTTTATGTGAGTTTGGATTCCGTCAAAACCACTGAACAATTTTCATTGACCCTTCAATATAAGAATTAACTACTTCAACTTTGTTCACTGAGAACATGGCTCATGTAGAAAACTCAGTAATACTTTTATAAGACTATTTTATAGACTTTTATAAGACTAATTTCCAAAACAGGGAAAGCCAAAAAGCCTAACCAAAGCCTGACACTATTTCTAAAAGAGTGCAAAAATATCTGCTCTTCCAGAAGTGATTCATATAAAATCAAATGAGCATTTTTTGAGGGAATTCATTTTATCACCACTAGCAAATCACAAGCAGCTGAACCTGAGATTCTATTTTACACTTCCAGTGAACTTTATACAGTCCTAAGCGCCCAAACATTGCATGAATGCCTCATTTTTCATATTATACCTACAAATGAAGTAGGGGGAAGCCTCCCTCCTATAGAGTGGCTTTTGAGAGTGGGATTTAATACCTCAGTCTTTGAAACATGTAACAGTTTTGAACTACAGACTTTGCTCACTGAAGAGAAAGTGAATGGTTCACCTTACCAAGACTTTTTGTCACCATTTCATAGAGTAAAAGTTCACATATAATGTCTGATGCCCGAGAATAAAGGAGCATAAATGACAGCCTCTTATCGTGCTAGAAGAATTCTCTCAAAAGAACTGCTTTGAAGCAGTCCAGAACTTTGTGTGTATGGCCGATGGAAATGCTGCCAGTGAATACACACACAGACCAGTCTGGACCATCCAAACCTTCTGAATACAGATCTCGTATACACGTAGGAGATTCAGAGCCAAGTTCTGATATAGTCACTTATTAAGACAGAAACCCAACAATTCAGACACAAAACAGGCTAAGACAGAACTGAAAAATCAATTAGCTGTTACGAGGCCAAAACTAGGGGA
Organism: Grallaria varia; assembly: GCA_013396735.1. Classification (NCBI taxonomy): domain Eukaryota; kingdom Metazoa; phylum Chordata; class Aves; order Passeriformes; family Formicariidae; genus Grallaria; species Grallaria varia. The sequence goes on from VWZG01011325.1 coordinate 73,513, forward strand.
ATGAATATCTATTCTGTAGGGTACTTTTTCTATTAGTTCACATATTATTAATAGCAATGTAAAAGAAGGCACTCACTTAGAATGAAAATATCTCCCATGAACAAAGTAAAGAAGATATGGAACAAAATGAAAAATTGCTCTATCTCAGAAATGTAACTTGTATATTCCCGGTCAAATTCCTCACTTCCTAGGTCATTCCCACATGGTCTGAAAAGATGCACAGTAAAGCAAAATAACAGAGCGTATATATACTGAGACACACTCGTGAACTTGTAATGAACAAGAAAATTTGAAATTCTGCTCCTCCACATCTTCTGAGTTGATCTTCTCCCAGCCATACTTGGTGCAAATTCCAAAAAATTAGGAAAGAGATGGAAGCTTCTCCTTCCTATAATGTGTCTTTAAAAAACAAACTAGACATCTCTTTTTCTGTTGCTGTTTGAAGGAGAGAGTGATAGTCACACCTGCCAATTCAAGCACTCTTCAGTTTTTCAGGAAATAAGCCAGAACAGAAGCCACTTTCCTGCAGTATAGAGTATTCTATAAGGTAGTTCATTTCCACTCTAGTCAGGTTTCTGAAAGTGGTCACACTGAAAACTTTATGTTCTTAATAATAACATTAAAAGAAATATCCCATTTGATGAAGCTCCTGTGAGATTGCTTTATAGGTGCATGTGGGAAAAAAAGAATAGAAAAAAAAGAAGAGTTAAAACCCAGAGAACTCATTTTCCTATCTTTGACCATAACTTGAGTTTACAGGGAGCTAAATCACAGACGAAAAGGCATCATTTGGCTTCTTAGAGCAAGACTCAAATCTCATAAGATTAACCCCCTAGAACTTTTGCCAATAAAAATAATAAAACAGCTTTTCTTCAACTTCTAAAATAATTTTAAACTGCTCCCACCAGATGTTCATATTCACAGCTCAGAACACAAGTCCTAGAGATAACACTGGAACAGCTAACAAAACCACACAGATTAAAATGCTGCTGCTTTTAAGGGTATCACAGTGCCTCTGCCCCAAAGACTATCAGTTTCTGTCAGGTTGTGGGTGACTGAGTGTCACAAAAGAACCACCTCAAAAATAAGCATGGATTACGGATAGTGATGATGAGGTGCAGACAGAGGGTACAGGCTTTTCTTGTTCAGGTAGAGACATACATTGTGATCACTTGCAAGCAAAGAGAGCCACATATTAGGCATAGAAAGGGTAAAAAACATTTGTGCCCAGCTGTAAGATTTATACAAAGGGTAAGTAAAAATTATGCACCCAGCCTGCACCACTTGCAGGACAGGAAGAGACCATGCAGGTTACTGAGCTCAATTTCCAACAGCATGCAACCACAGAATTGCTGTCCAGCCCAGAAGCTTCCACAAAACATTCACTGCATCCATGCATGCCACAGAGTAGCATCTCAACCCCTTGCACAAAACAAACATTCCTCTGAAGCAAGGAAGCAGCCAACCAAGTAGCACCCTTTAACCCCAGATGTCCCATCAAAGGTTTCTATAGCTGTTTTTCCCAGATTCTTACACCTTCCCCTAAAGGGCATTTGTCCACACAACTGTTCACCTGAAGAGAAAGCCCAACACTTAGAAAGCTACTACAGAGTCCAGCAATCCAAAGATGACAAAGGCTGAATCAACAAGCCAAATGTTCGATGAGTTTTCAGTGAAACCGTGAATTCTTAATAATTCAGCAACTTTTGTAGGTGAACTTGCAGTTTCATTTCCTGGAAAGATGACTGTTTCTTTGTGTTCAGAAACCAAACAGACCAACACAGAGCATGCTGATAGTGTTTTCTCCTGAGGACTCTACTATAACATTTACCCCTTTATACTTGGAGAGGGGGACACACACCAAAGCAGACTCAGAGTAACGCCAGCCTTAACCAAACACAGCTTTCGAGAAACAGCCATGACTCTTGCTGGCAATGTTACTTCAGTTCCAAGGGCAGACAAAGCATCTAAAAGCACTTCATGCAATCGCACCACCACGATAAATGGCATAGATGGGACAGAGGCTGTGACTTTTTAGCCCCCAAGCACCCTCAGGTAAGCTGGCCATACCCGGGCAGCACTGGGGAGCCTGCACTGCTCCAGTGGCTGAAGGTGCTGCTCTGTTTTACCGAGACACATCACCAGTGGCTTTTTGTCCTTTTTCATCATGCTTGTTCTGGAAATCATGCTCTGAGTTTCACTCACTGATTGGGTACGAACTATAAACATACGAGTGCAACTCTGGCTTCGATGACAATTGCTCAGGCTGTTTTTAAAGGCAAGATTACACTGCCTGAAATTGGCCACTGTACTTTGGAGACAGCAGTAGGCTATTTTCAAAATACTTGTAACATGCTAGGTAAATGAAATGACTAGATGATAATCCAATATAATCAAAGGCCACAAAATAGCATTTGGATTTACATATCCATGTGGAGGTGAGCAACTAGCATCTAGGTCTATACAAATAACTAGATACAGGCAGGAATACAGACTTTTCTGCCCACTTCCCAGTATTTGATGGCAGACTCAGCAACATGAGACAGTACAGCAAACTCATTATTTTTAGCAGTATGCATTACCATTCCACTGCATTCTTAACTCTGCAAGAGACAGAACTACCAACAAAAACCAAAGACCCCACTGGACAGCAATGCCAAGACCCTTACATTTTCTCCACACCGAAGTCCTGGAGTTGTACAGACAAGAGTGAAAAACATCCAACTCTTTTTCCTAGCTTCCTCAGAGTGGAAATCCAGACACTACCCCATAAAACTGGCATGGCAGCACACACACACATCTATGTGCCACACACCACATAGGTAGGATCACCACATAGTTTTTCACTCAGTTTGACCCCAAGTAGAGTGATGATCAAAGAAAAGGATGTAAAATGTGTCAGTCTTTGTTATGCAAATAGCTAAACAGAACGAGATTGTAAAAAATAATTACACATGAAAAAATCTACATCCTCAGGTCAAAGGTTTTACCTAGCACAATTCCTACTGAAGTATTTTCAAGGGCTCTATAAACCTCTGGGTTAAGAGAGTGTATAATTCAAACTCTGACAGACAATTAACTGTAACCGTGTTAACGGGTGTCACTACAACAAACTGCACCGAACAGCAGCAGAGACAGAATGAGAAGAAACCAGAATTATGACAGATGTACACCCCGAAGACAAACTGAAAAACTGGCTTTTCCTGAAAGTAACCTACTAACTGCAATGAAATTAAGACCTAATTATCTCTAGTAGACAAGAAATCACTTCAAAACACTTATTGTACAAAAAGAAGAGAAGTGTGACACATCTTAACAAAATGGATAATAGATCAAGACATTTGGCCTCTGTTACTGTGCTCCTTTTAAATAGCTTATTTACGATGCCACCCCAGTCTTCACTGGCACCTGACATTGCAAGAAGCTTTTTTGCTTCCATCCCAGACCCAAAAAAAAAGAAACCAAACTACAGCAGAAGTTATACTACAAAATCCCCCTAAAATTTAAAAATTCCTCTTTAACATCCATGAAAGCTTTGATAGCAAAATTTTATAGTCACAAAGATACAAGAAGAGTTCTTAAATTAAGTACTACAGTATTATAGAGCACAAAAAAGATATGGTCCAAGGCCAAGAGTGTTCTCCACAAGGAAAATTTCTACTGACTTCAGTACACATATTCAAAATATGATAAGGAAAGGGAGAAGCACAATCTGGACATACAAGCCCAACATTTCTCAGCAATCCTCATGCTCATTTACACACCTGTGGAAAGCTAGATCAAAATGTAACTTTACTACCTGGGCAGTGGCAGCAAATTATTCCAAAACTATGGTGGTTAAACTGACATCCAAAATCTTGAGCAAAGACCAACTGGGCTCCATAAATTAATGCAACACAACCTACACCCATTGCAGTTCATCTCTTCCATCTAGGGAAAGGGGTGAGCTCAGCCAGCTCCAGCTGAAAACAGGAACATGAAGCAACAGTGCTAACCACATGGAGAAAACATTCGAGGAAATACTGAAGTTTTTTTCTACTATAATCTGTGAATTGGGAATGAAACCAGAGAAGATGGAAGGGAAATCCGCAGCTGTGAGGGGAAAGGAGAGTTTATTATTATGATATTATTTTAAACATGTGTCAAGTATAGCTCCAAAAGAGGAAACAAGTGGTATTTGAAGCCAGAGGGAAAATCCTGCCACTAAAATGTACAACCCTTGCTGTTTCAACAACATCCCATTGGGTGAAAGAAACCTCTAGAAAGAGAATCATAACAAGTATATTTTGGCACAATTTTGATGAAGGTTTTAGGTTTGCAAGTGTGGGCAGCTTCTGACTTAGTTAAAAGACAGTGCCTACTTAAAAAAGGAAATTATTCCAAGGAACAGCTAAATCTTTCCCTAAAAAATTGGGCTAGCATACAAGCATCCTTCAGCCCTTTACATTAAAATGCCAACTAAAACGTGTTGCCAAACGCTAATATAATTTCTAATACTCCCTCACGGCTGCCCAAGGAGACACAAACTATTTTTGAACACCTGCATACGACCACTCTGAGCAGGTCACACACGGCCGCTTTTACCGGGCGACTGACAGGTCTCAGGATCCCCCTGCATTTCACCTGCGGGTGAATCTAACAAACTCCCTCAGAATAAAGTAGTCAGCTGAAGGGCAGGAAAGAGACGAAGGGAGAAGCCGGCGGGCAGCAGGCACCGCTCACAGGCGGCTGCGGGCGGGGAGCCGCCTCTCCGGACGGTGGGAGATGGACGGGGCGCGGGGAGGAGATGCAAAAGCTGCGCCTCCAGCTCATCGGCCCTGGGCCGGCCGGGTGCCCCTGAGGGCGGCTCTCCTCCTCCTGCTCCTCTCGTTCCATCCCATCTCAGCCCCGACCCGATCACATCCGAAGCGGCGATTGTCCGCACCGCGCCCGCGAGAGGACACGGAGCCGCCTGCCGGCCCGGGAGCCGCCGGGCCGCGCATCCCCCGCGGGGGTGGCACCTTCCCGGCCAGGGCACGGCCCCGGCTCCTCCTCCGCCCTCCCGGGTCCCGCTCCCGCTCCTCCCAATCCGCCCGGCCCCGGCTGCAAATCAAACTTGGTGCCCCCGGCTCCTCTGCCCCTCCCCTAAAACCCTGTCGCTGCCGAGGCACCTTCCCCGCTCTGCGATGGAGCGGGGGGGGGGACGCCACGGCGGATCGGAGGAGACTTGAGTCATTTTCTGTGTCTGTCTCTCCTCCCACTCCCAGACAGTTCTGGAAACTGTGTATTCACCTCTTGTCACAGGAAACCAACCAGCAGGCGGTGCAAACAAACAAACACCCTTTGCCTCCACCCTCCCCAAAATCCCTATCGGGAACCAACGGGCGGGCACGAACGGGAAGGGAAAAAGCAAAACAAAACAAAAAACCCAAACAAACACGCCACCACCACCCCTGCCCAAAATCCTATTCTGAGCAGGCGACTACCCGAGCCGAGGGACGGGCAGGGTGGCAGCAGCCATCAGGGTGGGTGGCTTTGTCTAACCAGAGCAAGTGTAATGCCGGCAGGACCCGCTCTCCCCTCCCAGGGAAGCCGGGCAAAGCCGCGGCCCGGACCCGTCCCGCTTCCCAGGCACCGAGGACGGAGCCCTGACCGCCGCCCGGGCAGCTCGGGGCGTTCGCCGCCGGTCCCCCGCGCTCCCCCTCCTGCGATGTTTTACGTTCGCGCCCCGACACCGCCGGCACCGTTTCCTCTCCCTCGCCTACAAACTCCAGCCCGGCCACGCGGATCGCCCCGGCGTCCTGCCCCAGGCACGGCCCGGGCAGCGGGAGGGGGGCCGGGACCCCCCCGCTCCGTCCCCCATTCACCTCCCGCTCCCGGGACGGGGGTCGGGCGCTGCGGGGCCACCGTGCACCTGCCGGCCTCTGCCCCAGTGCACGCCTTTCCCCACTCTCAAACACGTGCACTTGGGGCCTCGGGCAAGTTGTTCTTCAAGCGGAGACACCCCGCGCCCGTCGCGGGGGCACCTGTGGCAGCGCGGTGGTCCGTGCCCACAGAGGAGGCGGCTGCCTCTGAAAGGCAACTTCTCTCTGATTTCACCGATTAGCAGTTTTTATGCTTTCCAAGCATTTTTTTTTTCTCTCCTACAAGCCAAAACCAAGTGCGCCTGGCCGGGGGGGAGGGGGGAGATCAGTAACTTACAAAGCTGCTTCTGCACACAAACATCTCCTCCCCCTCTGCACGCGCTCCCCCGCCCGCGGCGAAAGGCGACGGGTCTCGTGGACATTTGGGTGACACAGTGAAAGACAGTGGCCATGGCTTCCCCCGCCCCCTTCCTACACACCAGTATCCGAGCAGGACCCGCGCTCTGCCATTGGCATCTGTCTACCAAGTTACTCCAAGCGCTTCCTACTTTCCGCGGCGGGCGATGCCCGGCGCTCGCACCCCGCGGCGCCCCCGCGGCAGAGCTTGCAGCGATGCCCGAGGCGCGGCGCCCAGCGGCACGGCAATGCACGGCATAGCATGGCAATGCACGGCACAGCATGGCACCGCATGGCATGGCAATGCACGGCACGCCGGTAGCTCACTTGCCCGCTGCACCTGGGGAGCTGCGCGGTCCGTCCTTGCCCGCAGCGGAACAAAAAGGCGGCAGCGCAGCCCTCCCTCCTGCCTCCGCCCGCGCCAGCCCCACACAAGTTGCTTGTGGGATAGCGGAGCCGCAACTCGCCCGCCTCCCCTCGCCCCGTGCCGAGCCGCACGGCTCTTGGCGCCATGTTAATGACGTACTATCTTATTTCCACTAGGCAGCGACCTTCGGCACAAAACTGTTCTCCCGCCGCCTCTGGNCACACACTGCCTCTGACTGACGTTTGTACTTGTTATGGAGGAAGGACTCGGTGAATCAAACTCGTTTCTGGGTCACTGCTGCCACAGGGGGGAGCTGCTTTAATCCCCTGCCAAAACTGGAAAGCGAGGGAAGAGAAGGGAGGGGGGGGGGGGGGGTGAATAATAGGAATAATGCCGCGCCGGGGCGGGGAGGCGGCGTTAACTCCTGGCGGGCCCGGCTGCCTTGGCACAACTCGGACAGGCACAGGGTAGCTGCGACGTGTCCGCGCCCGCATCCCGCCCGCCGCAGGGTTGGCCTTGCCCTGCAAACGTTACCTCTTCGAAACATTGTAAGGCGATTTCACAAGCGGGAATTCCCGTGCGGCGCTGGCTCCCTGTGCAGAAGGTATCGGTCACTGTTTGTCAGGCAGAGAGAGGAACCGGGACAGGTGAGAGTTAAACGCTGTGGCCGCATACACGGCGCGTAATTGCCGGGGCAAGAATAAAACCGCACGCGCTCTTTTTTCAGCCCTCGGCGTTATCCCTCCGGCTCCTCAACTTTGAGAAGAACCAAAGACTAGAAAGAGCCAATGCCTGCTGCGGTTCAGTTCACATCTTTCTAGCAGGAAAGGAAATTATCTTAAATTGGCACCAAATTATATACTAAATGTCTCATTATCAAAAAAGCGTATTTGAATGCAGATTTCTTTCTTTTTCCACATAAATCGCTTTACTTCACACCCTGTACCTGCGCTCCCTGAGTGAGGAATTCCCCCTTTTGAGCTGAATTCCTGAGCAAATACAGTCTGAGGTAATAAACACCACTGAGAAGATTCAGCATAAGCTCAGACATGGAATTAAGGCGATCTGTACAAAGTAATCCCCATAGTATGCAAATACAAATTAATGCAGCCTCCACAGCAATACTAGTCTGCCAAAGAATCACACCTTAGTTCAGCAGAGGAACTGGGTCTTCACTCATCCATGCAAACAGAGTCATTTATCGTGCTGTCTCACCCACCCACCTACCTACCCAATAATGAAACATCACTGCACATCCTAAAAAGTTGTACTTTACTACAAAAACATCCTCCCATCCAGAGATATTTTTTCAATGTGAAAAATCAGTCAGAGTTTTATTCACAGAATAGCCTGAAGCACCTTCAGATTTTAGAGCCTAAGGCTTTGATTCCCTCGTTTTCCACAACATGAAAATACCAAAACACACACACTCTGTGTTGTCTTGCACTTGCCTTGGCATCCAGACCTGAAAAGATACCTGTTGGCATAGCTTTCCACACATCAGCAGCTCCACTGATGCCATTCACATTTGAAGGATCAGGGCCTCAGCTTTTTGCCTTTCTTGGCACAGCCATCAGGTACCTGTGATCATCCATGCAACATCACATTACCTGATAATAATCCACTTATTGGAGGAGTTACATTCATACACCTATGACCTTACACCTGACCTTCCAGGGGCATTCATTTTCAATGCTTGCTGGTGACTTAGTTGTTCTGTATTATCTAACCAGCATGTGCCTGCTGCTGTGCTACAGCATAGAGCCCAGAACAGGATAGGTGAGAGTCTTTCCCTGCAGTGGTCTGCAGGCCCCTCAGGACCTCATGGACTACTTCTCGTAAGTTCATAAAGAGTAGTTAAGATTATCAAAGCTACTGTCAGTTGTGATTTATTATAATAAAGGTAGGCACCTCTCCTGGATTACTGTTCTTATTTTCTTTTAAGTAGTTTTAAATAATATTGTCCATTGTAAAAGACTGAAGAATCATAAGAAATGCTATTTGCCCCACTCTTCTGAATTCTTTCCAAGAAGTTCAGAGCAAGCTTCTGAGAAAACCTTAAATGTGAATATGCTCTAATTTCTCAAGAGGAATTATAGAAACTTTCCTGTATCAAGCTCTTTGGATTTGAGGCAATATTTTTGTTTTTCTGTAATTAGTTTTTCCTTGCATATACAGCCAAGTTTAAGCTACACCTTGTATTTTAGGAAACATTTCTCTTGGAAGCAATGCAAGGCTATACATTTAAGAACATAACATGAATGTTTTCAGAATGGTGAACTGTGTTTTAGAAAGTAGAGACTATCTAGATTACTGTAGAAAACTCCCCAAATGTGAGTCCTCCATGCTGTACAAGCAGCGAGCCCAGCCTTTCCTGGAAGATAACACAAATGGAACAAAAATGCTATTTTGTCTCTCAGTACAGTAGATCACAGAGATTCTTAGGAATGATGCACTGTGTTTTAAAAAAATATTAAAAAAATTGAAGGGCTAGTAGCTGGAAGAATCATTTTAGAAGTTTGTGGAAGACAAAAAGTAAAGGTTACATCCTGCACTACTTCAACACAACATGTATGAAGTTGTACACCGATATAGGTCAAACAGGAGAGAATGTAGTAGAGCATACCAGAGTAAGCCACTGGCACCATTAATATGAAACAGTGCTAAAAAAAGGATTTATCTATGATCTACATAAAGCAATGAGTTGTTCACTGGAAAATCAGCTTTAGCAGCTCAAGAAACTGTTGCAACGCCAGCCTGAGAATGCCAGCAGCAAGCACCAGGATGAACTGTGTGAGCGATCCTCACCTGCTTCTCTATAAACTTCATGCCCAGGTGAACCTGCCGGAGCAGGCAGGCTACTAACAGGGAAGTAGAGGTGGATGGTAAAAGCAAGCCACTCAGGGCAAAGAAAGATATCTTAATTCTGCATTAAACATCTGACCACAGCCTGACTTTAAAGATTAGAAACCAAGAAACCACTGAGAGACAGTCTCACTGTTGTCTTCTGCTACCTGCACTGGCTAAATGTCAAGGAGATGAGGAAAATTCTGCTAGAAGTAGAGAAAGTAGAAGTTTTGGCATCAGCCTTCATCTGTAATAGGTATTTACCCTCTCAGCAAGGCAGGCACTTTGTTAGAATAAATAATGTCATTAGGCTCTGTGCCTCACTCACTTATCTTTATATCAGTATTAGCACTCATTCCAGGAACACTCAGAGTATATGTGTCAGGCTTAGAGATAACACACAGAATTTCTGGTGCCTTCTCCAAGTTGTTTCATCAGATATAGTCACTCGTATATTAAATTTTATTTAATTTTTTGATTGTTTGGTTAGTTTTTTAATGTCTCCCTCTTGAATGTTATTTTTTCGCAGATGCACAAAGCCAAGGAAAGAATATGTGGCTTTTCAACACACTTTTCCAGCTTTTTATGGAAATCTATTGCTACAGTGGTGTCTGATAAAATATTTTTACTTTTCTTTCTTTATTCCTCTTTTTGTCTTTTAAATTTGATAATACTGCTTTTACAGTAGGAATCTTGCAGTCTCCACACATGAAGATGTAGCTAACAAAGTTAAGTTTCTCCCCAGTGTTAAATTTAGCCCAAGCATCACTTAAAACTCAAAACTTGTTCTTTTGCTCCTTTGGCTCCAGCTTTTAGGAACTTCCACTTTCTCATTTTTTATTCTGAAGATTAGAAACTTGCAGAGAAGAACAGTACAGATCCAAACCAGCACTGTCAACACTAGCTTGTACTTGATCTTTAAGAGTAAGAATTTCCAGAGAGCTTTCACATTCCCTGTGAGAATTGTCTTGTAAAGCAGAGCAATAAGATAGATTCACATTTGGGTCAAATCCTGTTGAGGTCCATTTTGTCTCTATGTGGCCTACTCACACAAGCAGGGTGGGGGGGAAAGATTTTGACTCATGCATATGTAAATCTATACCACTTACAAGTTGCATAAGTGCATTATTTTTAACTCCTGCCGAAATAAAACTTGCTCACATGGCTTATGTATGAACCATAGAGGAACGCGGTTGTCACAGTTTTGTCTAACCTAAATACATCATTTATGCAACATGGCACCCAACCACTTCACAATTATGCACAAACCCCCTCACTAATTGGTGCTGTGGATTTTTTTTGTCCCTCTCCTTATCTACAACCACCAAAATCTGGTGTGTCTGGATGAGGGAGGTCAAAAACACTAACCTCAGGTAGTATGTTATTTCTTTTGACTCTGAAGCTGAGGTTTACAGTTACCAGAATTGCTTCTGAGGGTGATTTGCGTATTCATAGGCCATACACCAAAGGTGTGATTTCTACTGGGCTTAAACCCCTCATTCTTCTGGTTTATAGTTCCTTTGGTTTATTGAAATGTAGTTGTGAGAGGTCACTAACTGGGTGTATGAACCAGTACCTTGGTAAGTAAAAGTTGTGCCATTAAGGGATGAGGATGGAGAGGGATAAAAATGAAACCTTAGAGCTGAGTTTATATATAACAGGCTGTCAAACATGGCTTGAGACAGAGATACTAGTGTAGTCTTTTTAATGACAAAACTTGCAAAGTAGAAATTACAGAATTAATTTTGTCTGTGGGTAGGCAGGGGCACGCAAAGGTTATATCTTTTACAAGTCACATGGTAAGTCAGCATTAAAACCAAGAATAGAAACCTGAAGTAATGCCTCTCAGTCCAGGATTTCTAATGATTAAACTATACCCTCTCCTTTGGCCTGGTCTGTAGAACATAACACNACCGCATGGCATGGCAATGCACGGCACGCCGGTAGCTCACTTGCCCGCTGCACCTGGGGAGCTGCGCGGTCCGTCCTTGCCCGCAGCGGAACAAAAAGGCGGCAGCGCAGCCCTCCCTCCTGCCTCCGCCCGCGCCAGCCCCACACAAGTTGCTTGTGGGATAGCGGAGCCGCAACTCGCCCGCCTCCCCTCGCCCCGTGCCGAGCCGCACGGCTCTTGGCGCCATGTTAATGACGTACTATCTTATTTCCACTAGGCAGCGACCTTCGGCACAAAACTGTTCTCCCGCCGCCTCTGGAGCGACCAAGAAAAAAAAAAAAAAAAAAAAAAAAAAAAAAAAACACCATCAAATATGGCTGTGCTGGCGCCTCCCGCGGCTCCGGGCGCTGCGGCGGGCTCGGTTACCTGCTGGCGGCGGCGGCGGCGAGGGCGGGCGGCGCGGCGGGGCTGGCCCTGCGCGGAGGGCTCGGNACATTTTGCACATAGGGATCTTAAAATATTTTTGCAAGTCAGACACAATCACTGCACGGATACACAACTGCCGATGCTGTGCATTCATCTGAAAAGGAAGGGGGAACAGGTATGCCCAACAGGTAAAAGTTACTAAATACAAAAACCTAAAAGCACAGCCACTGAAATCAAGTGTTTCCGAATTATTGTAATTGAAAGTGGAAGCTGACAGGAAATCACTAGACCAAGAACCTCGAGGTAACAACTAGAAGCAGGCAGTTAATTACCTTGCAAGTCTACAAGTTAAGCTGGATGAAGCTGATGCATCACCTTCAAGTGAAACAACACAGTTTTGTACATGATGAGTGAAGTAATTAGCAGCCAAGGTGATGCCCAAAGTGCAGGAAGAATGGATCGTGAAAACCTCAGACAAGTGAGTTTTAGCAGCAACAGATCAAATCTCAGCTGAATTATCTACACGTGCCTATCTGGCAGCTCATCAAGCAACATTACACCCGCTAATCTTAAGGAACTTCAATATTAAATTGTGTTTGTGCAGGCAGAAATCAGGTAGTGAAAGAAAGGTGCTGTGACAAGACTTGTGAAGAATTCAAAAGAATCTGATTACAGATTTTCTGATTGCAGAGTGTGGTCTGATAACTGGTTGCTAAAAGTGGAGTAGTGGTACCAGTTTATTGGAGAATACAACAAAAATCAGTTTCTTTTTTCAGTAACAATCTAGTGCCAAAATTACTTCAAAAAAAATTTGCAACTTCAACTCTGGATCTTTAGTAGTCAGAAATAGATTAAACTTAAAAAACAAATCAGCTGTTGAAATTGCTCTGAGCAGTTTGCGATAACATTTCTGGAAAGAGCAGAAACCCACGGGGTCCTTTTGGATTCCATTTGGTACTTGATGGAATTGCCCCAGAGTTGCTTCTCTTTGTGGTCTGTCCTGGGACATCTTCTTCCAAATGCAATGACTCACAGTTCATTGAATTTAAAGCTGGTTCCAGACTATGAAACTGAGGTCTGCCACAAGGTCCAAGAAATCCTACACCCTCCCCAGCAAAAAGCAAACCCAGGACAATTAGCCATAAGTTACAATGCAGAGGAGATATTCTCTTTGTCCTCAACAGGTATAACCCCTTCTCCTCTGTTTCCATGCTTGAAATCCCTCCTAGGGGATGTGTCAATGATAATTTTGACAAAAGGCAAGTTTTCTCCCTAAATAGTCAGAGGTCCACTGATTTCAGATGAAGTTGTCCTGAAACCTACATCACATATTAGTAATTTCGCTCAATAGTACACAGATATAAGGCACCAAGGGTGTAAAGAAGCCATCAGTACTAAATAAAGGAAATGCTCGTCAAAAAGGCAACTGTTATTTACTTCAGCTATTTTACTTTACCAATTACATGTTTTATAAATTAAATTATGCCATGTTTAACAAATAGGAAAAATGGTTGAGAAAACTAAACTTAATGTCTTTTTCTTGTGGCAATATTGATTGCTGAGCTTTACAAGTTCTTTACAAGTGGAAACTTTACAAGTTCCACTATGTAAATAAGCATAAAAACCAGTTTAGAAGGTTTTAATCAACACAAACGTTTTAGAAGCTGCCTCATGTACTTCTGTTTCACTATTATATATATGCAGAGGTTCAACAGTACCAAACAGGACTGTGAACAAGAAGCTCAGAATATCCAGCACAAAAGAATGTTTACACAACAGGGGAAGCTGAGCCTGCATTTAACCTCCCTCCAACTCTCACACCCAAAAAAGGTGGGGGGCTATTGGGATAAAGAGGGCAGTTTATCCCATATATCAATGGGCCACATAACCTTGCAGCAAATGGCTGACTGTCCTGTATCCAGTTGGCATTAACACATCCCCAAATCAACACAGTTCACGCTGTTACTCTTCCGTTTTGCTATGAGTTTATCAGAATTACATACCCAGTAAAAACATCCACCAACATAAGAAAAGCCTTCATACCCATATCAGGTAGAGAATTACTATCTCTTTTGCAAACAAGACATTAGAACATAATTGTAAAAAGATACAAATAAAAAATGCCCCTGGCAAAGCAAAGAGACTTGAATTCATGATTCAGCCCTAACAAATGACAACAGAGTAATCCTTCAGTGCTGATTTGAAACATACACAATACAAAAGGTCAGCCACCCTTAGCACTGCGTTTGCACATTGGATGTCTCTAACCCCAAATTTCTACTTCAGACTATGAGCGCTGTGAGAGTTACAGGAGGTGGCACAGTTCTTGCACATGCAGATGAAGAGGCAGAACCCCAAATAGCTGCACAGTGAATTTTCAGGGCAAATAATGCAAATGCTCAGGATGTAAACAAGTCCTCAAGTAATTTCATACCAGTTATATCAGTAATTCTGAAGTTACTTTTTTTTTTTTAGTGGACAAAGGAGTTTATTGCTTATTTAGGAGTTACAGCTTGTTTGCTCAAAGCTGAGACTACCACAGTTATCTTTAACTAAGCACACAGGGAAAAGTGAAGAAAAGTTGGAAATCAGATCATTACTCTGACTCCTGTGAACTTTGCTTCACTAAGCAAAAAAAAAACCCTGCAGCAAACAAAATAGTCTCTGACCTTCCAGAACAACACTAAAACAAAAACAAAACAAAAAACCCACAACCTGATCTGCTTATGTGGGCAGATTTTGGCTCAGGGTAAACACTCATGTTTGCTCCTCAAATTGCACCAGCCAGAAAAGATTCTCACCCTCTTCACCCATGACATGCTTTTAAACCATCACACATTTATGTTCCTTTGACAATCTGAGGCAGGTGACTTTCTTCACGTGGAAGAGCAAGCACAAGGGCAAAGCAAACATGCCAACTTGCTTCTAATCTGGCACCTCTAAAGGAGAAACAGGCACATCCTACAGTGAACACACAAATCCTTACACAACTGCCAAACCCTCAGTTCCAGCCTACATGGCTTCTCAAATATTCAGCCAGCCATAGCAGCATCTCTGGCATTGGCCAAAGCTAAAGGTGAGCCCACATCTCTTCTGGGAAAGGGCCCGACTACATAAGGGAGCCAAGCAGAGCCTCCAGCCCCAGCACAGAAGGGAAAAAAGGGTTTACATAAGATAAGTGCAGGAAAGCCTGAAAGGGTGCCAGTCCCAGCGTGGCCAGCACCACGCCAGAGTACAACGTGTACTGGCACTCTGGTGTGGTGCTTTGGATCAATAACATGCGTAGTAAAGCACATATTGACTGACTGGCTGGCTGGGCAGGCCCACAGAGGGAGCAAAGGAATTTTTCCTCTCCCAACGTGTTGATGCTGGAGTCTAGAGCCACAATTTGGCTCTACTCTTACATGTTTATATTTTCCAAGAGCTGCTTCCTATGGGTTCTTTTGGGTCTCTTTTTAAGGAAATGAAACATCCTTCATGACTGCCTTAATAAAATGTTGTGGTATGGTGCACTCAGTAGTGCCGGACAGAGATCCTAGCTAGCTTGTTTGCAGGAGTTTGATCTCAGTGAAGGAAATCAGGGACAGCAAAAAGGTCCCAGACCTTGGGGAAGGTAATGAGAGACCAAGATCACTGATTGTGTGAGCCCTGTTGGTTCTTGTGAAGGGAATGATTAAGTATTGAAAATATTGTCCCCAGTGAGGGAGCCCCACTCACTGACTAAGCTGGTTATCCTTCAGAATGCAATTTATATCACCTAGTTAAATGTTTAAAATCCTTCTAAAGTTGCTAAAGATACTCTAATATCCTGAATCCTGTATTTTTTCCACGAAAAAATAGCAGTCCAGAAAATGAAGCTACAACATTCACACAAAATCCTTTGCTACTCCATACACACATGCATGCTGTGTTTTCACAAGTATCTCAGGCTCTGGAGATCTACAAAGCCAGCTAAGGAAAGAAGGCATCAATACTTGTCTTACTTTTAAAATTGCTTCCATGTATGTACAGTTTGTAAGCCACCATTGAAACCAAAAGCATGAGTTGAAAGTCTCTTTTCCCTGGGAATGAGCGTTTATGCCACCAACTTTTGTGGAGCTAGAATTTTTCCCAAGCCTACAGTTTATAATTACAGAGAATTCTATATAGCCATTGTCATTCAAACTGTATGGTATTTCTTAATAAACCGATATATCAAACACAACACATCATACCCTGATTCAAAACCACCATCTCAACAAGGAATTAGCTGACAAAGGTTTTCAAAGCTGCATGTCATTTCCAGCATACACACCAAATGAAACCCTACTTAACAAAGTCTCTTCTTATCCTAACCCTGTTCACACTCCACAGCAGAAAAATGGACACATTCAACACTGTGAAAATTCAGGCCAGGTCTGAGAGCATTAAGCACAAGTAATGTGGAAAATATGCTAGGTTACCGAGACCAGGTTCAAAGGACTTGGATGCCCAAGGCTAAAAATGTAGTTCAGCAAATGCTTGCACATTTTTCTGGTTCTGGCATAATGTAAACTTACTTAGTACCTCCCTGTGAGATTATGACACTCCTGGAAGATCAGTAGCTCTTATTTTCTTGGCATGATCTAAACTGCCTCAGTTTGTATAATGAGGTTATGGCTTCAGTTTTAGCCCAGCAAAACCAAATGTGATGGTCAAGGGCTACCTATAGGTTAGACTCTCCCACTTCCCCCTAGCTGAATTTCACAATGCCGTACTGCAGAGCCAAAGGGACTGCTTGTTCTCATCCCGCTTCCTGAGTCACCGTGCTTTCTCACACAGTATGTCACCTTTGACAAAAGGGATGGAGAACACACATCTCAGCCCAAGGTTTGGGCTAAGTCATTATATTTCATATCTTTGTGCTTTGTTCTGAATACACTACTTTTTTAAAACAGCAGGGAAAAAAACCTCTTAATGCTTGACTCCTATTTTAAAACAGCACATACTTTAGGTCTGAGACTTGCATAAGACTTGCTAGATATGCTACAGAGATAGGCCACCAGTTAAAATATCCTGACTTTTTTTGGACTTTAAGCTCTACTAATAATAGCAGTACATTCATCTTACAGTTCCCTATTGAGAAATCATTTTGTTTCACATACAGGAAAATCTTCTGCATATTTGGGCTGCAGCTTGCAAAAATAAACAAATAATCCATTTTCTAAGATATTTGGCAGGTGGAACAAGTTAAAACAAGGGACAATTACAGAGACAGTCAAGACCCTGGGCTCCAAATGGCTCATCCTGTGAAGTCCCATCTAATTGCCATCCTGACTGGAACTGATCTTTAAAGTCTTTTCCAACCCTAATGACTCTACAATTAAGTTCCTAAGTTTGTTATGCTGCTTGACAATGGCAACAAACCACATGAATTTTCTCAAGAAAAAAACCCTCACTTTTGCAAAAAAACCCCAAAAACAAAAACAAGTGAAGTTGCCTTTTTTTTTCTTTGCCCTAAGGTTACGTCACTTATCTCTTGGATACAGATGACACTAATAATCATGTGCCTGGACTTCAGCTAAATTATCAGTTTCCTTGAAATGGTCTGAGGGAAGAAAAACAAGAATGGCTGTATAAGGAAGTAGGTAGGATTGGTCTTGAGCCTACTTTTGAAAATTCTTTCAGTTTAGCCTCCAAATTTTGTTCTACAGGTTTTCATATACAAAATATTTATCATTTGCACAGGCAGACTCAGTAGCTGCATGTGTAGCTGCCACACTAAAGCTCTCTGTAGACAAGTAGACAAGTTCCAGCTATTGAGTCCAAACACTTTAAAGTATCTCCACTCTTTTAGGAGACCTTTTTTTGCCTTTGTTGAAAATAGTTGTTTTAATGGACAGGATCCTGTCCACCTGGATTCAGGTCCTATTCATGATCAGAAATTCACAGTCAAATTCACAGCAGGTAGTACCAAAAGCAGTCTAAGATTTCTACAGCAAAATGTAATTACTTCATTTTAATAGGTAAACATGAGATGCACTCTACGAATGACTGCTGAAGCATTAGCCCCACAGAGAAAGAACTAATGTCCTGCAGTTTATCACTAATTTACAGAGACTGAATCCATAAATACATTTCTATCACTTTGTGATTGCTAATGAATTACATGTATTAAGCAAATTAAACTGAAGCACGCAGTGAGTACTCTCGGGGTAACCAAGGGCTATGTCACCAGCACTTTGCTGCTTTTCCATTCAGAAGCCCTCCGAATTTTCTTTTAGTGCCAAAGAGGATCATGAAAGGATGAAAGCTGTGGCCTCACTAGCACAGCAGAAATCAAAAGAGACGTCTATTGCATTGAAATTAGTGACGTAACTCCAAGAGAAGAACTTTATAAACTTCCTTAACACGTTCAGTCCTTGAACCATGTAACCTCTATTGCGTGCACATACATATTTTGCATCAGACAACAGAACCTATTGAGTGAAATATCACCACAGTCAGTTTATTTAAAATGTATATCCACTTCTGTTAATTTTAAAAAATATTGATTTTTCATGATAATCCAAAATCATCTTATAAAGATAATTTCTGATACTTGTGGAGCTCTATTTAGAGACTGAAGAGCATTTGAGGAGCACAGGACAAACCAACCAACCAACAAAAAACCAAACCAAAACGAAAACACCCCAAACAAAAACCAAACAAGCAAAAAACCCTGAAACCCAAAACCTAAACCAAACTGAAGAAAACATATATAAGGGACAATTCCACAGCTGTTTTGTGGTAAGTGATAAATGACAAAGTGTCTCATAGTGGACGTGCAGAATGTACGACTGTCCTAAAAAAAAAAAAAAAAGGAAAAAAAGTGTTAATCTGTGTAAGAACTGCTGACTGCTACATTGCTACATTTCATAGGGAGAGGCAACCTTATTCTTTGCTGGTTTAGGTGCCAGACTTTGGAATGAGTAATTCTTCTGTTCCAGTACTAAAGTAGCAGTCCTGAAAGGACAAAGACATAAAATGCCTCTCCCTATCTTTTTTAACCCCAATTCTGGGACATAGTTTTTAGAACCTTCTTGGAATACTCTGTGAAATGTTAAATGTGCCGATGATACAAGGTCAAAGCCCTTCTTCTATACTTATTGATACCAGCCTTTGCACTTTGAATTAAATGCCAGATGAATCAAACAGCTTAAATCTGACACAACTAAAAGAAAACCAGAATATTTGAACTCTTTTACTCCATATCCTCCAGACCTTTATAGTAGTTTTACTTTAATGTTCAAATCGGTGCCATGATTACACTAAATCTTTCTTGAATGAAGAAAAAGTCCTCTGATAAACAGCTAAGACTGAAGAATTCCATTGATACAGACCATAGCAATCACATTTTCAGGAGAAAATTACTTGTTAGATATACCAAGCTCCAACCATCTAAGAAAATAATCTGCAATTGGATTTCTTACTTCAAAGCAGGAACTGGCTACAAAGTTTTCCTGGAAAATGCACTAGCTTAAAGCCAAAATCTGGTGAGCCATCCCTTCCTATGAATAGGTAATTAAAGCACAACAGCATTTAACCAATATATTTATAATCTACATGGTCAAAGTAGATAGCAGATTTCACCAGAAACCACAGGCTAGATCTGTCTGCCAGAACACAAACTATATGTTCCCTTAAAGGTTACTCTGCTTCAGTCAATATAAAGTTTGACTCATCAAAATTCTTCCATTATTTGAGGAGAACCTGTCTCCAGTCTTTTCTTTCATTTTAATGCTTCTTGTTTCTTCTTCTCCTGTTCCTCGTGGATATTCTTTATGTTGTTTCCATTGCTGGCAGCTGTTCCTCCTAGTAGCTGCCATGACACTTGGACACTGTTGACCACTCAAAAGCATCACACTGGGGGTCCCCTGGGTACTAAATGCAGCACAGTTACTTAAGGAAAAGCACCCCATTTCTGAAGCAATTTTTTTGCCAGGAAGTCTTGCTGGAAGTATTCACAGTGGGCAAGTATCCTGGGATTGAATGAGATTTAGACTTCTCCCATTAGCTCAGTGTCATAAGCACAGCCTGAAACTGCTCTAGACATTGATCAAGCTGTTGGGTTTCAGCCCTCCCTATTTAGTCTTCCTGTGTCTAGGCTTGCTCTCTCTTCGGCATCTTTGGTACATGTCCAGGGCACTCGCTAGCTCTCTATCAGTGACTTTTTCATGCAACTTCCTATAGCCCAAGTGCTGTTCCAAATCAACCAACACTAACTTTCCTCAAAACAGGCCATTTTCTATGTGCCTTAGGAATCTTCAATTTTCAGCTCATTTTTTCAGAGGGCACATAGTTTCTACATAGCCTAAAAGACTAAGATTAAAGTCCTCTAGGTACACAATTATCCCTCTTTTACACACAGCTGCTTTCTGAAACAGAAGGCCCACCAAGCATTAGCTTTTCCTCACTTCTCAGGGCACTTGTTTTTATCATTCCAATTGTGGCTGGCAGAAGACCTGTAAATCCAGATTTCTTTTCATGGCATTACTCCTCAAAGCCTTAAAGGTCCTGCATCTGCCAGGTGAGCCATTACCTGCTTACCTGGCAGAACAGTTTGACCACTACTTCTACCATAAGTCACATAAGACTTGTGAAACTCTTCATATAAATAATGCAGAAATGGCCTTACTCTTTGCATCATAAAGCTGACATTTCTCTGAGTGCACTTTCTCAGTTATTGTACACATGGGGAGAATGAAAGAAAATTCAGTAAGTGAATGGAATTTGCTAATTTAACAGTAAATACTGAGGTTTATCCTTTAGGACTACCTCCATAGTAAAAGCAATCAGCAGAACCAGAG
The DNA here is from genome assembly GCA_013396735.1 of Grallaria varia. NCBI lineage: Eukaryota > Metazoa > Chordata > Aves > Passeriformes > Formicariidae > Grallaria > Grallaria varia. The sequence goes on from VWZG01011325.1 coordinate 94,090, forward strand.
AGAAGGCAGGAGGAATCATTTTTGTTGACTTTGATTTGGTTTAGTAAGAAGGATTCAGGTAAAAATCAAAATGGCAAATTTTTATAAGAGCATCCATGCCATGGTTTGAGCTGTGGCAGGAGTCATGCTATCTATATTCTTGCTCTTTAAAAGAAAAAACACCATGTAGAAACCAACGTCCCAAGATTTTAACAGGAAAGGTTTTTTTCTGGAATTCTATGATGCCAGTGAGTGAAATTCAGGTCTGCAAGTACAGTTCCGTGAAAGTCACCAGTATTAAGAAATAGCTTTCCCGCTCTTCAGAAATATGTTCTTTCAATACAGGTAAGAGTCCCTTGAGCTTATTTTAGTGGTGAATATAAGATCTACTGTTCTTTTAATTTGACAAAGAATATCTGTGAAAAAACTGAATTCTATTTCACTATGGTAACCATCAACAGAATTCCCTACTAAACGTCTGTCACATACATCTGATAACATCAGGATTAAACAGATGCTAAATACTAAGCAGCTGCTTTAAAGACTAGAACACCAAACTACTATGTGGAACACTGTATTTTTTCAGTAGGCTTTATTAACGATGGCAAGGTCTAACCTAAGATTGTAGGCTTAGCTGAAACAGCACCAGAATGCTAATATTTAAGCCTATTTTTAGAACTCACACCACACTTTTAATTTTTTTTTTTGAGGTGGACAAGAATACAACGTAATTGTAGCTACACTTTCATCAGCAAGTTGTGCAGCACCATCAGCGCAAGTCTAAAGCTGAAAACAGGCTTTGCTGTAAATTAAACAATTACTTTGCAAGCTTACAGGTGTTACTGGAGGGAAGGGGAAATGCTTTCTACAAGTTCTACCCAGCACTGAATGAACATCAGCAGTTAAAGCACTGTAAATATGCTCCTGTAGGCTGTCTTTTGTTTTAGTTGAATCGGGGAGGAGTTTAGTTTGTGTGCTCCAAGACAACTGGACAACACAAACCAACAAAAGGCAAGAAAGGAGGATGGAAATACTCCTGTCACCAGAACATCCTCTCTCAGAACTAGCACATTAACATATATGCGCCCTGTGATGATCAGCAGAAACATTTGAGGGAGAAACCATTCAATATGGAAGAAAAGAGCAGAGAATCATCATGTTTTCCATGAGGTTTCTATCCTTAAAAGCTTTCCTTGATTTAATAACCTAGGAGATTTTCAGGAATGTTACAAAACCTGCTAACTGTGGAGTAACCATTTAGGAAGGGCAAGAAAATTACAGCCAAGATGTCCATTTAGTGTTAAAGCACTTTAAGGAAATTTAGATGGGACTGTGGTAGGAAAAGTGAAGTTAAAAAAAAAAAGTTGTATTTTTCAGATGTTTTTGATTTGGAAGAAAAGCAGTTGTCTGCAGCAATATGGACACAGGTGTTTTCAGATACAGAAATAACTTACAGATGCTGGGAACGAAGTAAACATCATATCTCTATAGGGGTTTGGTTTGTATCAAAAATAACGAGAAACATGCTCTGCTCTTCATTTCATGTGTGCACCATCACTAAAGCACCAAGGAGTTCTCCAAGTTGTAAATTCATTCATCATAACATCTAAGAGTAGGACGTCTCCTGGTAAGTCTGACTGTTCAATATTGATGCCCACTAAACTGAAAGGCTATAACAAGTCGGTGTAATTAAACAGGAATTCTGACACACTGAGCCACTGCCATCTCACCTCTGTAAATTGAACCCATGCCCATGGACCTAGCCATAGTAAATATATCAATACTATCAATTTTGATATCAATAAGCATTGCTACTTAGTGATTTCAATATCCATTGGCATCCCTACCCATCGGTGCCTGTCAATTTCAAAACTTTGATATTTACAGGCATTGATACCTATACACAGCATTGCCTTTTGATATCAATAGGCACCAATACCTGTATTTTTTAATGCTGATTTCAATATCTATCTAAAGGCATTGATACCTACTGATAACTACAGTTATCAGTAACTCTTGATTTTTAAACCAAATTTCAGTATTAGTATGCATCAAAACTTATTTCAATATGAATTTTGATACCAATAGGCATTCAAAATGTATGGTACCTATTTAAAGGAATCAATACCTTTCATTATCAATGTCTGTCAAAACTAATCTCAATATTGGTAGGCATCCAAAGCTATCAATTTCAATATTTATTTTTATATCATTAGGCATTGATACTCACTTATATCAAAAGGTAGGAATTAATACCTATCAGTTTGTACTGATTTTGAAATCAACAGGCATAAGTAGATATTGATAGGCATGAAAATCTCTCAATTTCAAGAGCTACTGATTTCAAGAGTCATCTATACCTATTGATTTTGATGCTGATGTTTATATCAATAGGCATCTATACCTATTGCTATTGAAAATATCAATATCAATAGTCCTTAATATCTGTATTTTTTAATACCTACTGATAGGTAGACTAATTAAGTAGACTGGTAAACTGATTTAGATAAGCATTGATATATATCAATACCTATCAATATTGATACTTTTTGATGGACAGAGATACTTATTGTTATAGGAGTCATCAGTAGGTATCAATACCTAAAAATAAATATCAATGAATGGATATAAATACCTATGAATTTTGACACCAATTTATTTTTATACCTTTCATTATCAATCAGTTTAAATAACTGGGTATATTAGGAGGCATCAATTCATATGGATGTGTACGTACTGGCCAAAGAGCCATGTGAAGTTTCAGTGTGTAGGTTATAGGTGATACTATTTGGTATGGAGCCTTTTCTCTTCTGTTATGCCTCCTGGATCTGAATATGGAATTAAAAATGTATTAGGTATGCAAAATCCTGCATTGCAAGGGTCAGTGACTGTGTGCAAAAATCACAGTCATAGATGCAGGGGTCATTTGTTAATAACTGATTTTTGATATTTAGCTAGAGGACAAATATGTAACGGTCTTGTGATTTCATTATTTTCAGGAATTCTGAGTACTTGAATATTGCTCAAATTAATTTGGTTTTCTTGGAAAAAGAAACCTTTAAAACAGGTAGATTTCACTTAAGCATCTCTCCAGAGAGCTCAGTTTCAGCCCCTGGAGATGTGCTTCCTTCTTTCAGGTTTTGGAGAGTTATTAGTTTTATTTGTATTTCTCTGCAGAGTACTGTAGCCTCTGCCATGCCCATAGTTTTGTTTATGAAGGCTGACAACACAGCCAGCCATATCAGCTTTTTCCTTTTCAGCTGCAAACTTCATTTCTCAGTCACACACACCTCCAAATCCAGCAGGGTGAGACAGACACACTCCCACAGAGCTGCCTAAGAAGCTACAGTGCCACATGGAAAGGCACTTGGATTTACTGACGTTGTTTCACATTTTAAATATTTTGTCAACTCTGGATTTTGCTTATGTGACTACAGAAAAACGGATAGTAACAAAAGCTACTGCTCGGTTGTGTTATCCCAGTACGGACCAGTGTTTCAACCAGAGTATCAGCATGTGTGGTGCGATATCATTGGCACCTCCGAAGAGGCAAGTTTTCAAAGTTCACCTCCTGCCTGCTGGAGAAGGCTAGGATGCCCAGACTAACACTTATGGCTGATGGTAAATGTCACCATGGTATCGCATTACCACAACTCGTTTAAAAAAATCTGACATTTAAAAGATACCAACTTAGAAATCGCCTCCCAACTGAGTAGCAAGGGAAAACCACTGTCTAGCAATTCATACCACCTTCCTTCAGCACTTTTGGTTTTTTCAAGGATATTTCCCATGCAAGTAGTGACTCTGCCCTAATCCCATTACCTTAAAAAACATTGTCATAATCACAACCTTGAGGAGCATGGCTGATGGCCAATTTTGAATCAGGGAATTCAGAATGGATGTAATATGCTACAGCAACAACTGCCACACCAAACCTGAGAATCAAAACTAAGAGTGGTCCTCACCCTTCAGTAATGTACATCAATATAAATGGGATCCCGGCTGCTGTGCAGCTGCTTCGTTAAGAAAACAGTCCTGACATGGGACGGAGGTTTCCAATAAAAACTGATGTAGTTTACACAAATCATACCAGATCCCTTTGTGAATATTTAGCTACAGAAAACAGGGTGATGCACTTTGCAAAGAAAATGAGTTAGAGGAAAAACATTAAATGGCTCAAAGAGCTATGAGGTTGGTGCTGAAATGTCTCCTATCTCCATCATATTTGGTTTAGGAGGGTTACACTGGATCAGACCCTGGCCTAAGGCCAAAGCATCTTCAAAAAACTGTTCAAAACTTCCTGAATGGAGTTATTTTCCAGGGCTTCATAACCTAAGGGTCTCTCCAAGCAGCACTGCACTGTTTTCTTATTTCTTACTAATATTTCAGCACCATATTAACCTCACTTATGAATGCAGAGAGACACGAGAGAGGATCATTCACAGCATTTGGGTGCCCATTTACACCATGCTACTGGAGTCTTTTACTGGGTCTGTCTGGGATGGAGTTAACTTATGAGACTTTTTTGTTGGTTTTTTTTTTGCTTTTGGTCTTCCCATTCTCTCCCTCATCTCACTGAGAGAGAAACCAAGTGAGCTGCAGTATGGGTGCTTAGCTGCTGGCTGAGTCCAACCCACAGCAGTCAAAGCCATACCCCTCTATCGCCAAACTACAAAAAAGGTGAAGGAAAGCTTGATAAGAGCTGTTGAAGCAGCAGCCTTAGCACAGCAGAGGGAAAATTAGTAACAGGGAATCATACGGCAGTCAGCTTGAGTGGGAGGGATAATACCCTCTCAGCAAAAAAAAAAAATCTTCTATTTCCCCCTTTTATTGAGACGTGAATTTCTGTCCCATTCAGCACTCTGCACACGCTTTATGTAGCCTGTGCCATAGAGGAAGGAGACAGAAAATCTGTTTCCAAGAATAATGGATAAGTGATCACAGCGCAGCAGCAGCCTCTTGCCAACATTTGCTGGTGATCTTCTCTCCCTGCAGACTCCCATGTGAGGGAACTCTGAAGAATGCTGTGGGCTGCCCTCTGTGGCATTCCAGCTGATGCACAAGTCTGCCTACATATCCATCCCAAACTGGTAACACGGTGGCACTGCATGAATTCAACATCGTGTTTGGAGTAATGACCTGGCAGCACACAATAGCCAACAACAGCCCACTCTTTCCCACCCGAAGGGACTTAAAACTGACCCGGTCTGTGAGCTCTTTGCTGAAACCAGGAACCAACACAGCTCCTGTAACAAGGGCAATGACTCTGTGCTGCACAGCCTTCCTGCAGAGGGACTGTCACAGCTACAGAAGGTCACATCCTTGTGGGTCCCGTTCAGGCGCTGATGGAGGATGGGTGGCACAGCAACTCCTGCTTGATGAGACATGCAGGACAGAGAGGGGTTGCTGCAACCCACCAACACCTCAGCCAATATCCGCTTTCTAAGTCAGAAAAATGGTACTTACTCTTGTATTTGTGGGTCAGGGACAGGCTCCACGAAGTCACTGCCCTGTTGGCAAGCTAATCCCTGGCAGCTGGTGTGAGAAAGGGGCTGCATTGTAGGCACCCAGCACAGATGCCTGGGAGAGCCGTGCTTTTGCAGCATGCATTAAACACAGTTCCCCAGCACTGGGGCACTAGGTACTCACACAGAGCTGGGACTGGAGAGGGAATTCCTGAGATAGCTGCTCCATGGAGCAGCTGATGGCTCTGAAGGAGGTGTTTTAAAGGTATTGGACTGGCAGTGCACAGTTTCCCTGTGGCTCTGAGCCTACCAGAAAGGTCAGGCATCGATTCCCTCCCTCCTAGAGCAACATACAGGAAAAGCAGCACACTGTGGGGCTGGGATCCAGGGCACTGGCACAGGGGGTCACTGATTCCAGGGATGGTTGGAAACATGGAAGAAGATATTTCTTGGCCTGTCTCTGCAGAAGCTTTCTAAGGGAACTGGGATCCTGGGGCAAACACCAGAACAGGCACTCTTCTCTGGATTCTCCTACACTGTGCCTCTGTCTTAGGGGTACAGGAGTCCAGCCATGACCCCAGATGGCTGGAATGCTCACAAGGAAAGGTCCATTCAAGCTCCACATAAAGAGTGCACATCTGCTCTGGTATTCCCAAGCACGGATGTTGTTCCTGACCTTCAAGGTCTCTACCTTCACTTTTTTAGCTGGTTGAATTCCTCATTGCTTGCCAGTCTCATCTATCTACAGCCGTCATGAGATTCATGACTTCCAAGGAGACAGCAGGATTATTTGATGGGACTAAAATCCTAATCCTTGCAGAGATCAAATCAGATCCTTGGGGCCCCAAAGCTGCAGGGTTCTGAATTTCATGAGACAAAACAGGTATCTGTAAACTTGGCAGCAGCAGGTGGTGAACAAAGCAGAAAAGACTTTATACAAAGCGGAAACAGAGAGAAATAGGAATTCACCGAGAAAAGACAGAAAGAGAAAGGTGGGCAGTTACAGGAAGAAAAGGATTTCAACTCCAAATTGGTACAGATGAATGAGGAAGGATTCCTCAGGGTGCTGTGACATCCATCAGCATTTGAGAGCCTCATCTTGACCCTTGTGTGTTGGGTCATCCAAGATAACCTCATGGTGGCAAAACCCAACCTGAGGGATAGAGCCTAACAAATTCCAACACCTGAGCATATTTGGACCTGAATTCCAGGTCAGATCCCTCCTAGAGGGACCTAGTTGTTCCTAGATCCCTTTAAGAACTGAATCCATATGCAGTAAATTGGGATAATCAAGAGCTTCACTTCAAATCCACATTCTCTTTTAAAATCCAGCTGCTAATGTAGGCACAGCTTTAGTCTTCCCATTACTATTCTAAACCTTGGCCAGGTATTTTCTCTCTTTTGTTTTTATTTACAATGAGGTAATTGTTTCTTGTACTTATATCTGGAGAACCCAGTATCTGTAATTTACAAACATTCTTATCCACCACTAAATGAACTGCACCCATTGCCTGGCCAGCAAACATCCCTCCTCCCCATCACCACAGATCTCCAGTCATTTAATCTCATAGTCTAAGGATTAAATAGACACAGAATCTGATGTTAAAATTATGGTTTCTGTTGAAAAGCAGCTAAAGACTAAAATAAAGGATTACACTCCCTTTGTACTGGTCACCAGATAAATACGGTATCCAATCCATTGAGTTCCCATGCTTTCAGAATAAAAAAAAAATGCCTGCAAAAAATTGCAGGGTTTTGGATCACAGCACTTGAATTGTTTGGGAATGGTGGGTAGAGCGTGTTAGTTTTTCACTTTGCTCTTAGAGTCAGAGTTGAAGGGATGTATTAGGCAGTATAAGTAAACTTGTAAAATCATTGTGTTATAAATACTTTAGACAAAAATTTCACCTTTTAGAGGAAAAAAACATCTTCAAGTTTCATTATAAAAAATTATAATCAATCATTGTAAATCCTACGGACTGTGAAGTCTAACCTACATCCTCAGTTTTGTGGTGTTGAACCACAAAGGGTCACATGCAATGTCTGACCTACATACGCATACATAAATGTTCCTAAGCTTTCCAAGGGCACACAGTCCTGGAAGAAGAGCAGAGAAGGGCCATCCCCAAAGAATTTACCTGCCAAGTACAAATCTTCCCAAAACTACATTATTTGCTATAGTTCTTGTGCACAGTACACCTGAGAAAACCTTTATTGCAAAGCACTACTGATCTTCTTGTGAATTTAGGAGCCTCTGAAAACAGCAAGTTGCAATTCAGCAGCTGATAAGAACACACAAAAAATTCATTCTCTTAATAGAGCTGAAAAGCTCATATAAATCTCAGTGTCCTTGAGATACTGTAACTACACCCGAGGTCAGTTCTGACTGATGTTGGTCCCACAAGGAATTTCTTTAACTACTCTTCACCAAGCTGAGTCATTCTTTCTTTTTATGTCAATAAAGAATGGTATTCATGCAATCAACTAGAAGTAGCTGTGGTCCATTTCATCATTATATTGGGACCTACTATAATCTACATAACGAGCACAGTACAGGCCAAATGAATCTTGCCTAATTATTTTGTCCAGAATTTAGACACATGTTCACTCAAATTTGCTAAGTCAATTTTTGATTGAATCTAGTCTAGCTACAATTATATTCAAACCAATACTTTCAAAATTTTGTTGGAGGCCAAGGAGAGATTGACAGTAGTTCTTTTTCCAATAGGTCACTTAAAATAATACATCATCTCCGTTGATCTAAGTAAGTCCCAAGAATCTTGAAGGAAAATTAAAGAATCAATCAAATTAACCTTTTGACCTTCCTGCACTCTTAATCTGCTTACCCACTCCTACTTCTAACTTGGAATCTCTACATCTCTTTATAAATACATTGCTTCCAGCACTGCTTGGGACTTTGCTACTATTACTATACTCGCCCATTCATTTTCCATCATGTTCCTAACCTGTTTGTCTTTCTTGTTGACTAACTCCTTTAAAGGGAAAGTTCAGATTTGCAATTGATACTTAGGAAGACTATCTGGCAGAATGTAGGTGTTTTCTCAAGATGCTGCACTTCTATTTAAGCTCCTTCTGTAAAAAATGTTTAGGACACCACATGGGAAGAGGGAAGGGACCATACATACACACTAAGACAAGTCTGTATCATTTACAAACATCAGAATGGTGGCATTTCTTCTTGCGATGACATTATCACAAGAATACTACTTAAAGATAAGGCCTGGCTTATTCTGCAGCCTCCTGAACTTTGGATGTCAAGTGCCATATTTTTTGCAATTTTTTTTTCCCAACAATAGGCTTTATCAAATAATCTTAAAATTAAAAATAATTTTAAAAGCCGAGATAAGGGAAAAAAAACTCTCCAAGGCACTTGTAGCTTTTGAAACACTGTACCTAATTAATATTTAGAGGTATTTCAAATACTGTGAGCCATCGGGAACATCATTGCTCTGTCTTGACTGCCAGAAATTGGTTTCTTTTGTTTATTCACTAATAGAGACAGTTTCTAGTCTACAGAGAGTCTTTAATCTTATCACTAAACAAACCAGATAGTCAGCCATGAGCCAATGAACACAGTGAACCCTGTCCTTAAATGCTCCTCAGCAACAGCCTGCCTCCTTTGGAATTTCACAGTAGGTCATTCATCTATCACAGCTAAGCAAAGCCTGAAACCACATTATTGCCATTGGTAGAACTGGGTTTTTCTCTATAACAATCCTTTTTCTTTTTTCTGCAAAGAAAAAACCCAGTACTTGATAATTTGTAATTTCTAATGGATTTTCTGGAGAAAATATAGACCTGATATAGAAGAAAAAGGATATCTTAGTGCAGATGTACTTCAGCATTAAAAAATGGGTGATGCAATTGAGGCCTTTTGTCTTGGATCTCAAGGGGCATCTAAACTTTATGTTAATATAATGCATTTTTTTGTGTATGTGGCATGGGTGTTAACATCTCTGTTACTCAAATTTAAAGTAAATGAAAGTCCTTAAACCAAACACCTTGTAAACTTACCACTTCTGACGTTAGTAAGCATCGAAGAAAATTCTTTTTCAAAAGGAAAACCAAAAACACACACATCATCTCCAAACTATTCACCAAAGACACAAAGCCCAAGAACTGAGACAGAACCCCTGTGGTACCATTAGCCAGACAAAATGGAGGAGCCTTGTCATACCAAGTGAGTTGACATCTATTTGCCGGAGACCAGCCTGTCCTGTCCTGTCCTGTTGTGGTGCTTACAGTGTAACCTGCACCCCACAGCATCCTCCAGGCCAGATCTGATGACACCCAGAGGAAGTCTGTCTCACAATGGAAAAGAAATCATGGCCATTTTGAAGCAGGTGTATGTTCTTACCATCGTTTGCTTGTAAGCAATGAAGTAACTTCTTCTTTCCTAATCAGTCTCAGCTGTTACAGGTAAACACATTGATTTTAGACATAGTCTTCACTGTTAAGCTACTACTGCCTCTCTCTCTCTCTCTCCCCTCCTCCTTCTCTGAGGCTATGAGAACATTGCTTTATTTTCACACTTAAAAATCAGAAAAATTCCTTTTCCCCTTTTCCTCCAGCAACAGCCATACAATAAATTTTTGCAAATTTATTTGCTTTTCTCTTTAATCTTCATGACTTTGTACATAGAAACTTAATGAATTACAAAATAAAAAGAAAATTGCGATATTGTATTGAATTTTAAACTTTCATCTACAAGACAGAAAAAAAGGAGCCAATGGATTTTTGCCCCAGACCTGAAAGATGTTAACAGCTACAACCTAATCAGTATTTTTCTCTGCTATTAGATTACCATAGGTCACATCTTGCAGCTCTCAGCTACAGCTTCTCCCTTCCACATGAACTACTGTGTATGATTCAAAAGCCATTTACAAAGCCAGGTAGCATCAGCACCCCATTTCTTTCCAAATACATTTTTGATCCTCTTTTCTTTACCTCTTCCAGTCGTGGCATTTTAGGAACTTATTTTTGCCTATTAAATTATTGAAGTATTTGGGAAATTTGCCTTAAAATAATTGAGGAAAGCATGCATCTATAAAAACCAAACCAAACAACAACAACTAGGACACTAGGACAGGAATACCACTGAAAGGCAGATGTGCCCTCTCTGCTGTCACCCGCCCGATTTGTTACCTCTACGAACTAGCTCTAGTTTATTGACTTTTAGGGCACACTAAAAGGCCCATTTGTTCTCCCTAGCTGCGAGAAGACTGGGAGGACCCTGGTGAGAGATCATAAAATTGACTCCATTCTCACTTCCAACAGCAGTGATTTGTATGTTAATAATAGGAAAACTGAGGGAGAAGAGTCTCTAGAGAAGCCTGTGCGTAAAACTATTCCCAAAGTGTGTCAGAAACAAAGCCAGACACTTTATTTCTAAGCATTTAGTTAGAAAGACATAAATCCATGCTGGTGCCTAAATAAACAAGTTTCCTTATTTTCAGAGGTGCATAGCACACACAAATCACACTTGTCCAGCAATCACTTGTACAGAATATCACATTTGCTCAACAGATTTGACCAGGCAGGAAGATAGGACTATGCCAACCATTACACTAATTTAGTACATGTGGTCAATTTAAGAGAACCGTTTGCATACACAAAATTTTCCAGGGCTCCAGTCTCTCACAACTGGTACACTCCTTCAGCCACATGAGGTTTTAAATGTGGCAACATGACTAACTTCCATTATTTCAGTCAAATTTTCTCCACTGTGAGCTGGACATGGATGAAAGTAAGTGGAGGAGGGGGGAAGATGAAGGGAGACATTCTGGTTAAAAGCATTTCTTTGTAAACCTACCTGAACGTGAGAAGTTCTTATTGATGCATCCAACCAGTAAGAATTCTTTCTAATATTCTTCATGTAAGTGGACAGAACTCAATTTTTGGTGAGAAAGACAAGTGGAATTGAAAGAATTAGTAACGGTACCATTGCTGAAGGAGCACATGAAAACCACGTAGGTAGACACAGGGCAGAGGGGCTTCAGCAGTTGTCACTAGAAAGGAGGAGCTACCAGAGGCAACCTGGCAGGCAGTCTGACACACAACTTGGATCCACTGGCAAATTAACACACAAGCCCATGACACCTTCATGAATTAAAAAAAAAGCAGCATAAAATAAGATTTTAAAAAGCAAAAGCACTAAGAACCTGTGTGAAGTGAAAGTGCAATGAAAGAAAGCAATATGATTGACAGTGAAATAAATTTTGAATTTGAAAACAAAGATCTTCAGAAGCTAAATTATGTACATTAAATTTTTTCTAAAGTTCTTGGGACTCATTATTTTAAATATGCGTATTAGCTGGTATGTAGTTGACAAAATCCTGCACATGTTATGCTCTAGAGAAAGAAGAGAATGAGAGGTAATTGCTGCAAACTTTCATCCCAGATGAAGGTACAATAAAGACCTTCCCTCAAGAAATCTCATCACTGAGAGCCTGGGAGAAAAGGTGTGGTAGTGCAACAGCAAAGACGGACACTGGTTCTGCCTGAACAAATGGCTACAACAATTTGCAAAGTGAGATGTACAGCCTTATTTTCCACATTTAAATTAAAAATTGCAATAGAAATTCCTTTTTCCATTGTATCTGACTGTAATAGCATCTGATCTAACAATACACTTCCTCTAGTGGTTTTCCTTTTAGATATAAATGCAGATTATCTCTCCTGGGTCATCACCAAACAGAAAGGAATCGTATCATTGGAGAGGAACATGATGTGCTGAATAGTTACAAATGCTCAGTTGACAGTGCTAAAGTGCAAGTACAGGGAGTGTATAATGATTAAAGCAGACCAGCAAAATATATTTCCATGATAAACCAAACCTTTGCAAAGAGTCAAAATCGTGATGATAGGAGGCCGGTGGGGAATTAGTGAGAGCTACAATGGCAATATCAACATTTATCTTCAAGAGGTGATGGCTGAACTTAACAAATCACAACCAGCAAAGAGTTCCTTACTGAGGGTAGATACGTTCCACCTCTACAAACTGCGTATTTTATAACCTGCTTATATAGTAGCGCATTCATTCAGCTGTCCCTTCATTTTAAATCCACCTGCTGCTTTAGCTGTGCTATAAAGGGCTGAATTTGGTCTTCAGAATCAAGAAGGGTGAAAAATACAAGCCCCTGCTACTCTGAAACTAAAGGTAAAGCAAGCCTTTTGCTATTCTTTTAACTAAATGCCCTTTCTTCATACCGGACTTCACAAACCTTGCGGGAGGAAAAGAGAAAGGCAAATTGTTTGTACTAGACACATGATGCAAAACGCTGCATAATGTGACTTAGACTGTATTATATGTACGATGTCACTACACTCCCCTCAAGCTGGCAAACATTTCCATGTTAACAGGCCCCACCGGTATCCAGCTGGGCAGAGAGGTCAGGCTAATAACATCCCATTGTAGGATCCATTGTTTTCTTATGAACTGTGCCTTGTTTATCAAATTAGTCACTTCAAGAAGTGAAACAGTTACTTGGTTAAATGACTGTTTCCCCTGCCTATTAGACAAAATATATTACATCTCCAGGCATGTAATCAAATGATTGAGAGTTTGACCTAAATTTACTTACTGTGCCAAACAGCCAAAGGAACAAAAAGATTACGCCTCAGTACCTACTGTCAACCATGAAGATTGTCTATCAGTCTGTAACTGCAGATAAACTGCAGTTTTGTAGTTTTCTGTGCCAGCCTTCTGGAGCAGTTGCAGGTCAAGTGACAAGACATTTCAGAGTTTAGGGCTTTTTTTTTTTCCCTGTTGTTTGGTGGGGTTTTTTTCATGGAAGCTCTATGCTAACTGTTTTTGCACTTTTGGGACCCTAAAATGGTAAGCTTTAGAGATACTTTGACTAAACTTGTGTAGAATTTCCACTTGAGACAGGCGCAAGTTGAATCCTTACAAAAAGATCAATCTCAAAGTACAAGCAGATCATAGTCTTGCACATTTGCTACACCAAAGTGAAAACGTGTGCATTTTTTTAGAAATTAGCTTTCTGCAGGGGGAGGGGCATTCTGAAATTTCATAGACTCCCTTGACTTCCACAGCACCTGCTCAAAACTATTAACATGCAGCCATTTGAAAACAGGTTGAGTTCTTTTATCATTATGCAATTTAAAAGAAACCTGGCAAAATAATACATTCAATTAGCAAGAGTGAATATTTCCAATAGAAATTTGAATGTTTTGGGTATCAGACTCCCTTTAATTTTTTTACAGATAGATATTTATAATCTGGTAACAATAGTTTTTCAGTCCATAACACCCCTGAATGTGTGGCTCCTGGCCATTTTGAGAGACTGCAGGGAGTGAGAAATAGGGGTAAGGGAGTGATTTACACCAACAAAACAGTACTTGTGTGCAAAGCAGAACATGTATGTGTGTGCCTACACAATCTCCTTCAACACAAAAGTAACCTGCAGTTTTAAAAGGAGAGAAAAAAGGAGAACTAGGGAATAAACACTAATATGTGACAAACCTAGTTGCTACAGTTCAGAGAAGCCCGAGAACTAATAGGAGCAGTGACTGTCTCCACTAAAAGCAGCAGGACCTGGTTCCAGTCTATGAGATCAAAGGGTATGGCTTGGTTTAATGGAAGCATTGGTACCATGCCACGGGCAAAGCTTGTCAGAAGAGGAGGCCACTGCAGGACTAGGGGATTTGTCAGGTGACACTACCAGGAGAACAGGGGGGAAAAAAGAACATGAAAAGGGGCTTACTACCCGCTTATGAACCTGCAGCCCATGATGACACACTTGAATAACTGTGTGTATGTGTATAAAACTTGTGAGCTTAAGTGGGTGTGTTTGCAAAGTCCATTTGGAGTACAAACAACAACAACACCCCCCCCCCCNCACAAACTTGCTGTGGTAGGATTTTGTTTAGGTTTTCTTTTTTGTTCTTACATGAATATACCTTTTTACAAAAACAAATGTCTTTTTTCCTCAAGATTTAAAGGGAGAAGGTTGAGGAAGAACCAAGTTTATTTCCAGTCCTGGGCACAGCCCAGCTTCTATTTTACAAGATCAAGCAACAGGACACTGAACAGCAGGCAGGGTGACGGGAAGAGGCACACATCCTGACACACTGAGAGCATGTTGACAAACTTCTTTCAGCATCAAAAGGCTTCCTTCTTTTTGCAATTCATTTAAAGCTCTTGCTCCAGGTTTTTGAACAAATTTGCCACTGGCAGTCTCTCAAAGATTAATTTTGGAAAATTATAGCTCATCAAAAAAAGCCCTGCTTATGGATAAACATTTACTTCTGTGAGTCAAACCAGCACTCCCACCCACTCCCCTTCTACAGCCACATTTCAGCATCTGGAGAAGAACATCATAGCCAACATTTTAAAGGCACTTTGAATATACCTGGTGACTCAAAAATGTCTCAGCCAACCCTTTCTTTTTTGTCTTTCTAGAGAACAATGTGATACAGCGTTCATTTATCTGATATTTCAGATTATTAAACCTGGATAATAATTCCCTGTTGCCAGCACAGTGAAGTTTTCTCCACCTGACTCAGACCCCACATCCCTCCCTCTCCCCCACATAATGCAAATCTCTGCTCTTCATATACCAAATAAAGACCTGCAATCAGAGACAAGGGAATTGCCTGCAGCCGAGCTGACAGTGACAAACTTCAGGCTATACAAAAGATCTTACAAGCTATGCCAAGCAGCATTACAAGCAAAGCCAGCAATCTCAACGAACAGCCCTCTAATTCTCACTGCCTGCAGTACATTCCTGCCTTCAGCAAAAAATCCTTCAGGGCAGCAAGAACAGCAGTAAACCTATCATTAACAGCCCCAGGACTGTCACATCAGTGACTCTCCTGTGTCAGCTACAGTCTTTAGCTCAGCTGTTTGTTTCTTTGGGGAGAACTTGCCTTGGCTTTCAGGAAACAGAATGTGTACGTTGGTCCTTCAGGAGCACATACAAGGAGTCCAGAGCACCAATAAATAAAACAGTCCTATTCTTTGGGAAATCATGTTGACTTTTAAAAAGATACCTCTGTGAATAGTCCTATATATGAACAGCGTGGTAGAATTTACATGTAAATTCATCATGTAGAATAAGTCACTGTCACTCATTTCATTTCCCTGCACGAACACTGGGAAATAGATTGTTTTTACCATGTGCTTGCTACAGAACTTTTCAAAACACATCGCTGAAGTCCTTGAAACACAGCAAAACAATTGGCTAAACCCCTAGAAAAGTACTGATCATTACCTTGGGCACTGACATTGAGAAGCACAAAAAAAGATCTTGTTCTTCATGTCTCATCAGCCTCTGTGCCATGTCAACATTAATTGAAAACAACCTCCACAAATTGGGGAGCATATCTGTTCAACAACAGTCCAAGGTGCTATCCATTATCTAACAGCATCTGAAGAAAGGTAAATTTTGTAAAAGTAACCTTTTGGTGCAGCCAAAGTCCTTACACTACAACTGAGTTGTTGAAGTGACAAACATTCTGATAAAGTAACATAAGTTCAGAGAAACTTGGAGCAACAAGACTGATTTTGAGGCCATCAAAATTGCTGGAGCTTATTCTTATCTCTAGCCACCTAAAATACAGCTGCCTAGAGATATCACATGGGAGTGATTAGAGAAGTAATGATAGTATCAGAATGTACTAGGTGGTGCCTTTAAGCAGCAGAAGAAACAAAAAGTAAAACATCTTCAAGTTACAAAGCTCCACAGCACTGAAATTTTCAGGAACTTATTTCATGGCATATATTGGAAAGCTCGATTACCTAAGCACACTCAGAAAGCCAAATTAGTCTAATAAAATACTTAAACCACTAAATCTTTGTGTTGGTGCTCTCATTCAGAATTGTGGTGGATTTAATGCTGCTCATCTTGAATTTTTTTTTCACAATTAACTACCTGGAAGAGTAGACTTCATATCAACTAAAAGCCTCATGCTTGAAATTATTTGCACAGTAAGCCCAAGAGGAGCAAACATGTGGCTGAGAGAACAATAGCACTGTGTAGCCTTTAAGAAAGAACAGATAGGGACAAACACATATGTGTGTCCCCCACTGGGCATGCTGGCTTTCACAGCACTGCAAACTGAATTTAAAGCCCCAGTCCTCAAGAGCAACCGGTGATCCAAACCCAGTGAACACAGTAAACAATGCACTGAACACGATGAAGCAAAAAGAACTTCCTTCCCAAAAGCAATCCACAGGTGCAGGGGACAGAAAGACAAAAGAGCTGGGACTAAAGCCTGTGACAAGTCCAGGGACCCAACAGCAACAAACTAAGACAGGATTTAAGGGCACGCACACGCCCAGCAAGGTGCTCCACTCCTGCCTGTGCAAAAGACAATGATAGAAGCTGATAGCTACAAATTAACACACTATATTAAGGTATTCAGGTGATTAATGCAGAGCCTGAAGTGAATAGATTTTTTTAAAAGGGCTTTATGAGCCCAGTCATGGTAGCTGGCTGATTTATTTTACATCTCTCAGCAGAAGAGGCTTACGTAGTAAAAGAGACCAGCAGTAAACCAGAAAAGGATGGAATTGTTCAGGGCCTTATAAGTGAAATGCCAATTTTATACAATGGGAGTCAGGATACAAAGCCGAAGAAGATGCAATTCAGAGATAAACTAAGCCATATAAAGGGTGGGTTTCCACAATCCAAAAATGATACCCTTACATATCCAGTGCTGACAGAACACAGATTTTTGACTATGGAGTAAGCATTGGGATCTCTACAACAAAGCACTGGACCTAAGCATGTGATAATGTACATCTTCACTACTGTGACAAATTCACAAAAAAATCTGTATACCGTGTGCAAAAATAAAATACAAGTTATAAAACACAAATAAGATACATGCTCAGCATGGCTTGTCAAGCATTAAGTGTTTTTAAAAGGGTCTGAGCTTTGTCTGCTCCTTAAATTAGAACTATTTTCAGATAATTTCTTTAGCAAAGATTTTGTAGTGCTGAGTTGCACAGAAGGCAGAGAAAACCACAGAAAGCTCTACAACTATCTAAGAGAGGTTTTCTGCTAACACCATCCCAAGAAACCATACAAAAATTCTAAAAGTCTTCTGAGAAATTATCTTCATTAGATTTGCTCAGCTTTACTTCATTTTGGTTAAATGGCTAAAAGGGAACCTTCTCCCTTTTATATCCCTGTTCTCTGCCAATGCTGTTTGCAGCAACCTCCTCTCTGGTGGTAACACAAAACCAGAACTGCAAGTCTATATATATATATGCGCCATAAGATCCCTGCATCTGTTGGGAAATAGGAGATTCAACTAAAACACATTTAAAAATCATACATATTTTTTAAACAAGGACTTCAACTCTCATTTTCTTCCTATTTTGTATTGTAAATTCCTCCTGCGTAATGCCTAGATATCTAACCATCTTATTCCTGAGCCATCTCACCTACATCTGGATTATTTTTTTTGTCAAGACAGCCTGAGCTTTTACGAACCTGCTAAAAACATGCTTGCAAAAGACTGCCTCCTCCACAGGAATTTACTCAGGAATGAATTTGATGGTGTTAGCAGCAAGTGTTGTGGGAGAAATAAAAAGTCTAGAGGAGATCCCCTGCTGTCCTTTGTATTCTTAAGGTCACACTTAAGTATACACCTGTAACAGCTTCAAATTCTACAAACGGAGCAATATCCCATGTCATTTGTTTGCTTTACACATATTCCAAGACTGAGAATAAACAGTTGTTACAATGGGCAGCTTCAGATAAGTGAGTTTGCCAAGTTTTGTTGCCTCCTCCCATGATTATACTTGAAACAGAGTTTTGTTTAAATGAAAATCTCTAGTTTGAATCCCCTGTGGAGAAATTCTTCATTTTTCATCCCTTTAAAAAAAGTGATTTCAATGAGGAGTTTACTCAGGTCTTCTTAGTCATGGAAAGTAGTTGATGCATGCCTGAAAAACAGTTACATGAGGATCTGCAAGAAAGTCTTGCCCACTTTGTTAGATGCAAGAACCAAACCCTGAACTAACAGAAATTCTTTCTTTAAAGACATTCACCATGCCAAAGCTCTGCATCTGGAATTCCTCAACAACTAAATAAAAGTCAGCTTTTTAAATGCAAAGAGTACAGTAAAGATACTATAGGTCAAATACTCAATTACCTACTGCCAGAAACAGTCAGCTGCTTTTATACTGCATTAAAAGGTTTTGAAAGTTAAAAAACTGAGGATTCTATGCAACTACATTAGAGATGTGACTAGCAACCAAGACAATTCTATGATGACAAAAGCAGATTATATGCTTTCAATTGTGAAGCATGCCCCTGTAATCTTTTAGAGCAGGCCGTTTCTTTGATGGGAAAAAAAATTCAGATGATTGCTTGACATTGCACACCAAGTTTTGGTGCCTTTTGGTACAACCTGGGTCAACCAAAAGTGCTTTCTTTTATTTGTTGGTCAGCAACTCCCTACTTGCTTTTATTTTCAGTCTCCTGATTTTCATTTTGCATGGATAACTTGTTAAAAAAAAAAACTCCAGCAAAAACCCAACAAAAACCAGTTTATATTGATCCAAGATGTTCACATCTGTAACATGGGATTAATAGGGTTATGTAAATATTGAATAAAACAAAACCTAAAAAGCCCTCTGCAGTCATCTGTAGTGTGTAATGCCACAGGCTCACATATTTACTAATGTGTCTATCAAGGAATTCAGAGTCAATTTTATGAAAAGAAACAAACTGATAGGTCGGGGGGACGAGGAATAGGTGGCATATAGACACAGAATAGAAATATAGCAGAAACAGAATTAATACGGGCCCTCGTGTACTTGGCTGGGCCTGAAAAAAGTCCTCATATATATAATTATAGTTTTGTTTCTCATACACCTTTATTGATTTTGTGTCCTGTCAGGAAATGGAGCAAGTCTGCCCAGTTATCTATGTGGTGGAAACATATTACATCTTATGTAATTATATTAATGATCACCAAAAATCATATGCCTTAGGTCTGTATCAGGTACTGATCAAGGGCACAACATCTTTGAAATCCTCTTGCTGAGATCTGAAATAGTGAGGAAAGGTCTCAGCTTTCCCTCAACTCCTTTCAGTCAAGACAAGTCACAACAAATAATTACCAGAATTGTCACCAAGAAAAACTGTTCCCTGGAGGCACTCATCGTGTAAGAGTGGCTGGAGAAATTTGGGGTTAGAGATGAAAGGAATGAAGAACTGAGAGCCAGGACATGGGACAAGCGGCATCACATGCTACTTTCTGGCAATTGTAAAGAGGTTTTCACAGGACTGCTTCCTATACATCACATGGTATCAAGAAGCCAGAATGGATATAATTGTATGAATAATGTATAGATGAAATATTCTGGACCTTGTTATCTCTTCATCTAATGTGAATCACTGCATCCATCTGTTGAAGTAAACTTAATATACATCCACAAGACAGCATCCATTCCCACAAAATGAGGCAGAACAAAGGGAAACTGGATTTCAAATAAGGTTCTGCACTATCATTTTTTTGCTTGTAGTTAGTCTTCAAAAACATTAGCATTGACTGACATAATCAACATCTAATCAGGTCTTCCTACTGCAAGATAAATTAGGCTGCTTCTATATTCTCTGTCCACAAAAAGCTGCATGTTTCCTTTTTGCATGATGGAGAAATTGGAACTGGCTAACATTAGACTCTTACAGGACAATTAACTTCAGCAATGTTAAGAATGCCTTCATTATTCATATTATTGATACATGGTGTTCTGTGGCATAATTGTTGCCATTCTAGATACATTAAAACTAAAAAAAAAAAAAAAAAAAAGGGTTTTCTAGTCTCTCTTTCTTCTTTTTAAAAAATCACATTGGAGCAAAATGTCCATGAAAGATTAATGAAAGCCTGGAGGAGATAAGTTTCTAACAAACAGGAAAATCTGAGTGTTAATTATCAACATGAATTGAAACAAAGTTCCTCCTTAGGAGGTTTCTGTCCTGAGGTTCCACTGTCAAAGGGAAGAACATGCCTTTCCTTCTTATCTTACATATTATGCTAATTAATTTAATTTATACAAATCGAGAGGTGTTATTTCCCAGGATTTCCCTTTCCCTATTGTATTCCTTGCATCAAGTTTAATTCAGAGCTCGTACTTCGGGAAACATTTGGAAAGGAAGGTGTGATTTGGCTTAGAGGGTTTTTTTGTGATTTGGGACTGATTCAGTAGCACACTTCAGTTACAATTCTATGGGTATTTACTAAAAAAGGGGGAAATGCTCAAGAGTGGTAAAGAAGCAGCTTTCCAAAGCAACAGGCAAGGAGAAATGCCTGTATCACACTTAGAAAAAGAAAAGCCATTTCTCTTCACCTCAGGAGCTCATTTTCTTCTGTAGTTTTTCTGTGTGCTTCATATTCTACCTTTGCACATATAGAGATATATGTCTCCATCCTGTATTCTCTCTCTCAGAAGAATATGTGCTGATTGAAACATCTAGCAGCGGCTGCACTGAAGCCTTGCCTATACAGCTGAACCTTATGAAAAGAATATAAGCATGCAATTTTCACACTACAAGCATTTCCTGAGATATGTTATAGCTTCCAGTGTAGGCAAAGCAGTGTATTTTAAAGGGGATTTGCAATTAAAAAAAAGACCAGAACCAAAACCTAGAACAACAAGAAAAACAAACAAACAAAACAAGGCCAAGCCAGCCTTAATAATTTTAAACTTTGATATATTATAAAGGAATGAAGAAAAAACAGAATTCTTGTGCCCTAAAAAGAATTACTTCAATACTGATCTTCACTACCTTGTAACTTTTTACAACAAGGCTTTCCAAGGACATGGTTCTTACACACTCTCTCACGTCAGTAATTTCTGAATCAATAGGCTAATTTCCTCAAAGACAGAGGTTTTCATCAAGCATGATATTAGGTAGTGAAGCTGAGGAGGGAGAGTCTCAACATCTCAGCAGAGAGAAATGCTGTAACTTTTGTTCCAGCCTTATTAGACACTCAAAAATGCCCATATGGCAAAGGTGTTGAAAAAATCCTGGCTGCAAAAAAGGATCTGTTGGATCTTACATCTTCCCAAACACTCCAGGCACTCAGGCAAGTCTGTAAGAAACCAGGGTCTATTTGTTCTGCTGCTGGAGGACTGACTGCTTTCACAGTTTTTATAAAGGCAGTTCAGTTAACTCACATACCTCAGTAGCTGCTTTAATAATCTGATTTAGTTAATCTAAATTCCTTTTATTCCTCATCTTTCCCTACTGCAGCATTTATCTGTGCTTCGAAGACAAAAGTAGCATTCATTACATCTGCAAGGTAACTGGACATAAACAATTTCTCCCATGGAAAACATTCTCAAAACCATCCACACATCATAACATAAAAGTTTATGAAAAAAAATTTACCTTATACTTTGAGCATGTGACAACTACGGTAGAGTGCATAAAGTGACACAAATGCCTCCCTTCATACTAATCTTCTCCCACATGTCTCAGGTAGCAAAGTGGCAAAATGAGTGATACTCACTCAGATGAATGGCAAAATGTATGCAAAACATGTATGCAGAACTCCTATAGTTTTAGAATGGACCAAAAAAAAAATAAATCTACAATAGCCAAAGTATCTGCTTGTCAACCTAACTGTACTGCTTTTGGCAACCAGAGCCATTGTCCAAGTATCCTGGTTCTGGCCCGGACAGGGTTAATTTTTCCAGCAGCCAGGAGGGTGGTGACCAGGACCACATGCAGCACTTCGAGTTTTGTCAGTGTGTAGAAGCAGAGTTGTTCTTTGGGTAAATAATTCATGCTACATCCTGTTTTAAGGGAATTGCACGCAACCCATTTCCCCCCAATAACTGAAAGGACAGTTTAGCAAATGAATTATCACATCTTGATGTGGTGTTGTGCAAGAGTATAACAATGAATTCATAATTAGGTGAATAGGTTTTCTCCCACCTCTCCCTTCAGGACTAAGCCATTTGTTGAGCCTGGTTTGATTTTGGAACAGCTTTGATGATTCAAGTAACACTCAACTCAAATTAGCACTACAGTCTCTTATCCAGCCTTTTTGAACTAAAAATTGAACATAGTATTATTAGCAAACAGCAATATGCGAAAATAGTGAGTCTGCTAAGTGTCACTTCTTGTCTCAAACACCAGAATGGTTTTCCCGTGATTTACTATTTAATTATAGCTACAACCATGCTGCATAAGAAGCCCACTCTTGGTGGATTCTCCTTAGATTTATTTATGCGCATTTTTGAGCAAGTGTATTCTAAAATTAGGGTATGGATTAAAGCTGCCCTACCAGATTTGACAAGGAGGAAGCATTCCGCTCTGGTACATTTGAAATGTACATTACTTGTAGGCAAAGTTCAGAAGTACAATTTATCAAAATTTGTGAAAAGAACACAAACACTGATGACAGTTTAAGGTCAGCTGGTCACTTTTTAACTTTCAAGCACTTAATTTTTCAACCCTCTCTCTGCTAGCAGACACACTAAACAATATCAAAGGTTTTGTGAAGACTGGGAAACAAAGTTACCTCAATAACCAATGCAAATGCCACATCTGACAGATTTCTCTTGTCTTTCTTACACATTTTTCAAAATAACGTACTTTAAAATGTTTCTCCTCCAATCATAGATGTGTACCTGCAACTTCATGTTCCCTTTAGGAGAGCATTTGGGGCAGGAGAATTAAAAATGTATAGCTATGAGACATTCTCTCTTGAAATAACAGTTGCCATGCTCACTAGAAGTTTAGCATAAATTTTGGTATCTCCAAGGGGAAGAACTGAAGGGACAGACAAGACAGACACTGGCCACAGACATGTGGGCACTTAATTGCTCTCTGTTTCAATTAATGGAACACAGAAATTACCATGTAAATTGATTAAATTTTTTCTTCTCTTTCTCTGCTTACAACTGTTGCGTTTCCTTTGTGTCAGGCTAAGTGACTGGAGGTAGCAATTACCTCTGAATTAACCTGACTGTACGTAATGAGAAGGAAAATGTAATTGAATTGTAGGAAACACCTCTACTGACTCTAAAAAGTGCTTGGAAAGCATAGAAGCAGTAAGTGTAAGTGCACCTGCCACAAGCTCTGAGGCCATTCCTGCCTCAAATGCTATTAAAATGAAGATGCACCCACAGCAGGTTAAATCTTGATCCTGTGATATGTGTATATAATGACACACATTTCACAAAGGATCTCTCATTGCTCCTTCATTTTCATCCCACTCCCCCCACAAAAAAACCTACAAAACAAAACTCTTTTTCCTTACTTTACAGCAATGAACCACAGTGCAAGTGTCATTTGTTTTGTTTGAACACACACAGAAAATTAGAGGAGCTACTTGTTCTGAATTCTCTCTCACATAGAAAGGAGCCTGAAGCAGACAAAACACCAGCCTGGATTATCACAATACCATGATTTCACAGCACACTGAACTTCACTGTATCACAGAACAGAATGTCCTATTCTAAAATAAAATTGCAATATCTTTTTTCTGTACCTTCTTTACTCCACCAAGCTTCCTCTGGTAGTTGGTGAAACACATGCCTTCTGAAGCTACATTTATCCTTATTGTTGTCTTTAGTCAAGGCATTCTCTGTAGTTCCAGAAGTGGAAACAAAGCTGCAAAGATTTATACAACATGAACACATCCAGTTTTCACCATTCTGATTTTCTAGTGCCTCAGATTTTGTTCTGTGTCTTTCATAATTTCTCTCCCTTCCCATGGGCTTGCAGGATTTTGTCATGATTTAGGAATGATATTTTCCAATTTAGCAGTCTCACTGCTGCTCACTCCCCCTCCCCTCCCACTGGAGGCACAAAAGGCAAAGATCCCAGGTTGAGATAAGAACAGTTTACCAGAAACAGCAATGAGATAAGAAACCCAACAGTAACAGCAACAATATTAATAATAAAATGTATAAGACAAAGAAATGATTTACAGGGAAAGCCTGACCAGAACCAGGACAGATTTTCATTTTATATTCAGATTATTTAAGATTACTGCACCTAATAAGAAATTATTTAGGATGTTTTCCTCCTCTTCTCCCATTAAGAAAAACAAGAAACTCTTATTTTACACACATTTCCAATTCTGTGCACTACATGTCAATGTTAGCTGTATTAATGTGCAGAATTGCAGTCTGTTACAATGTTGTACAAATTTGTTAGACAGTAGTAAGGTTTTTGTTAAAAACACCCAATTATCACCTAGTTTCCTACTTGTTGGGACTCTGACTTATTTTTAAAAGTAAAGAGTGATTTTGTGATACTCCTGCATAAGAGCTTATACACAGATAGTAAGATGAGACACTTCTTAGAGTACAGTCCTGCTTTAATCTCCTCTCAAAGATGGTTCAAAGTCCTACATGCAACTTTCTCTCTGCCAGTCTAAAGAAAAGGGTAACCCCTGAAATTAAGTAACTAAAGTTACCTGGTGTGATCATCATGATTTACATTTGCAGAAATAATTTTTATCTGAGTCCTATCTCAGAATATCAGCAAGGGCATAGTCAAGTGCTTCAGTGTATAGTAAACTGTCTGTGTTGATGACAAATTAGGTCCAGAGGTGAAAACATACTCAGTGCCCCCTTTTTTATGCTCAAAACTTATGGATGTAAAGCCAAACAAGAAGATTTTTTTAAAGAAAGAGAAATTTAACTTTCTAAGGAGCCCAGAACCCTCACAGTAATTCTGCTGTTTTGTGGAAAACAAAACATTAGGGGGGAAAAAAAAAAAAAAAAAAAACACTACAGCTTTTTCTGAAACTACTCTACAGTTAGGGCAACACAGCTTGGCACTGTTGGAACTAAACACAATTAGGCAAAATACATATCCAGTGTGTTGAAGCAACAGCTGAAGTTTGATATTAGCTTGTTTGAATCGCTGCCGGAATCTTAACATTTGGATACGTATTTGAAACTTACTTAGACATCAAACCAAACGTGTACCATGAAGATTTGCATGCATAACCTTCTTTTTCAGCAACATAATTTTGCCTGAATAGCCTTAGATTTTAGTGATTACTTTCTTTCAGCTTAAAAGCAGGAAAGCTCTAAGAAAAAGAGGCAAAACCACTTCGCTATTCAACCAAATTCAAACAGCCTCCAAAGTATTTACATATTTTTATAGAATCCAAAAGCAAGCCCGTACTGTCCCGAAGTGATTATTTCATATTATATTTACTGCGTATGACCTGCTGTTTCATGGGGATGGCCACGCTGAGCCAGACTCTCCATGATAAGAGCACAAGAGCAGGGCAAGCATGAAGCGATACTACGCCAGCACAGCTCTCTGTTTTTCAGGCAGTTTCTAAGCCATAGAGGACATCTTTGCCTTCAAAAAGTCCTTTTGAGCTTTCATTTGCTTCATCACTTCTGAGCCCAAGCCTACCAAAGGGTAACTACCACACAGTAACAGGTTCCCCAGAATTATCTTCCTTGTTGTACATTTCCAGCCTGTGTCCTCCAATCCTTGTGTTATGAGAAAGCCTGGTTACTTGCTCCTTAGTCCTCTTTTCCATCCAGGATTTTACAGTCTTCTCTCATGTCCTCTTCACAGTCTCGTTTTCCCCAGCCTTAAGAAGGCCAGGTTAACCAGCTGGGGTTTGTGCAAAGTAATTCCACATCTCTGAGTATCCCTGCCACTTGTCACTGTGCCTTTTGCAGTGGGAAGTGAGGAAGTACGAGCCCATTAACTCAGTTTCTTAGCCCAGGCTAGAAACTTGGCAATGTCAGCCTGGAACTGGCTAATTCTAAATGAATTAGCCCAAAGACAGGAAGCAATTCAGCAAATTAGAGCAGCGTTTTGCAAGTGCTAATTAACCTAGTTCAAATTTTTCAAGGAGCAGTATGAGCTAAGTAAAACAAACATGTATCCCACACATTCTTCTGGCCATCTTTTCTCCTAGTTTCCACTCTCCCAGAAAGCTGTCATAAAAGGCTCCCTCCCTGGAGTCGTGCCCTGTTTTAGCTCCACTTGTCTTTCCTTCCCTAGACTACAACACACAGAGATACAACCTCTGCAATTCCTCTTCTCTAGCACTTGTGCATCTGGCTTCTGCCCAATCTTTTATAGCAAGGAAAAAAACCCCACTTAACTCTTTTCTGAGCTTGCAACGTCCAGATTTCTTCCTACTTCTCTCTGTCCTACAGTTGTTTTCAAATTTTAAAAATGAGGAATATCATGGGAGAAGGAAAGTAAAACTGAAGGCAGGAGGGAGAGGTATTTATATAGTCAAAGATACCAAGCAACTATTTTTATGACCCCACAAATCAAAAATAACTGAAAAAAAATCAAGGTCTACATTATATGGAGATATCCTCAAGAACAAAAATCACTCCCAAGTAGTGTGGAAAAATGGGAATTGTGCCTGAAGCAAGCTAATAAGATCAATACTGCCCATTCCTAGGTTCAGAATTCAGGACTAGAAAAATTATCCTTATCTGTCAGGAGTCAAGAACTTCTTAATGAAGTAGTAGAGGCCATAAGATTGCTTATCAGATTGCACTCCTAACATATGACTTGCCTCATATTAAAAGAAGAACAAATTTCCAGTCAATATTTCATGGCACAAAGAAGGAAGACTACAGTGCAAAGTGCACAAATCTCCACAGACACATTCTGAAGGTATGGATTCTACCAGAACAGTAGCTGTAAAATGCTAGCAAAAGCATGTCATTGGTTTCTAACTCTGTGACCTTAAAAGACACTTATGAAAAGGCTTCTGAAATGGTCATCTCATTTCATTAGTAAGGAAATTATTCAGTTGTCTCTCCTCCACAGTTCTTAAATTCACCCTGCAGTGCCTCCACAGGAAGACATGCACATACACAGTGGAAACAGAAACACTAGCCATGTTTTGAGGTCCTCCACAGCACCTAACTGTATAAAAACAAACCCCAACTCTGTTCATACGTTGGAATTCTCTGTTAAAAGCCCTGAAAATCCATTACCAGTTCTCTCCTTTGCTATTGACTGTGCATTACTTAAACGTGTTTCTTACCCTTGCACATGCAGCTAGTGAGAAGTGGGGATATTCCAGATTGCAATTGTAAGCTACATATGCTGGGCACTGAATAGGATGACCAGAAATCTTTCAGGATTTAATTTACAATCTTGCATGTTGTAAGCCCCTCAGGACAGGAAAGTCTCATTTTTTATGTATCTATAAAACAACATGCATACTTATGGCACTGTATAAATAATAAGATCAGATTAAAACCACCCGTAGACACTCTGGCTTATCTATTGTCTTGCTGCCTGCTGTCTCTTCATAATTTTTGATGGCAGACAAACCATTTCACACAACAGGAATGCTAGCAGTGCTAATGCAGCTACATATAAATCTATAACAATATGTTAATGAGAGACCTGATGAACAGAGAAATTAAAAAATAACAATAATCTGTCCTTCAGGCATGATCTCCTGACAGTTTTCTATTTGATTTTTGTTTACTTTTTGCAATGAAAATACAGGAAACACGGATAACTTGAACAAAATAGTTTTGGAAGTGTAGTAGGAGGTGGTAAGGACAACATTTCTTTGATTCTGAGACTGTTGTGATACAACTTTTCTCTGGCTACCCAGAACTGTCAACATCTATTCATCTACTCTAAGTTGCTTCTATGAAAGGAAAAATAATGTATGTCCCCAACATGGTGATAGTCACAGATGATAGAAACAGATTCACACACTGTGCAAGTTC
The DNA here is from genome assembly GCA_013396735.1 of Grallaria varia. Lineage (NCBI taxonomy): Eukaryota > Metazoa > Chordata > Aves > Passeriformes > Formicariidae > Grallaria > Grallaria varia. Next base: position 122,248 of record VWZG01011325.1, read on the forward strand.
TGAGTTCAGAAATAACACTGAAAGGGAGGCAGACTGTTATTGATACCAAGCAGGGAAGGGAACAACTACATTTCCAAGAGAGAAGCAAAGAGGAATCCTAAATTTAGAACAAAATTCAGAACCAAAGCCAAGATGCTGTCACCACCAGAGCTGTGTGAACTTCTCACAAAAAAACCTTCAACAGTGTTAAACTCAGCTCACTTAGGTTTAGAAGAGGGAAGCAAAATTAATACTCTTCATGCGAATTGTCTCTGTGTCTTTCAAATCACCATCTAAAAATTAAAACTGAAATACTTCTCTCTCTGCCCTGCTATATGCTTCTCTAAATTGATTACAAGCCTTTCCCTGTGACTCCATAGTCCAACTTCTGGCAGCTGGTCACACGGTAGATCTGCTGAATTGAATGAGTCAGCTATAACTATATACCCACCTCAAGCTGCTTTCATAAAAGACGAGCATTAATTAAAAGTCACTCCATCTAATAAGCAACTTCTCTTTTGCTGCAAAGAATTAAGAACAGTTTGAATGATTGAGGCAAATGCCAGAAGCATGAAACTGTATGACAGATGTTTTCTTCAAAAATGAGATATTCAGTCTAATCATTTCACATGCAAGTGCTTCCTTCCACCTTTCCATGTTACACTCTCAGATCTATTTGTATTTAATCTCATCCATTTTCCTGCATCCTTCCATCAAGTCAGTGTTCTACCATTGTATGCAAAAGTGTGGTGTTTCCTATTCAACTTTTACCACTCTTTTTCAAATACTTTGAAGCCTAATAGGAAAGAACTGCTCTGCAGCAGAGCAATTCTACCCCTTACTCTTTTGGGAGGAGAGAGCTGGGCACATAGGCACACATATATGAAGATGTACATATAGAATCCACAGAGCTTTCAAACATACAATATGTGAAGTGTTTGCATTGATAATGGTTTTTGTCTTTCGTGTCACAGGTCTGGATATTAGAGACTTCTGTTCTGCAAAGAAGACAGGATGCTCGGTTTGATCAGGACATTCACTTAGTAAACCTCTTCCATAAAAACTGAGATGAGTGTGTTTAAACTGTTCTCCTGCCTGCTTTTCAACCAGAGGGTGCCAGGCCAGCTTGCTAGCAAGAGCTTAGCAGGTGGAAGGCACATCTGTTGCAGCTGGCATCATTTTTTATGCCGCTGCATGACTGCGGGTGTACTTAAATGCTTCTTTCTCAACCTCCTCCCTGTGCCCAGGAAGGGACTGACAAGGAAAGTAAGTCAGAAGCTTGGATAGTATATTGCTACTCTCAGAGATTTTTATTAAAACACATGAAGTGCAACAATGAAGCACCTTAGTGATTAAGGACAGAATCAGGTTACTACTTGCGCCAGCAAAAATGAGAGAGTCTCTGCCATGTTCCTGCTGCTGCTGCGGAAGCAATTGGAAAAGGAAAGAGCTAATGAAGGCAACTGAGTAGTTTTGAAAACATCAGCATTCAAAGAGAATCCTAAATCCTAATCCCACAGCACAGTACAACCTTTCCTGATACACACAGTGCTGCAGCATTTACTACAATCAGACTGTGCTTTTTAAATGTATTCCACATAGGGAATACTATTTATTTGGAAGAACTGCAGACCATTCATGAACTCTGGGCCCGCTAATCTCTATGGATCTATCCTAGACATGCTTCTTGTTTGCCCATATACCTTTTTTTTTCTTTTTCAAACCCTAGAGAAAAGAAAGGTCACAGTTTAGAGTTAAATTCTTATGAATGCCAGAAACAGTTCACAAGGACAGTTGAGTTGTTCCCATAACAAAGCCGTATTTATAAAACATGCAAGTTTCTGTTTGGAAGTCAGGAATTTAAACAAATAAATTTTGAATTGTCCCTTTTTTAGGGCTTTGAGATTAATTTCGACAAGGAGCACAAGGATGTGTTCATTCATTTAGACTGACAGTATCAGAACGTTCTCTTTTACCTTTCTCTGGCATTTAGTTGCTCTTATTTCATTGTATGAAGTTAAAACCCTTCACGACCTATTTTGAACACACTAGGAAGAAGAGCAGCAGCTGTGAAGGTTTTGGCCAAACTCAGAAACAGTTGCAACAGACTTGGATGGTGGTGAGTTTCATTTCCCTCAGACAAAACACATAATCATTCCCATTCTACATTTGCAAAGTCTAAACATACAAAATGCCACAAAAACACATAGAAAACTTTAACACATACTCACTATTAGCGATAAATTATGAAAAGTATCTACATATGAGGATACATGACAGAAAACATGAGTCATGTAAACAATGTTCTATGATTTATTCTAATATTGGGAATTGCAGGATGAAAGCTTTTTAATCAGATGGTCTCTAGCTACAGTGCTGCTGCTTGGGAAGTAAAACACATGCATAAATGTTTTTTATTAGGGCATGTGCTATAAGATGAGCCTCCTTTTTGCATCTCTTTATGGCACAAAATAAGTTTAAATTCATCACAGCTATATATATGTCAAGTTAAAAAGACTTTGATAGTTTCAGTCCTGCTAGCAGTGGTAATTTACTTGACCCATTTGCACATGCAAATTTGGGTACCAACTTCCAGAATACAGAGAAAGGCGGACACCAAAACTTTAGTGAAGTTATAAGGATTTCCCAATGAATCATTTCTGCAGATGGAGCATAATAAGCTCTTTGAGATACAAATCTGCCTTTATTTTCATGTGATATGTAGCATGAAGCTATCAACAATAAATCCTAAGAGGGGAAAATAAGTAAACATAGCAGTTGATTCCATCTCAGTTTTTGTCTATACTTCTAGCAAAGTCAGAGGGAATCCTTGGATACAGAGTGGCAACATTTGAGGGAGACACAGCTGCTACAAAGTATTGACAGCATAAATAAGCGGAAAAGTTTGATGCCCCCCAGTTCCTTCACACTTCACAGTTCAGGAGACTGGAACTGCTCAGCTGCAATTTGGCTGCAGAGCAGAGGCTGGTTGGCTTGTACAAAGAGATCATCACTGGGATCTTTAATGACACACTGCCACATAAAACAGGACAACACAAACTGAAGTATCACACAGACTAACAAGGAAGAACGGAAGATGAGGAGCCCAACCTGCTAGTGTGAAAATAATTGGCAAGATGAAAAGATATTCTCAGTGTGCTGTACATATGGGAAGGAGAGGTGACTAACTGTCTGGGTTTATGGGTTCCTGTTGGAAATACAACACACTGACAAGCAGCACTAGCAAATAGTCTGTGATGTGTCACATGTTGTTTAAATGCTAATTCAAATCCAAATTTTGCACCTTCTGGATCGCAAAACAGGTTTAAGTAAGGAAGATGCTCCAACTTTACTGAATGCTCTTCCACTGACATTTCGATCACAGGTTCTTAGGGTTTCAAAGCATACTTGTTCTTCTCGAATACAGTATAACAAAAATCCAGAGGCATTTTGAAGAATTTTCTTTTGTTCATCCAACTACAACCTCTAAATAAGCCCCTCTTCAGCAGTTTAGAACACTAGATGTTAGAACACTAGATGTGTTCTGCACATGATCAGGCTAGATACAGTCAGTGATTCTACCCAGTGAGACTGGTGCAAGCCTTTCACTAACCAAGTTATTTTTTCCCTACCCAAAAAAATATTGCCATGTTTTATAACAGTGTCCGAAATTCCTCTGTACAAACTACTTAGCCCTCAATGTCAATCACAGTTTTATACCTCAGAGCCACCGTACCCTTCAGCTGCAGTAAAGAAGGTTACTCATACCAAGTGCTCTGCAGAGTCACAAATTATGAAGGAAACACTGTGCAGTCTCTTCCACTAAAGAAGGTGTCTGTACCTTATGGGACAAACCAGGACTGCATCCTGCAACACCACTAGGTTTCTTTGCCTAAATGCTTAGGAATCTCAGCTAGATTCACTGACATACACTAATTTATTTGTACAGCAATAAAGCTATCCTTTTAACAATAGGGTACAGATTCAATAATAAACTCATTATTTAAAATAACAGAAAACTGATTACAGAATCACAGAATCAGCTAGGTTGGAAAAGACCTCTGAGACTATCGAGCCCAACCTACGATCCAACACCATCTTGCTGCAAAATGGTCACAGGCAAAAGTTGGCCCCTGTGCAACCCAGTATATTGTCCATGCCCAAATTTTGTGCCAACGGTAGCACATTTGCAGGATAATCCTATAACCTGGACATGTACAATTTTTTTTCAATTTGTTATTATTTCTGAACAGGGAGAAGTAGAATGGGCCAAATACATAGCATAGTTTATCTAGCACTCTTAATAACAAAAGTGCTGTATGTTTTCATCTGACTTTCTCATCTTCAGGCAGATTAAATCATGTTTGAAGTGTTTGGTTGTTTGTTGAGAACGGCTTTCAAGATGAAGTAATTGAAGGAAACCTATCAATTTAGTATATATATTCAAGTTAATAACATGAACATACTGTTCAAATAAACCTCCAATTTACCACAATCTGTTTTTAGACAAGTCCTCCATTTTAACCTCCAAATGGAAGGAAAACTAAGTGACTTCCTCATCTCACTTAATAGAGAACATATGTTCAAAGATACTGCTGTGAGCTTGCTCTGAGGAGCTGTTCCTCCTCTGACAGAGATGCAGGGAGCTCAAAGTAACACTAATGTATAATGAATGCACACATTGCCATAAATCTCACGCCCTGCAGAGGTCACTTCACCCAAAAAAAGTGACCACTGATCGGAGAAACACACACCCAAGAGCACCCTGGCCACAGGTGCAAAAAGAAGCTGGTGTAGCCCCTGGAAGCTGAAAGGATCAGAACTAAATGTCACTTCAATCCTACTTTTCTGGGGGGAGGCTGAGGAGTAGTAGCGAAGAGACAGAGAGGGTGGAAAGAAGAAAGAGATCTGTACCCCTACAAAGCACAAGAAGCATCTCTGAAATAGAACTGCTATAAATCTTTGCATTACAAACTGTCTGGAATAATATGAGATGGAAATGCCATATTACTATCAACAATCACTTTCATTTATTTTATAAATATTTATGCAGCTCAAATTTGTTTTTATAATTTACAGAAAGGATATAATTATCACTTGCTTCTCCAAGTCTGAAGTTTTCAACCTACAAAAAAAGGTCAATTCACCTGCCAAGGCTATTGTACTTGATGCTGGAAAAGCCACTAATAAAACTCACATTCCTTGAATTCCAGTCAATTCATTGATTCAGCAGACTGTGCCCATAAACAAGCCAACATTTTACTTATATCTAGAAACAAACTGAATCCCCTTCATTCTATTGTGCTCAATACCATGCCCTCACATCACTAAGGTGGGGCCCAAGTACAATCCCTTACAACCAGTAATAAAAACAGATTCCTCACCGGATATAACATTTAATTGCAGATTTATCAGATGCTACAAAGCCATCAAACCTTGCAGACACACAATCCTGAGCTACCTCTGCATAAAACAGAGGGTCAGAAATTAAGCAGGCACAATGCTTCATTCCACGTTCCTAGGTAAACATTTCATATAGGTTCCTGAAAAGTTGCAACCTAAAATGTAGAAATTGAACCACAGAAATGAAAGCTTGATGAAGAGCAGCTCACAAAAAAGAACAGGGAATTCCAAAAGACATTTGCAGTTTTTAAAGTCTTGCAATACGTTTACGTCATGCTACATTTTTTCACCATGTCCTTGATCCAGCCAGGACAGGGTTAAATTTTTGCAGGATTGGGATTTTTGTGAATCATTTCTTACACTTTTTTGTTATTAATACTGTTGCTGTTACTGTTTTCTTGTCTTATTGCAGTTTTCAGTAAATCTTATTTTGGCCCGTGATCTTTGCCTTTTGTGCCTCCAAGTGGAGGGGGGAGAGGGAGCAAGTGGTTTTTAGCAGGACTACTAAAAGGGAGAATACCATTCCTAGGCCACAACACACAGGCAGGCATATTACAAAATAATTTGAAATGTAAGGTGTTTTACTCTGCTTTATTGCTTGGAAATCCTCGCAGATCACCATACAATGAGCTTCCTGGGCTTAAAAACAGAGCTTGGAGTATCAGGGTGAGGAGATTGACTGCAGCATCAGAACATATGTAGAAATTTCTCCAGTCAGGATGAGTTACTGAAGAACCACTCTCTAAGACCCAGCTGGTTTGTCACAGACATTTCATTAAAAATACAAAATTACGTGCCATTAAGCCACAGCCCATTCTTCAACAAACACGAAACCTTGATAAATGCAAAAGTTAGAATAATTTTTAAATTTTTCATTAATGACACAAACAAAAAGGCAAGTTAGTTTGAAATAAAATTGCCATAAAGCATGCCCTCAAAAGACAACTTAAAAGTTTTGGGGTTTTTAACCATTTGGGAGAGATTTCTGATTTAGCAGAACAGTTTGCCCCTGTAAAAAGGACCGGTCTGGCCCCAGTAGATTTTACTCAGCAAAACGCAGTCAAAGTTAGGAGTAAGAGAGAAACTTAGCCTGCTTCAGCTGCTGCTGTATGCATGTTGAAAAGTACTTATTCTATTGTTCTAGTTCTGAAGTAGCATTTTAACTTTTGTAGAGAATAAACTCCTTGGCACTCAGTTTAGCTGCAGATGCTTAATGTATGAGTCCTTGTCAATATTCCACCCCCACCATAAAGTGAGCAACAGAAAGCACACAGTGAGGTGTCAGCAAACAGTAAATCTGGCTGCAGAAGCCATGCACAGACAAGTGCCACCTGCATTATCAGGAGGACTGAACAGGTACTTTGGAGTCCCTTTTATTCACAGAAAGGTTCCAGGTCACCCATTGCCAGAGTCAAATGCTGCCGGTATCCAGGACCTTCCTGTCTCAGAGCCTACTCTCCTTAGCTGCTGGTCATATACTAAGTCCAGTAAGTTTCAGACCACTGTTTAAAACAGTTTTTAGAAAATGTAAGATGCAGCTTCAGAGAGTGGAAGCATATTTTAGAGAGAACCAATAGTGCTGATGTTTCACAAATAATTCTTCCCACTGTTTTCTGTATACTTGAACATAATCATAACTACTATCTGATGTTTAAGTAAGTCAATAAATGAGACATTAAGAATGTTCATTAATATTTATAACAGTGTAGATTGTGAAATTAAGAAAAAAAAATCTTTGAAGATCTGGAGCCCAATGCTTACAGATACAGTCTTCTATATCTGGTACTTTAAATGGAAATTAAGATAATCCAGAAGGAAAATGGAGCAAACATACAGCTGGTAGTCAGATCTAGTTATTTAAAAAGGGTTAGTATAACGTGAAGCAGCACATTTTCCAAATGCTGTTTGCATCTTAATATCACAAACTTTTAGCTGGCCATTAGGAAATAGTCAAATACATTAAAGTTTGCAATACCCTTTTCAAAGCTGATTCATGACCATTATCCATACAGTTAATTCCAACATTTGCCAAGAAAATTTTACATTTTCTTTTTAAAAACTAACAACACCAGGAATCACTTATAAACTTTAGCTCTAGTGTCCTTATCTTTCCTTGTTGCATGATACCAAAATGGGCCTGATTCTCCCTCCCCATCTGGACAGTTTCCCTTCTGCACTGTCTATTAAAGCCAAGCTGCTGGATCAGCCAGCTGCAGGCTCCTCTAAATTAGAGACCTAGCAAAAACTGACTTCCTTTTTGGAATGAGTCCCCCTTGCCTCTCTCTTTTTAATAGTCCCAATGTAACCACAAGATTATTCTCTGCTCTCACACCAAGATTTGGCCCTTTGACATTTTGAGTCAGGCTAAAGAGAATTGTTGGAGCAGATGTCATGCAGAGAATTATAGAATCAGCTGGGTTGGAAGAGACCTCCAAGATCATCAAGTCCAACCCTTGATCCAACCCCCCTGTGATTACCAGATCATGGCACTAAATGGCACATCCAGCCTCAGCTTAAAAACCTCCAGGGACCGAGAATCTTCCACCTCTCTGGGCAGGCCATTCCAATGCCTGATCACTCTCTCTGTAAAGAACTTCTTTCTAACATCCAACCTAACCCTCCCCTGGCAGAGCTTAAGCCCGTGCCCCCTTGTCCTATTGCTGACTGCCTGGGAGAAGAGACTGACCCCCACCTGGCACAACCTCCTGTCAGGGAGTTGTAGAGTGACGGGGTCACCCCTCAGCCTTCTCTTCTCCAGACTGAACACCCCCACGCTGTTCTTGATACAGGCCAGGATGCCATTGGCCTTCTTGGCCTCCTGGGCACCTGCTGCCTCCTGTTCAGCTTCCCATCAACCCAAACCCCCAGGTCCCTTTCTACCTGGCTGCTCTCCAGCCACTCTGTCCCCAGCCTGGAGCGCTGCATGGGGGTGTTGTGGCCAAAGCGCAGGACCCAGCACTTGGCCTTGTTGAACTTCATCCCATTGGAATCAGCCCTTCTCTCCAGCCTGTCCAGGTCCCTCTGCAGAGCCCTCCTGCCTTCCAGCTGGTCGACACTCCCTCCCAACTTGGTGTCATCAGCAAATTTGCTGATAATGGTCTCGATCCCCTCATCTAAATCATCAATAAAGATGTTGAACAGGACTGGGCCCCACACTGACCCCTGGGGGACACCACTGGTGACCTGCCATCAGCTGGATGCAGCCCTGTTCACCTGCACTCTCTGGGCCCGGCCATCAGCCAGTTCTTAACTCCTGTCCCAGTCGTGGGCTGCCAGCTCTTCCAGGGGTATGTTATGAGGGACAGTGTCAAAGGTTTTGCTGAAGTCCATTTGTCTTCAACAAGATTGCCCCTTGATTATCTCTTTGAAAGGCAATTGATCAATCAGTACCAATTAATTAATTTAGACAAAGGATCTAGTATCCAAATGCATCTATATAAAACTGAATGTCACATTTACTTCAAGTTCTTAAATATTTTCAGTAAGGAGTCCATAGAAGTGAATAGTTTATTAGGTGCCAATAGCTTCATTACAAAATATTAATCACCTTTATGGTTTCTTCATATTAGTGCCTGAAGTGAAACTGTTTTGAAATACAGACAGAAGAACTAGAAAAAAACCCCTCATTTCCTACAGCTTTAGCTCTCACACTTGATTCCTCCATGTCTACAAAAGCACTGAACTGACAGAAGCAATCAGGGCACTTCATACCATTGCTGCCACCTACAGCAGTAACTAGTAACTGAGGAGAATTGAGCTGATACTAACTTTCCTAATGAGCTCACTGATGGATAAATGGAATGTATTTTCATGAAGCTCATAGAAATCAAGCAGCTTAAAGATTGATCTCCATTGTCAGCTTTGGTTGAAATTAATGAATTGTATCAAAAGCTGCTAGGGGAAGAACAAACACCAAGAGATTATACTCTTGGTCTCATTTCCTAAAGAAAAAAGGCTTGTAATGTTTAGTTTATTGCCACATACACACCTTCCAAATAGGTTCCATCTGTCAGATTATTATAACATTACACTGCAGCAATTTTCAAATTGTATTTACTTAGGAGAAACTGAGAACCTTATCAAATGAGTTTGACCTAGTAACTCAAGGAACCTTACTGGGCCCTATTCAGCAAAAACAGCCAACAGTTGAATTCCTTATTCTAAGGAGTTTAATTCCCCTCAATAAGAATACTCAAGACACTGCAGACTAACTGTCCTGCAAATACTTGCAGTTTCCCTCTCAGCTCTCAGAAACCTCAGAGATTACCACTTGGGTCATCCCAGGAGAAATCTTATTCTAGGCCAGCAAACCAACTTTTTCAGATGCCTCAACTTCAAACACCATTTAAAAAACCACGAACAAACACAACCCCCTCCCCTCCAAAAAAACCCCAGTAAATAATAAATAGAACCACAAATTGTGTGAAAGTACTACTTGGTATGAAAGCAGCACATGTCTAATTAACCAAAGTAGAATGAACAGACACTCACTATAGCTGGGCATTACTGCAGAAAGAATGGTACAAGTTAGGCAGTGGTGACACATGACTTCACAGACCCTTCTCAGGTGCTGAACATAGTTTTTCTTCAAGAGAGTAAAAAAATCCTTCTCTAGAGATTCTGGTCTCAATCTCCTCTGTTTAGAATCTGAACACATCAGTAAGCGGGGTTTTTTTTATCCTCAGCCCAGATTCCTCTGGCTGCCAGTACTTGGAACCATTACATTCCTGTATCAGTGATATTATCCCGCTTCTAAAGACCATCCACATCCACTTAATATAGTTTTAAATTAATAAACCCAAGAATCAAGTATGAAAAACATCCTTTTTCATTTCATTTAGAACGCTTAGTTACACTATTCCTTTACTGCTTAATACATGATTTCCTCCTTTTAAACATATTCATGGTATTCCTCTGAGCTAGGCAGCTTTCAGTAAAGGTTTCTGGCAGCAATGCCCAGTGCCCCCAGGCATTACATGGAGCCAGAGCCTCCCATGCCCTGAAGCACAAGGCCAATGAGTTTCAGAAAGCCTTTCACCAAGTTCCCCCTCCATTATTTTGAAGGGTGTGGCCAGACCCATTTTAGCACATTTCTGAGGACTTCTTGGGAAGCCTGACGTTTCCTAAGCTCCTGGTGCACTGAGATTTCAATTAGTTTATTCCCCTTTCTTCAGCTGACAGCAGCTAATCTGGATAACCAGCTTCAGAATTTCTTCTGAACTTCACTGAACTCTATCCTGAAGGAGCTCCTTCATGCCTTTGCCATTAACAAAGCCTCAGCAGACTAGGATGTCAATTTTGTCCTGCTACTGACTGTACAGCAGCCATTTGTTAGTGATATATTTAATGAGGTCAGCATAATTCGGCATAATGTACTCCTAAATATATTTAGTATCGATTTCCTCCTCTTCACTCGCAAAGTAATGTGGATAGACCGCCAAAATATTAATTCATTTTCTAACCATTTTTCTGTTCCTAAGGTTGATTCTAGCAGAAAGAGTTAGAAAATTTAATCCATGGTCTCCAAAAATGTATTACGCATCTAGGTTTCTTACTGTTTCTGCCTCCTGATACCCTTTTCTTCACACTATGAAACCTGGCTTTGAGTTCCTGACAGCTATTTGCTTCAGCATTAAACTTTCTATTCAGCATTTGCCTTTCCTTTCAGATGTTGCCAGTGAAGAATCTGCTTCTCCTCGGTGACAGGCCAAATCAGTCCTCATCCAACTGACTGTGAGGACATTTTAAGCTCAGAACTGCTTTCCTCAAATACTCACAGAAGTGGGTTTTTTCCCAGGAAACCTTATCATTAGTGTCATAGTTTTTGGCTAAAACATGTCAGCTAGCATCTGTTCGCAAGCCTGCACAAAACACCCTCCCTATTTTATACAGATGGCATTACATTCTTTTTATTAGCTTTGGTTTAAGATAGCACATTTTCATCCAGCTTCACTAAAATATTGAAGTAGGTAAACTGACCAAGGTATATCAACATCTCCCAGACAAAACAGTAGCTAACTGGGAAGAATCTTTCCCTCAAAACACCTGTCTCTTACAACCCAGCTTAAGGTGTGATAAGTTTTCCATAAGGCCGCATTAAACAGTACAAAAAATGAAAAACAACCAAAAACGCCAAACAAGAAACCAATCCACAAGTATGTCTTCTCTCTTTCATCCCAGAGGAAAACTCCAAAATGGAAAAGGATCATTTGGAAACAGCAGTACTAGCATGAAGAGTTTTCTTTAAATATAATCAAAAGCATTACTTATTTGTGAGTACTAAAGATAAAACTCCAAGAATTCAGGAGATCCAGAGGATACCAAGCCAACCGTAATTTCAGTTTTGATGCTCTCTATGCATGTAATGTTTTCTGTACCATTTGGTATGTTAACCTAAAGCATAAATTAGAAATACACAGTCACTACAACCTAATCACCTTTCTGAAACATTCCCTTTTACTTTCTCAAGTATACATCACTAATTGCATGTTAAAATTTATATTTTTAATATAAACTAGGAACTTTCTCTCCTTGTTTACTAATTCTAGTCTATTTAATTAGCTGCATTGATAGACATTTCTTTCCCTGGGATCTGTTCTTAATGAGAGTGGAATAAGCTTCCAAAGCTCTGTGATAAATTGTTCTGAAAGTACACTTTGCTTTTCCCAAATGCTTCCCAGACTCTTTTAATCGCCTTCTCCTTCCATCTTGTAGTTTTCTTAAATATTTCTAAACTGATCTTGTAGTAAAAAAGCACAGTCTAATATTTCACAGGTGCACTCATGCACTCAAGGGTAAATATATCACCCTGTCATCACCATGGTCAACACATTCCTCACAATCACATTATCAGCTGCTTGTGTTGTTTCTGTCCTTATGGGGTGGTTGGGAATGCACAGAACTGCCATGTGAAAGACTTCCAGGTGCAAGGTTATAGCTTTGCATCTGTTTTTCGTCTCATGAGAGGGTGTTTTTCCCCTCCAATCTTTACAGGATTTCCATGTGGTTTTATTATGTTATCACTAGCACATGAAATATACACAGCCTTTAAAAGAAGAGTAAATACTGTGCAGAGTGAGCAACAAAATTAAAGTAATTTCCCAGGGTTTCATTACTAGAAACACTTCAAATAAATTAGTACAGACCTATATTTCACTACGACTACGCATTCTCAGCTATCCCTAACTGTCTTTTAACTTCCAGTTATGTATCTCCAAACGTTCTTTTACCTAAAACCCAAGAACTGTCTTTCTTACAGAACTTCAGTCTAAAAGGCTTAGACAATTCAGACAACTCAATATGTGAATTGCCAAATAATTTCTAACACCACTGCCAATTCTCCGTTTAATTTTAAGAAAAAAAACCCTCATCCCTCCAGGATTTTAGCAGCAGTTTGGTCTACATCTGGACTTTGCACCCTTACAAAAGACAGGAAACAAAAGATACATTCATTACTGAATTTAAGGAAGGTGCATCTGCATTCAAATGTGTATTGCCTCACAGATGTCAGACTAAAAGTCCGGAAACACACTGGAAACACTGTAATGCTGTCATGGAAGACATGACCTTGAAAACAGGGATTCATATTTTCCAATGCTGGGTACAACAGGGTTTTTGCTTTGGCTACCAAATTGGAAAGGATTTTGACATGAATTTTTCTGGCAATACATAAACTTTATCATCTCACCATGCCCAAGATCACATCCTTTAGTCCTCCTGTCTATGCAGATGCACAGCCCTTTTACATCTGATGCCAAGTTCTCTGGAAGCTGAGCAGAGTCTGAATGACCCAAAGTACACTACCAGCAGCAAATGCTAGACTAGATATTCTAGATTATAATTGAATAACTGCAAGCACAGATGCAAGCCTCAGTTTAATCTGTTTATACATTAAGGGCAGTTGTCACAGAAGGTTACAAATAAAATCATGAAGTTTTTAAAAGAGAAAAAAACTGATACTAAATTAAGAGAAATATATTTACATAACTTTTATTTTTAAGCCCTATGCAATTCACTTGTTGCAAACAAAAGGGATTTCTGTTTTATCTGAACTTACTTTTAAAGGGTTCCTTCCCATCAATTTAATTAGCACCTCAACAGCATTAACTGCAAGTTTCCATGGCTAAACAGATAAATGGAAACTTAATGACAAATCATTAGGCTTTGTCACTGAGCTTTTATAGAACGCCACAGACTGTCCCTTTCCTTGTCCCACCTATAACATGGTTTGTTTAATGCAATTCTCTTCATTCTTCACCATGTGAGGCAGGCAAGTACAGCGCATTAGCCTTCTTTAACCTCTCCAAGTACAATCATTCTCTAGAATTCATTCACATATTAAAGTTGAAAGCTGAAGATTCTGAAATTATCTCATAAGCAGACCAGAACTCCTACTACATAGCAGAAAAAAAAGATCAATTTCTTCTTAAAAGTCAGTGTACACTTTAAACTCTCTCCAATAAATATAGTAAACATCCTTAAAATTCATTTGTAGGTAGAAGTCCTTGCGTCTCTTGTCAATCCACTAAACAGCATGCAAAAGACAACTACCCAACTGAGTACTTACAACTAGATTGACTCAAGCCCCACCTAAGCTTAAACAAATAATATAAAAGTAAGTTGGAAACAGGGAAAAGTCAGAGGAAGTTTCTATCACAGTTGCAGAGATCAGCTGACAGGCTGAATCTATCTTCCTTCTCCTGTTCAGGGATGCCTATTCAGGTGAGAAACTTATTTTAGGCATACTGATTGTTGCTTTGACTTGCTTGCTTTGACTCCATAATATATTATTAGATTGTTTTGTATTAGAGTTTGTGCTTGTGCTTGCTTTGTAGTATTATTAGATTGCTTTAAATATGGTTTTGCAGACATACCCTATCACTGACAACTAATCTTATTGTCACAATTTGTACTAATAAATAGTGTTAGTCCATAAACTATTAGAGTGAGTCCTTTATAAGGTGCTGACAGTTTGCAGGTGGCGGAATAACCTGTGGGAAGACGCACTAAGGGGTTCTCCCTTCATGCTGTTGTGTGGCAGCCTCTGAAAAAAGGCAATCGAATTACCCCAGCCTTGTGAATCTGTCCGGTGAAGAGCTCTCACAGGGGACAGATGACAGACTGGACATACATGGTTTTCTTTTCCTTGGGGCACTAACGGACAAATAAATCTCCATAGGTCGAGAAAATCTCCCCTCTCTAAGGGTCAGGTGAATCCCCTGCCCCTTTCACATGACAAGTTTTCACAAAGCAAAATAATATTGTTTGCTACCTGTAATCTACGTTATAAATCTAAGCCTATCCTCTGCCTAAGCACTTCTTCCAAAACAAAATATGGCCTTTGGCATATCTGTGTGTTTCAGAATCTGTATTTTTTAACTGGAAATGCTTGACTATCTCTCAAGCTGATACGCTTAGTTGTACCATTCTGGGCTAAAGGAAGAAAACAGATTATTTCCTTGGTGACTAACCTAAGTGTAGAACATCCAATTCTGAAAGTTATGACTGACAGAAAAAGACCCTCACAAGCAAAAGGATGAGAATAGATTTTTAGGAAAATCCATTTCTACTACAATTTTACACATTACCGAACAGATTGCTGGAAAGGATTCATTGTTGATCCTTTAGAAGAAGAGGAAAAAAATTTTCTCCTGCTTTGTTTTATTTACAAAGTTTCTTCTCTACCAATTACAAGATAAAATTATTCCATTGGTTCATTATATTCAGCTTTGATTGCGAGTAACTTCAATATAATATTAAGTAGCTGCCTAAGAGCAAAACTCTCCTGAAAGCTAGAAAGGGTTTTGCTCTCATCAGTGGGAATGAACATTTATCTGCTTAATCATAAATTTTTTATATGGGTTACAAAAAAAGTAGCAGATTCCTCCTGCGTGGCATAATTTGGGAAGTTTGGGTTCTGCTGTTAGAATCCTACAAAATTTAATTTCATGCTGCAAACCACCAACATGTCTAAAATGCTGCTTATTTCAGGCAGTCCATTAAAGATGTTGACAGCTATTACCCGACAGTGAAAATAAACCTACAATTAACTAAGCATTCCAGAGTTCAGACTGTTAAGGAAAAATTGAAAATATTTTCATAGAAAAAGCTTTTCCTAAATCTTTAAAAAAATCCCATCTAATTTACCAAACAGTAAGGTGTCTGAAACATCAACTGGATAGATCTTGACATTTTGATGCCCCACACTAAACGGGAAGATATACATGCTAATTCTATTTAAGTTTGTGCAAACACATGAGAGGAAGACCATTGCTGTATGAGCAAATATAACTCCAGCAATGCAGAATTCCAAGTAATCTGATTAGAAAATGTTGACACTGGATGCCAATGACCACACAGCAATGCGCCAGGAGTGAGGGCAGAAAACTAGAGGAAGGCATTCACAAAACCCATCCATGACCCTCACAAACCGTTCGTCAGAGACAGCAAAGCTTCCACAAAAGAAGAGAGTTCTAAATTCATAGCTCTTTTCTGGGTGCTCTGAGATCAGGGCCTCAGCATGTGGAAGGACCTGCTGTAGAGATCAGAACCCTCAGTAGTGGACTGTGTCCCTCCAGTGAGTCATTGAGATGTGCTTTTTTGTGGGCATGGTAAGAAAACTGTTTTAAGCTGTTTTATCAAATTGCTGCTCACATCTATTTCCAGCCATTGCAAAACAGTCAGCTTCCTCCTTTCATTATTTCTGCTTCACCCTTCCCATACCTACATTTCCTCTGAGAAACCCATGCCGTGCTATTCTAAGGTGTTTAAGCATTCTTTATTGACATAAAATACCTTGGACCAACAGAAATTCTTGATGGGCACAGGCAGCAGATGGTCATGTTGAAACAGCCAAACTGTTTCAAAGCCAAACAGCTGAAGACTGGGGTTTTTTAACAAAGGTTTTATAGGCATTATAGACATGCAGAATCATATTGCGTGGATCCCACATAACTCATAAACTGAGGGATGCCCAAGAAATACGCCTTTGCACAATGCAGAATGCAGGCATGATCTTTGCAACCTGAGAGAGTGGAAACTTGACCACAGAGTGCAAGTCACCAATAAAAAGGAGCAGAAGGCACCATGATCATAATTCAGTCAGTCTCTGGTTGAAGAATGAGGAGGAGAAATCTACTACCTCCTTAACATGATAGAGTATGCCTCAGAAAAGTGCAGACACTTCTACAGATGTACAAGGCACAGTCTCTTTGACACAGAGATCGCCTTTTCAAAAAGGGAGTGCAGCTCTTCACTGCCTTCTGTGAAATATTATTAGAAGAAATGTCCAGGATGGATCATAAAACTTTTCACAAAAGAGAAATCACAATGTGAAGGCACAGAGCTTACTTGTTTGTCAAGTATTTGTTGGTAACTGAGACAACACCAAACACTGTGTCGTAAAATTAGCTGTAATGAAGAAGCATATGAAATTGTATCCCTTAGAAACTGATACCTGCCATTTTTATTGAAATAAGCCATGTCACCTGTAAAATTTGCAATTATTTATACTAGTGGCAAAATGATGTTATACCTGTAAAAGAGAAAAGCTTTAACGCTTGGAATAAGCCATGTTTTATTCCAAACTGATTTATTCTGACAACCATAAAACATTAACAATGTAGAAGGTGTTTCAAGAGCAAAACATAAATGTCAAAATTCTAGATAGAAAATACCAGGAAAGTCTCATATTTCAATTTTTAAAAATGAAATATTAATCTCTGAAGAGAATGTCAACATTTAGTGACTCAAAGAGTATGTATTAATAAAAGCAAAACTACCTAACAAAAACTGCTGAGCAATCACACACAAAAATGACTCATATAAACAAATTTGCAGGAAGCACCACTAAAATGGAAATCTGTAAAAATAATATGTCTGAGGCATTTCACTGAATCCACATATTTACTGTCTCTTAATTACCTTTGAATAACATGTTTAGTTTGCCCCTAAAAGAGATATGTGTACCTACAAATATGATTTAATTATTTTTGCACTTCCTATAACAGCTACACAGAAAACCACTACAGAAAATAGATTAATAATAGATAATAGATTAATTTCATTACACTTGCTGTTAATGCCCATAGTCTAGTTTCTTGCTGATACAAATCATAATAGTTCCAATAATTCCAACTGAAGTATGTTTTTTGCCAGCTGAGCACCTAGCCCTGTTCTCTTTGTTGTCTTTTTTTTCCAATAACCAGGTGAGGACAATTTAAAAATTCAGATCTGAGACTTCTTAGAGAAATTATTAACACTGCAATATAACATAGTGGTGTTTTTAAGATAAACTGTTGTGCTGGTTTAAACGTAAACTGGCAGGAGAAATGAATCCGACTCAAGAGAGATTACGAGTCAGTTACAATTTACTAAAAAGATCACAATAAATACAATGACACAGAGAAAAAAAAAAGTGGTTTTAACCCACAAAGCCAGATGTATAACCCAGCACCCTGGGGCACAAGGAGAATGGTGCTCGTTAGCCCCTGTGCTGAGCACCACGCAGTCCCCCAGAATACAAAGTAAAAGGAAAGGAAAACCTGTTGGTGAGGATGATGGTCACAGTCTGGCCACAAGTGACAGTCATAGTCCTGTTGAGGTTCTGGTCCTCCTTGGGATCCCACGAGTGGTACCAAAGTCCCCAAAACTCAAGATTATACATGCTCAGGTTCAGGTTGAAATGCCCAGTACCTCCCTCAGGGTGAAGGGTTTCACAATGGGTGATTTACTCTGTGAGTCATGGGATATTTTTGGAATACTTGATAGTCCATTAGCAGGCATGACCCATCAGGCTGGGCGTGAAGGTGCTGATGACTCCAATGAGGAAAGTTATCACACCTGAGTCATTGGTGTGAAGACAGGAACACTTCCCTGGCTCACAGGGTTCTTTAACACCCAGCCTGTAGCCTGAGGTGTCAGGTGTGCCCTGGGCAGCTGCTTCAAATGACCCATTATTAAGAGTTCAGCAGAAATTACACAGAGGGTGTGGAATGCAGAGTTTTGGTTATTCCCACACAGTGATAAGCTGGTCCCGGATGCTTAATGTAACTGGGACAACTGTAAAATCAGGTGGGAAAATAATTCAGGCCTAGTTTTTTTAACATAGATGCCCCTTTCATCTGAGCCATTCAGAAATCTCCTTCCTATATCCAGGTGTTTCCTACAACCTTTGCTGTCACAGCTTTGTTCCTGTTCCTCTCCAGATGAACTAACAGTGAATGTCTTGATAGTACTGTAGCTGCATTTTCCTAACAAGATACAAATTCTTGGATAAAATACAAAACCGCACAACTATTCTCAAGAGTGAGGGAGGAACTAATAACTCAAAGAACATGACATTTTTATTAAGCACCGTGGTCTAAGTTTTTTCAGGAACCAGCTTTAATGATTTGGTTGTACATTGTTCTGAAGGGAATAATATTATTTACTTATAAGTATGGCTCGAAGCAGGACTGCTAACACATCCTGTGCTCTTTCATCAGCTCTACATCTAATTTGGGCTACACATAATTCAGAAGAATCATCACAGAGTGATCTCCCAACTATCTATGTGTCTCCAAGCACAGGCAAGGAAAAACTCTAGCAAGCATAAAAAATGGCCCTTAATATCACAGTACACCTTTCAAGACATTTCCCTAAATAAATTCAGAAGAGCAGATGAGCATTTCTGTCTGTTTGTTCAGAAAAATATTGCAAGTTCTACCCTGTCATGTATAAGAGACTCAAACTGGGACCTTCTTCAGTATTAATCATTGCTCTCCGTGTCCATTTTACTTTGCATTCTCCATGTTTTGTTAAATATTTGATAATAGTCCTGACTGTTCATTGTTGATAGTCAGAGGGTGGCAAACATTTAAGAAAATGGCATAGTTGTAACACTTCAAAACAGTGCATTAAGATAGAAATAATATATTCAAAATTGTTCTTAATGTATCATTGATGAAGCTAATCTTACTGAAGTTTTAATAATTTCAGAATGCCTTATAGAAATACCTGATTTTAAAGGTACATCAGCATCAAACTCTTACAGAATCCAACATGCAGTTATCAAACATCTGTAGTTATGACAACTGAGTAGAAGCAGTATTTCTCCCTATTTTTAACTTGTTTACTTTTTTGAATATCAGAAGGATTCATGCCTACTGGAGTTCAACAAAATGTTTAAGAGTACCATTTTTAGGCTCTTTAAGACTTAGGACAGGTAACTGATCACCCTTTGTCACAGTGGGAATTCAAGAAGGAACTTAATGTTTAAATCATGTAAGAAAAACTAAAAATATGTCCTTTCCAGTGGAGCATGTTTGGCACCTTTTGTAACCTCACAAGCATAAAATCTGAATATGTGTATGATGCACCAAAAAAAAAGCACCAAAGCTGTCTGTTCTAGAATTCAGTCCCCTTCTACAATAAAAAAGTGCAAGTCCTCCTTCAAGATTTCTACTTGAACAACAAGATAACTATGTCAAAGAAAAAAAGGAGGTGCAGACAGGACTAAAGCTTGCCCTAAGGATAAGTGCAGGGATACATGCAGACAACAATGGGAGATATCAAAATGTTCCCTCATACAAAAGGGAGAAGAAAGTTCTCGAGTGAATAACTGTCTCAAGCATTAGGAGAAGGAATAGCAGGTCCACAAGAATGAGGGAATCAGCTGTGGCTCATCAGCAAACAATTTCCTCATTTACATCACTTCAACGTACTCAGAGAGTCACTCAGATGATTAACTACTTTAGGTCTGCTGCTGATCACAAAAATGTTTTCCTTGATGCCTCATAAGATGGATAAATATGGTTTTGGAGGTTATAAATTTCTGGGATTTTCTATACTAGACAGCCAGAAATTAAAGAGATACTGTCGGGTTGAAAATAATGGCTAGTGACAACTTCTGCCACTCTATTTAGGCTGCAGCACATCCAGAGCAGCTCCCTCCAGCCTGACACTGGAGCAGGTACTTTTTGTAAAAGGAAGATGGCTACTGCCTAAGCACACCAGTAACAGAGCTCAGAACACTTCATGATGTCACAAATAAATAAATACACAGTTTATCATAACACCAAAAGACTGTGTTAATACACAACATGTGGAAAACAGGAAAAAATACGGGAAAATAGCATTATAGGCCTCCAGGTTTAGTACAGCCATTAATGTACCTAGTTCTATTTTGTCAATGAAACATTTTGAGACGCACATGAAAGTGAAAATCCTTGGTTTGGCTTGAGTCAGAATGAGAGCTTAATACCACCAAAAGAGTAGGATCCTACTTTGCTTCCCTGTCTTTCATTCCCAGCCACAGAGTGCATTTTTAATCCCGATCATTTCAGTGGTTCAGTTTAAAATGTTTCCTAAATAATACTATATTGGCAGAACTGAGGAGGCAGACAATTTAAATACAGGACACATGGAAATGAGCTATTGAGAGAAGGAGACAGAGTTTCCTAATTTGGCTTTCTTGGGAAAACCAGTGTCTTGTAAGCTTGCACATTCAGCACACACGTATCTTCAGACAGCGCAGAGTTCAGTTACTTCACTGGCATGTGAGCCCTGTGAGAGGTGCTTCAGCTCCCCCCAGATCCCAGAGAACTAGTCATTTTTTTGGCAGGATTGTTTTTTTCTGGTTTAGTGGAGCCAGATTATAGTAGGATCAAACAAACACAAAAGCCAGCATTAGGGAGGAAACAGGAATGTGTGGCCAGGAGAAAGGGGAAATTGAATTGACCCCTTTAGTAGTGGCAAGCCACTAAACCTCAGAACAAGAACAAAGCCTCCCTCTGACTGAAGACAGTAACCAATGGATCAGTTACTGTTGGTTGTAATATTTGCCCAAACAGCTGAATTTAACAGTTTTTCAAAGAAAGTCTTGTCGCCTTCTACATTTTCTGTGTATAAAGGGTATAAATGAAAAGAACTGCAGTTCTCAGTAAAAGAAGCCCTTCTCACTAGCAATTAAAGCAATACTATGCACCATGACAGGCAGTTGTAGTGGAGAATACAATTTGTGTCTTTTGTAACACTGTTAGTAGTACGTGAGGAGATACAGCTAAGAATGTGGGTTTTGTACTAAGATCGATACAGAGATGGAGGAGTTTTCTCTCTGCCCCTCTGCTCCCTCACTGACCTGCTTGTCATCCCCAGCTGCCCTCTAGGACACATAAACCTCTGCTCTCACCAAATGTGTGGTGGCTCAGAACTTTTCTGGTCCTTTTCTCGGAAAAAGGAGCACCACTTCTGGCCGTGGAGAAGGGAGGGTGAACATTTTCATTAAAGGAAGACAACCACAAGGGTAATGCAGACTCAGCCCTGTGAGGAGGCCAAAGGAAAAGGGAACAGAGAAAAGGCAATAGAAGCACAATTATGCTCAGAGCCAGAGCAGGCTATGATAGAGTACAGCAAAATCAAGTGCCACAGATACAAACCTGGCATTGCAGGAACTATTAACTGTATCTTGTACATTTAGAACTGAAGCATTACCATATATCACCATATGCTGCAACCACCCACTGCTAATATCAAGGATCCTTCAGTTCTTTATTTCAAGCATGAGGAAGGGGTCCATAACTGGCTTGACTCTGTCTGGAGGTTGTAGGAGGATAAGGGTGACAGGAAATAAAATACAGCTATTGCCATCTTAACACTGGCAGGTTTATTTCCATTATGGTGCGACTCTTCTAGGCCTAAAGAATTAATCTGTTTGAATTGTTCCCTGCAGAGACTTTTCTAAATACAAGATGATTTTACATGAGCTGTATTCTGGATTTTTCTTGAGTAGAAGGATCAAGCAAGTGTTAGTCTTGTTAAATTTTTATATGGATCCAGATTGATGCCAATTAAGCCACAGCCATATGTGTCTGACTTTAGTGATACAGCAACACACCATGTGAGACTACAGCAAGATATAGAGCCAGCAGCCCAGAGGGCCAGAGTCAAACAAGTGTATTCAGACATATTAAAAGACTGGATTTTATGCAGTCTTGTGTACTTCTAGAAAAGTCAAATGTAGCCACAACAGGATTTATTTTCTAAGGACATCATTTCATTGCGTGTATTTGAAGAAAAGTGGCTGTTGAGCTCTCGGGGATGAGCACTGGACAGCTCTGGGGGCTCCAGGTACTCAGCAGTGCAGGGAGTGCTGCCACCTCTTGGTGGTTTCCTAAAATACCAGTTTTCCTCATTTTCCAAAACCTCATTAGTGTGTAACATTGTTTCTTTTTCCACGAAATCCTTTCATCTTGGAAATTCTCTCTCCATTCTTTTAACTGAGAGGTTCTTGGAAGGATATTTAACATCCTTTGTTGTTCTTGATTATTTTATTTTTTTAAAATGCTGAATACACTTTCAGTTTCACTAATGTGAATTATTGCAGTTTTATTCAAATTCACAACAATGCTGATACATGTGACTGCAATATTTAGATACTTCTATCCTGGATATAGTTATTAAATATACCCCTATTTAAATTAGGTGTCACAAATAAGAATGACAAATAACCCTGCTCTGAACCACAGGATTACAAACCAGTATCCACAAAACCTGACAATTTTCAGTATGATACAAAAAGTCACCAACATCCATTCATCCCAACAGATATTTAATGCAGGGGATTGTTTTTCTGTTGTGCAAAAGACCCACATCTTTCAGTCTTCTGAAGTCAATAGGAATTTTGAATCAAAATACCCAGGCTGAAACTTTTCAGATTGCACTTGCTACTTCCTTAGAAGAATTACTGAATTTTGCTTGACTTCCTATTCACATGTAAGATTTACATACAACCCTTTTTCTAGGGAGGAGAGGAAAAATGCCAATTTTGAAAATTTCCAAAGGTCCTACTCTCTGGAAATAGGAATTGAAGGGGAACAGACACCACCTTGCCCTGTCAGGCAATAAGAAAGTAAACTAGCGTATTTACCTTTATCACTTTAAATCTGCTTCAGTTTAAATCATAAAGTACTCAATGTGACCATTCTTTTATCTTCTCAGGGATTACAACCTTTTTAGTAGGACCTGTTGCAATCAGAAAAGGGGTAATGATTTTACACTAAAAGAGGGTAGATTCAGACTGGATATAAGGAAGAAATTTTTCATGATGAGGGCAGTGATACAGTGGCACAGGTTTCCCAGAGGAAGCATTCAAGGTCAGGCTGGATAGGGATCTGAGCAACCTGATCAGGTTGAAGAAGTCCCTGCTGTTGGACTAGATAAGCTTTAAATGCCTCTTCCAAACCAAATCATTCTATGATAACACTTTTGGGGGAAAGTGGGGAAACTGGGGATTTTCAGGCAGGTAAGAAGTAGATTTGGGTTCTTTCAATAACTCCTCTTTCTCCTCCATTTCTTTATGATCTTACATCCCTGCAGCCAGTGGGTTCATACGAGAATTCTCCAAGGTACAGGATATACTTTTAGTTTAGTGACAAAAATTTTTACAAAATTGGTTTTTTCTCTCAGAGGGTAAAAGGCCACTTTGACTGCTGCATTGGACCCTTATGGTTACATTTTCAAAGTTATGCTTGCATTGGAAAGACGAATTTCCTTATTGTTACAGGATTAGTGCACAGAACTTCCCAAATGCTGCTTTGAAAAAGGAGCCAAGGAATATTATTTGTGTGTACTTTCTGGAATTAATGTGGGCTGTGATTATTGGGCAGTCTTACAATAGCCCTGTTACATATGCAACTTTTGATGTGCAGTCTCTAGACATTCATTCAGATATGTGTGGATTTCTTTAGTAGTTGGACATTTATTTAAAAAATGGAATGGTAAGACAGTTTCAACCTAACTCTACAGATGAACACAATTTGTCTTGACTCTGCTAACACTATTTCTTGGGGGGGTTTTAATGTCTTTTAGGAACAAAGAAAAAAATGTTAACAAAATTATTAACATAATCTTTGTTTTCCTTAGTTTCACTAGAACCTTCAAATCTGTGCTGCAGTGATGGAATCAACATGGTGCTGACATTGCCAATTCCCCAGTTCCTCGTGTCTGATGAAACTTTTTCTGCCATTCTAAACTAAAACATTGTACAATTGCCTCAGGTGAGAAAGTGTTTTCTTATTCTATTACTGTGCAGCATCTATTTCAATTACAGGATCACAGCGTTAATTTCTAATTATAACGGCTTAAAATAATCCTATGCTTGTAGTATCAACTTTTAAAAGAGAATAGGCCTTTTAACCATTGTTAAATCATTAGTAGTCTTGACATAGAAAGAGAAGAAAGGAAAAGAATATGTCTTATAGTAGAGAGGATATCTATTTTCTGTATGTGGACTATAAGGCATGACCTGCATTGCCTCTCCAGCACTACCAAATCTCAAGCAGTTCCAGACACGCCTAGTGATGTATCACCAGGTACCAGGTACAGTCTGAAAAAGCCTAGAAACTGGTACCACATAGGCAGGCATATTCAGGTTTCTAATTTTGACTTTAAGTGCCTCATTTTACATTTCGTATACTACAGGCTTATATACTACTCCTGATTTGGATTTTATTCCTGACACGGTCATTTTTTTGTTCTGCTTATATAATAAAGTAGGAAATTGGATGCTGTTTGTTTCCTGTGTCTCAGCAGGGGGAGAGGGCCTATTCAGGAGAATAATTCAGTTACCCATGGTGAATCCTTCCTCTGAATTGCCCTCTGGGTGGTAGAAATCTCTTCCTCCTAACATATCTGGAGGATTCTGGGAAGGCTAATGAACCAACATAGGCACTTGTCTTGAATCAGGCTGTGTGAAAAGCACCCAAGTTACAAAATAACACCACCCCTGCATGAGTAACCTAGCAATATCTGCTTTTTATAAAGGCAGGTAAATTATGGTAATCGTCTTCTCTGCTGTTGTCGTATTCACATCTAATACAGAGCTGACATGCAGTCAATAGAAAAAAACATTTACCCCACAAGCCACATTTCAACTATTTCAAGACTAAAGCTATCATTGACCTTAGCTTTCATCTTCCTCCCTTGTCAACATTTTCTAGGATTTAAATATAATCCAACTAGAAAGAACAGAGATTATTTCTGCAATAAGTAACAACAATGTCTCTTGTGTTGGTATGGTGTAAATACAGACAGAATCCAAAAGTCTTACAGCCACTGATGTAATAAAGTTCTTTTTCAGTGTTATTAAACATCAAATAGTTTTAAAGAACCTATTTATAAAATTTGAATTTCAAATGCTTATTTCACTGCCAAAAATCTTGTATTATGTTCAGACAGCTGAACTATAAATCCTCCCAAATCCTTAAACTGCACTGGCCAAAGTACCACCATTCATTAGATAAGGATAGTGACTACTTCATTTAAAATGAATCCTAGTAGATGACAGGCAGTGGAGGGAATATATTCTAGTGTGACATGAGCCAGAAATACAGTTACCTAAAGGAAATAGCATTGAGGGGTGGTAGATATTAAAGAGGAAAAATGTCTGCATGATAATGATTGTGAAGGAGGCCATTCAGAGCTTCTACACACACAATATTTCTTACATAGTCTTGGCTACAGTCCAAGACTATATACTCACACACACACATATGTATGTATAAAAAATGCACAGTCCATCCTGGTATATAATTTAAAATGTGTATTATAAATCCTTACATATATAAATCCAACAGCTGTGGGCTACTTACTATCAGAGTCCCCGTTATGTGTTACAGGGAACAATATAATTTTACTGTACTGTTTAAATACATTTGATCTTTTGATGTATGGAAAACTGATGGTGTAGATCAGGATATTATTTCTCATTTGGCAAATAGTAGATATTTCAAAGGGTTTTAATCCTCTAAGGACGAAGTAATAATTCAGTTCTGATTTTTGGAAGTTATACACATGCCTGTAGTACACAATATTAAAATAAATAAATAATGTGAATGTTCACATGAATAGATTTTAGGTTTATCCATAAAGTTGAAAGAACTATGGCCTCAGTATGTACATGGATAGAAGTAGTTTACAACAAAGTGGAGAAGAATGGTCTGTAATGACTAGACATGTTCTCTAGAGAACCAGGAATAAAATCAAGAACCTTTAATTAAACAGATGCTTCAAAGTGATACCAAAGTATAAATAATAGCAATCAGGATTGCTTCAGTCTAGTATTTAATTGATTAAGGTTTCACTTTCTCTATATTTGCAGTTGACAATATATTTCTGTAGCAAAAATTCTTCAGACATCTCAAAAATAACAGCCTGAAGGTTGTTTATTTTTCATTTAAAAAAAAAAACCACACAGATAAACCATTCTTAGTACAAAGCAATATAGGACTGAAAATGGGAAAATGAGAGCTACTTCTATCACACTAGCATAAAGTGACTTGAGTGGTATACATGTTCTTCCAGTGCATGGCTAAGGCATGAATGAAGAGCTTAGTTCACATTCAGTTTGGAAACAAGAGCAAAATGCTTGCAGTTACATTTTGTTCTTGTTCAGAACAGTTCTGTTGGCATGCAGTATGTATCTACAAATTTCAAGATATGGGGCACCTCCCATCAGTTGTTCACGTGCATTTCAGCCCAGAGCACAGCAATGAGGTCGAGAAGTTTAGAACGTATTACAGAGGAAAGATTGCTGCTGTGGGACCTCTCTGGCATCAAGCCCCAGAGAGCCAAGAGCAGTCTCCCATAACTACACAATCTCCATTGTTCTCTCTGGTTTCACAGCAGCAGAGGTTGCTTCCTCTTCCAGAGAGCAAGAGCTCTGCTCCTGCTCTCCTCCCTGCAATGCTGCACAGCAGCTCTATGACAGGAAGAATTTTGCTCTTTTTGTCTCATTTTGGGGAGGGAGGGATGCTGACCTTGACGGTTCTTCACTGCTTATGTGACCCTGCCCCTGAACCAATGAACTTGGCCTGAATAGCCCAGTGGGTCTCAAGTGACTGGGGCTTGATAAGGCATTTCCTCTTCGTATGCTGGTCTGGATAAAAGTTACCTGAAGGACACACTCCCTAAATTGTTAAACCTTTTTTTATTTAAACAAAAAACAACCGTTGCCTTATATATTAGAGTCTGAAGATAGGCCAAGAACATATGAACTGAATATTTTAAAGCCCATTTTAACTGATTAACTGTGTTCCTCAGAGATACTCTTGCTAGTTGCAAAGAGGACCCTTCACCTAACAGTTTAAAGGAGGGAGCTTAGGGTAAACATGTTCCCCAAACTTTTTAGTATCTTGATTCCTTTCTACACTAGAATCTGAACAAATCTCTGGAGTTTAAAAAGGGATCTATCCATGCTACAAAGTTGGAGCTGTAGAGCTGATGTCCCAACGCCCTGCTATGGTGTAGTGCCATCTCAAGGCACTCCAGCAGATCCTGGCAGAAAGCGAAGGAGACAGTGAAGACAGAAAGGAAGATGGAGAGAGGTGTTTCATCTGCTCTGTTCCTGACATAGTAGAGCATTCAAAGCAGCGTAGAGGCATCTGATTACTCAATTACCATTGCATATGCTTGAGCGCCTTCATGGTCTTTTCAGGCAACATGGATGTGAAATTGGGCTGTGACCACTCAAGAAAGTTCAGACATAAAACATGTGAAGACTGGGCCCAAAACCTGGAGTTTAATCATGAGTAACTCTAGATAACAAAGGCATTAAAAAAACTAAAATAAAAGATACCTAAGAGGTTAATATAGTTCCTTTCATGAATTACTATTGTCTATTACTATTTGTGCATAATTGTTCATATTTAATGCACTTAAAAATTATTATTTTACCCACAAAACATCTCTGTAAACTGAGTATCAGAAAAACCTAGGAAAAAAATTGTTTTATTTCACAAAATGTGACAGTGTAAGAAAGACAATATGTGATTGGTTTGTTTCTGATGAAGTGATTTCACAGTATTTCCTCATGATCCTATTCCACTCCAGTGGGAAGTGAAACAATTTTGGTTTATAATGATTTAAAATCACAGACTTTCATTGGAAATCTAATCTGTCATGCTTCTGAATTCCCACTTTGACTGCACAGACATTATTTTGTCAGTCCGGTAAGCTTTTAATTACTTCCCGTAATGAATGCACTACTAATCAGCAACTACTAAAACCACACTCAGTCTGAATCTGAACTTTTACAACAAAGTAATAAAATATCATCCAGATCAAGAACTACCTTGTTTTCTTAGGTAGATCACAACCTCCTTCACTGCTTTGTTTAATTTTTTTCTAACATGACTGGAAAATCTTTTGCTAAAGGAAATGCATCTGCCTTGATTAAATTAGGATTTGGCAGCAAACTCTGCAATACTATAGTCTGTCATATCAGATGACACCAGGGCTTAAAACTTTTCACATTCCTTTACTTACACATCGTAGCAGAGCTCTGCACAAATTCTCACATCTGAATTTTTTTAAAGCCTCATTTTTGCTTTCTTCCTGATGCTGAATGAGCACAAAGAACTCTGGCATTTCATTTTGTTGGAAAAACTCAGTTCTTTTTAGAGCAGAAAAAAATCAACTTGGCTTACTTGCACCATGGATGTACGTGTTGCAATGAAATTCACTTTCTTGAAAGACGGTGCTCACAGTCCCCATAAAACACAGGAAATGCAGGTGTTCAAACCAGTAAGCTTAAAGGACAAAGCTACCAGTAAAAGAAGCCAAAAAAGAGGAGAGGATCTAATATACGTTCTCTCAGACACAATTAGGGATCTATCCTTATTCAGTAGTCTCAGCTACTAGATCTCCCTTAGAATTGCTATGCCCCATCAGCCCCTCCTCATAAAATATAAGACAGAAGAGTCACAGTGTTTCCCAATTTGCAATACTTGTCAACTGAATAGTTAAAGCATTTGCTTTTGTAGGGGAAGGTGCATGTTTGAATTCCTCCCATGGATAAACCGAAGCCTTGATTTTTGTTCTTTGGTGACTGATACGAGTTATCTGCTTTTTAAGATACACAATCAATGTTTTCTCCTCTCCCTTTGGCTCCAAATAGAAAACAGGAAATTCAAATTCTCAGCTCCAGGAAAAAGCTCTGACTACTGTGCTTTGGGGAGGACATATAGAAAAACTTGACATGTCTTGTTCCTACTGGTCTTCTGTGTAGATGGATCTAGACCCAGCTGCCATTTAAAAAACCCCACAAAAACCAAACCCACAAAAACACAGAAAAATAACTGACCAACTAAATCAAACCAATCAACCAAACAAAAAAAGCAAGGAAAGAACAAAAAAACCCCACCTATAAAACCACAGGCCTTCATGTAACACTTCTAAGATTCCTTAATCTACCAATATAGTATAAATTCCAACTAGTTTTGTGAACATTCTTTATAAATGGAGCTCTTCAATTTCTGACAAAAATACAGATTTGAGAAGGCAGTGTTTGGGGCGGGGGGAGTTTGTTGGATTTTATTTATTTATTTATTTATTAACTGGAAAGCTCGTCAGACTCAATAAGGTTTTAAAATGCTACTCCACTCTTGGAACATATAGCTGACATTGACAGAATGTTTTATGATGTTATCTCTCTCGCCCACTTCCAGCTAAGATTAATAAAGTCCTCACCTCCCTTTTGGCCTCCAGATCTTATTCCAGCAGGAAATCACACCTTAAAGTAAGTGATCCTGCCAGATACTTTATTGTTTTCCGTTAACAGTGGAAGTGGCAGGCATGTTACATCACAGTTCTTCCCAAATGTGTTGAAGCGAAGAGAAAAAAAAAAAAAGGTGTGTTCATCTACACCTGTAAGTAGCTTCTGTTGTTATAATTAGTATACTTCATTTTTAGATACTACACATGTAAGAATTTGGTCTACTTTGAAGTTTTCAGGAGTTTCATTTTGTATGCTTATTCCTGTATTACTGCAGCCAAGTCACTAAGACCTGTATTTTAAAATATCATCCTAATATATACAATGAAATACTTTACACAGATAAATTTCTGGGCTTTCTTATTCTGTACAGTACAATGTACAGTGCATTTTTCTGAAATGTATCTAATTCCAGAAATACCTAATTAAGAGAGTGTTTTTTAAAAGCAATCTAGTGGGGGGCAAAAAAGCCCAAGTGGAGAAATCTTTTACCAAAGATGAGCCAGTGTTTTAGGAGTCTCTTCTCGTCAGGCTGGACCCAGTGACAGGACTGTATCCAATGCCATGTGAGAATGCCAATTTTAATCACGGTATGACAATGCAGCCATGTGTTCAATCAAGCTTTTGCATTACTCCGGAAAGCAGTATCAAATCTGAATTTTGTAGACTTTTTTCCTTTTCGAAACAGCAACATTTCACAGACATAACTGATTTATTGCTCTCTTCTGTGAGTTATCATTCTAGATTTCCATGGGGAAAGAAGTGGTATTTTTGCCTCCAGGACTGCTGCAAGAAAACACCTGCATTTAGAATAAGAAATTTTATAGAACTATGAACTATTGTCTAGGGTACAAGTGGAAATATTAAGAGTTATATCCCATCTGAAGTTGAAATGAATATATTCTAAATTTCTGTTTCTCTTTTGCACATGTTCAATATAATTCTCAATGCCTTAAATTCTCTTAAAGCCTGAGATAAATTTGGTGGAATTGCGTAGTCACCCAGAAGTCATTACTTTTAGTCTTAATCCACATTTTAGCCTGAAATTTAGTGAGCATTTTTGTTGCCACCACAGAGAATCTGACATGAAAAAAACATCTCAAATTATAATCCCACAACCTCTAATTTACTTCTGTGCATATATGGAAATCACAGCTGAGTCAAAGTGCCACCAATTAGTGCCAGGGCAACATATTTTAGCAACAGTATTACAAAATATTTTGCAGTTTCTCAGAACTTTGCAAAGGACAGGGAAGGATGGTGGTACAGAATAATCACATCCTCCTAATAGTAGTCATCCTTATCTTATTTTTCAGACTGGAGGTAAGAACATGTTATAGGATTTTTATAGTTGATTATATTATTTAAAATAAATATTCTCAGATAAGAAACATCTTGCATTTCAGCAATGCCACAAAGGTAATTCTGCCTAGAGGTCTTCACTCTTTCATAGACTGACTGGCTTTTGATCTAGTTTTGGTCTAGACCTTTAACCTCTGAAAAAAAATGATGCTGTTCACATGCCTACAGCTCCTTCCAACTAACTACAGGAAATATGCAACATCCTTCAATATGATCACAACTGACTTCTTAGGATTACTATGCTGCAAAATGTGAAAAATAGATATTTCTATTGAAACAAGGTTATTATTTGCTGTGACTGAATTTAAGCCTGAAATCTTTGACCCATACACAGGACATGCTGTTATTTTGTCGTTTTCATTCAGACCACAACTCTTCCTTCTCTGGGTCAGAAGCAAATACAGCTGGGCATTGCCATGCCAATTCTGCCTACAGGTTGGAGAGTAAAGTGCACTGCAATTTGCAAAATACACAATTTTTTATTACTGAAGCCTTTGGATAATTTTTCAGGAAGAATTTAGTTCAGTTTCTTTTTTTCTGAATGTCATTGACTGAGATTATTTCTCCTTGGTTACCACTGATTGTATGTAAATTTTAGATTCTTAGTCTTTAGAATTATTTTCTGTAGCATTGCCATGAAAATAGATCATCCTGTTATTCTTTATTACATAATATATATTCATTATCTTCCTAACCTGCCTACATAAATCTGTACTGTACTAACATGTGTTCCGGTTTTATATTTCAATTTTTATACCAACAGTATTTTAAAGTCCAAAATTGTTCTTTGTAATATCCAATTGCAACAGTATTAGAGCCAGAAAATGAAGTACATTATATGGAATAGGTTCAGAATTCCTTTTTTAGCTACATTCATGGAACACAATTGTATGCATCTGTCTCTGTCCAGGGCAGAACAAGACACCCTGTAAATGTTTACAGTTTTCATTTAAGTGTCTAAGTTTGATTTCTCTATTAAATACCACTGGCTTTCTCTAATCTTTATAAAGGAGCCCTGCTTCACAGAGAATGGAAAAACAGCAAAACCAAGCAGGACAACTATTCATCTCAGGGTTCTGCTGACATCCAAAACTACTCAATCTTTGCACAAGAGACTCTTCATGTATTTATAACCCTGTAATTTACAGTTTCCTTCCATTTACTCTCTACGTGGGTGACCTACCGAATGAATGCACAGTAGCCAATATGGATCCCTTATATACTGACAGGGAGCTGCCTGAAGTTAGCACCCATACTCCAATCAGGTTTGAAAATCTCCTGGACAAAAACATTTACCATGTAGCAAAAAATCTAGGAGCTGCCTGCTAAATACTACTAATAAAAGCAAAACTATTGAAAAGTGAGGCTGACAAAATACAAGTAACTTGAGAGTCACTTCAGAGATGAGAAGAACTTGGTTTTTGCACGAACAGTGCTGGGTTTCCTTATTATTTCCCTCACATAAAAATAGAATAATTTTCTAATTTTATCCATGTATTATTCATGCTGAATAAAAGCTTGTTCTTAAGTGGGCTTGATGAAACAGTTTTTCTTAACACCTCTTCAGATGTAAGCTGGGGCTTACAACAGGAATAAATTAAATGCCACTGGACCATTTTTGTACTTGGTTAGGAATAAGATTTTTCTAGACTGTTCACTATATTAAAACATGCTTAGTTAAAATAATCCTATTCCCTTTCCATTGCAATCAGCCCTTCTGCTTCAAAGCTAGCTGAGTTCCTTTGTTTTCTAGCTGTGTCCAGGTGCTCTTTGAATGGCACAAAGTTACCCACAAAAAAGACTACTAAAGCATTATGGTAAGGTGTAGATGGCATTTGAGTGCCAAAATTCCGATTCTGAAAATCCTGTCCCAAGAAAGGAGCTAAAGGGCAATTTTGTAAAGAATTTTTCAATTTTTTTTTTTTGAAGTTGTAGTTTTCATGGTGTGAAGAATGAAGTAGCATTCACTCTAAGTGGGACTGAGCATACATCACTCTTGATGTGTGCCCTGAAGCAAGTCATTGCTCTCTGCCACACTTCCTTCAGCTGTAAAATGAGCGTATTGTGGTACCTTCCTTAGAGCAGGGATGGAAAAATAACCAGTTATGTAAACATGAAAAACATTTTGTGATCCTAAACTACATACTTCTAAAATGAGAAGGGTGACATGACTGGCAGTCTGCTATATGGATTTTTCTTATGATAGTAAAATTAAAAAACTGTCATAGAAATTACCCATAATATGAAAATCATCTGTTGTCTAACCTTTTGCTAAACAATTGTCAGCTATCAGTTTCTGGGGGCAGGATTATGGGAGTGTGAACAGCTCTTAGGACTGGGTGGGCACCCAAAAGTCCTTCAGTTTTGTCAAGAGATTAATTCAAGGGAAGACTAGGACTGTATAGGAGCAAACACACCACTTAGTACTGCCGCTAAACTGAAATAATTAAGAACCAGTTTATGACTCATCTGTGCTACACTGTCTCTACGGTCTATGCTTTGTTCATAAACAGATGGACTGTAAATATTCTTGAAACAAATTATTCAAAACTAAGTTCTTACCTCATAACAAAACATTAACTGGATAAACCTCTGTGAAAATATAATTGAAACAGATCTCTGGGAATGTGGAACATAACATCATAAACCCTGACTACACTTTTTAAAAATTATTTTAGAATTTGAAAGACATTACTAAATGACATTGTGGTTTTGCAATATGGTTTTGCATAACACTGTTTTGCAATGACATTTGATAATCCTTACTAAATAGGTCTCTATTGTGCAGAACAGAAGATTTAAAAGATTAGGAGTGCTTGGTTTAGAAAAAGATGAAAGAAAATCTGACCAAATAAATGCAAATGGCATCTTTTACATTTATTCATAAGGGAAGAACAAATGGACAATCATAATTATGACAGACTAATATATGCCTGGAATGTTTCTGCTGACCTATAAACTCGATTCTGTAATGACTATTTCATCTGAAAAGCTTCTAAATTTGTTTATTCTTTCCTTTTCCATTTTTGCATTTTGAAGTAAATACACATCAAATGGTGAAGTCTCTCCAGTCAGCAAAAATGCTGTTAACGAGAAATATGTGAAAAAAATAGCAATTCTAATCATTTGGTTATGTTCACTGTAGAGAAAGAGGCTGCCTGCAACTCCAGAAAATTACCTCTCCTTGTTTGCAGTTATTGGGAAAGGGCAGAGTTGAGGTAGGCAATGGATTTCATGCCTTCTGGAACTGCTAGACACCTTTAGAAGAGAAGCTAGAACAGGACAGATTTTTCCATACTGATGTCTCTGCAACAACCTATCAACTGAGTACAAGATTAAAGGTGTTCTGCAAAACCCACCAAGCTCTAAGAAGAACTCATGGGCATTGTAAATATTGTGAACTCTCATAGGAAGTGTTTGGTATGCAGGTGTCCATTAATCTTGTTTTGTCTAGCTAAAAAACTACACTGATTCGGAAATAGTTTTCTAAATTTGTAAATTCCACAGTTTTATTTGTAACCTCCTTGCTGAGGGTGTTTATTGATCAGTCACATCACAGAACACGGTAAAATGCAGGGTCATGCATCAACAGAAGAATACTGCAGTATCAACATTGCTCAGACAGAAAGCATGGAAGCTGGTAGGGTTAAAAAGTGGGCTTTACTATGGCCTCAAGAAAGGTACACCACCTTTTGAGTTCTTTTCCCATCGCCAGTAAAGAGCTCAGAACAAATCAGAAATACATCATGTTTATTCCTTGTCTTCTAGCTCATGAAGAATAATAAACCACTGGGGGAAAATAGTTTCCTATGTATTTAATAGAACAAACAAACAAATATACTGGATGCCTCCGGAAAGATTTGTAGCTACTGTAATATACTAAGAAGTGGAGTCTTTTGGGTTCTGGTAAATGATATAGTCATAACTGACACAAGAATAAAAAAATCCTAACAGTGGCAAAAGCAAGTAAAATAAAATAACCAAGTGATCCTCTGGTTGTATTCAGAAGGAAGGATAGGACAAAGGCAGTAGACTGATCAAGAACACAGTATTAAAATAAACACCCAGCTCTAAAGAAATCTATGTTGAGCTCCAACTGGAAATATGCTGAGAGTCACAGCTTACAGAAAAAGCAGAGTTAGGAGTACATTCAGTGGTTGTATCTCACCCAGCTCTTTACCCTTACAGAGGAAAGTGAATTTATAAGATATCAGCCAACTATGTAAAGTGGGAATCATGTAAAAAACTGTTAGAGTGCGGTCCAGAGATTAGTTGAATGCCTTCTGCATTCATTTTCTGCAGTCACCTTATTTTAACTTGAAGTCCCAGGGCGCCCAAATATAGGACAATGTTTTCAGGTCTGGGGAGTACTTAGGGTAACAAATAAGGTATATATTTATCATGGCCTGGGTTAAAAATTAACAAAACAAAAAAAATCCAAATCTGAAAGCAGAGTTTCTGTAGCAGATTATTTGAGTTGCATTATATCCCCAAAATATTTGCATTATCTATTTTTATAATAATCATTACAGCAAGAAGGAATTGTAACATTCTAACTTAAAACTCTATTACTGAAACCAGATATCTTGTTGGAGAGAAACTCCAGCCTCAGTAGTGCAAATTTCAGACTGAAAATAATGAAGATTTGAAATGCATAAAACCCTGGAAAGGATTATAAAGGCAACTGTTGTACCACAGCATGCAATAGTTACTATACAGTTATTTTAACATGCACAAAGTAACTGCCATGACAGTATCTTAGACACACTTCAGAAACTTTCTAGGGTAAAATTTATTTATATAGATAGAAAAAAAAACCTCTTAAATTTTTTAAAAAGCTAGATTTAGGCTGGTGTTACAAAAGTCATTCTCTCTCTATGCCTCTGCAACCTATGCACTATGCAAATTATAGGCTATCATGTAATTGTAAGCTATATTATAATGTATTCACTCTAGAAGGCAAAATTAAAGATACATTTGCTTTCATGGGATGAAAAAAGCTAGTAATGATGGTGAACATTTTAGAAGCCTGTATTTGCCAAGAACAGAGAATTAAAAGGCTTTTAGCAAATGGGCTTTTTCTAAGTGGCAAAAGTATTTCATTGATATTCTCCACAGTTACAACTCCAGCATTGGAAGCAATAACGGAACTGATGTTAGAATTAGGTCTCAAGGCACTGAGGCTCAAATTGCTGTCACCATCAAGGGGAAATGCTACATCTAATCATAGATTCTCAAACAATCAGCTGGCCTGATTTAGTCTGATGACCCATCAAGATTCAGTACTGAACTTTAACAGGATTTTCTGGAAATAGTCTGTATATAAATTCTTAATGTGACTTCTGGAAGACACTGTACAGATCCTGTTCTCTTTACATTCAGTTTTTGAATTACTTTTTGTAGTATCTTGTGCCATTTGACAAAAAAAAACCCCATACCTAATAATCAGAAGATGTAACTTCCCAGAGGTTTGCTTTAGTATAAACACAATCATGAGTTCTAAGAGGAAGACTCACAAGACCTAGCCTACCATTCACAGTGGCCTCAGTTGTCTCAGGTTCAGAATGAAAACAAGCTAAAACTTTTCACTCAGCAGGTTTCAGTTCCTCGTTCTAGGAAGTAATTAATTTAAATACTAATAAATACTCATCAACTTTTATCTTGTTCCTGTTGCTGGAATAACAAATCAATTCCCAGTGTTATTCAAAGGGTACTTTACAGACACAGTTCTACTTATCAGAAAAGGCTGAGAGTATTCCAGCTGTATGTTTCAGTTCATGTTTATTTCCAGTAATAACATTAACTACACTACTTAATACACTAAACTGTACAAAATTGAAATTTACCCCCGAAAACATGCAATTCTTATATGCAACCACTGGATGGACTTAAAGAGCCAGTGAAACTTTTTGATTGTACACAAGATGCACAATTAGGTGAGCAATTGGGAGGAAATTTTCCTTCTGGGCAGTAGGAAAAGCTTTCTGTAAGAAAAGGTTGGGGCCTAAAAAGCGAGGTGCAAGAAGAGATTTTACTTTCTCCTCTTCAATCGAGTCCTTATTTTTCAATACAATTAGTTTAAGAACAACGAAGTTGCTGACATGAATCAGAGTGATAAGAAAATTAGTTTCTATCACATACAGGTCAGTTCCAAATGTGATCATTTAGCACTACGGTTTTAGAGTAAAAGCACTAAAAATTGTAATGAAAAGAAGCTAGGGTTTTTTTGATAGCTCAGTTTGCAAACAGGAACAAATCATAGCTAATTAAAGTTCTGTTTAATTGTTTTAACGCATGCTAGTTTAAAATTAAGAATATGTTAGAACAGTATTTGCTTAAACTCCCTTACATTTTCCTGGAATAGGAACCTACTACTCTGCATAGAAGTGTAAAACAAGCCCTGCATTAAGCAAGAGTATGATCATCCATGAATATAAAAACTTTATTTCCTTTTTTGTTACAGCTGGCTGTTAAGATTGCTTCGAGTATTTTGTGCGGATTATATTTAACTACAATACAATTTATTTAACGCATTTTTTATACTGGTTACCATTTCACTGTATACAACAGCAATAAAATATGTATGTGATTCACTGTGTTCTAGAGTTGTATAGATAAGAGTAGTGGTAGGTATCAGTTGTAGCAGGAAAACTCAGTAAATTCAGCTCAAAGAAAGTAAATTGGGTTGCTGTGGGGAGAACTAAGTGAAGCTGGGGAATGAAAGTATAGATGTATGTGCCTAGGAGAATGAAGAGCTGTTGCATGGATTTCCCCATACCTGTTGTTCTCAATCAGTGACAGGACAGGCATGGTCCCTTCACTCCCTCTCTGCAGGTACACTCAGTTACAAGATCTAAATGTGGATCATGCGGTTTTGTCATTGTGTCTGTCTGCTCTCACCCTATTCTAACCCAAACAATTTAGAATGGCACCAAACCTACCTATAGCTGAGGTTAGTCTCGTATCTGGATTTCTTTTGTCTTTGTACTGTGAAGGTCATATGCAGTGTGTAGTGAGTGAATGTCCTCTGACTTTATTTAATTTCATAGGATAGTCTTACTGGGTACCCATTATAGCCAGGATGAAGGAGAGACAGTGAAAAAAAAGCCTGTGAGCAGGGAAGGAAGGTTGGGTCAGGTTCAGTGCTGCTGTCTATTGCTTTCAGTCCTCTTCTGAAACAAAGCATGAGACTACAGACGGTTCTCATCTAACAACCACTTTCCCAGCCTAATTCACCTCTTAACTGTGTGTAACTGCAACTCTGTGGATAAAAATTACACCTGCAGAAAAAAATCACTCTGGATCTCACTGATATTTTGTTGCTTTCTACGATATACTTTAAATTCCTTTTACTTTTTAGAAAAGCAAACAAAGCCGTTCATAGGGCCCAAAGATAATAACCGAGCAGCCACATTTAAAGTTATGCATGCACTTTAACACCATTCTAAGTCAGGAGCTGATATCCATGAATTAATTACCTGCGATGATGACACAAACCATAGAACATGATAAAATGACACCTCTTACACTTAAAATAATCATGGTGCCCATCAATGGGCACGAAATGCATGTAATGTGTCTCTGACATGCCAGGACTGCTGAATGCCATATGCTGTCCTGACCTCAGATGTGGGAATACCATCTGGCATGGAAGTCCCACAGTCGGCACTGCAGACTGCAGGCTCCAGGCTCCCATCTATCCCTCCCCACTTCTCACCCTACCCCTCTGACAATTAAGGAAACAGCAATCTCGCAGGAATGAAGGCAAGCTGCAAGAATATTGAATGACTGAGTCAGAGACTAGGAATGGGGCTGGCAACTCCAGAGGCTGCTTGACATATACCACTGCCTAAAAGGAAAATTGTGACAAATCAGGTTCTCCTGTACCACTCGCTAGGCAATGAGATCCCCTCCCTGTTCTCCCCACTACATACACTGTCATGTCACAGGTGTGCGCTTCCCTGCTAAAATCCTCCCAGAAAACACCGTATCTCAGCCAAGAATGTTCCCCCCTACAAAGCCCCTGAGCATGACTTGCTATTCTTGGCTTGTTCTGACCTCCTTTAATTTCCTGACCTTGTTCTGGAACTAGGTGTTGGTCCACTTTTAATCACACCAGACCAGCCCAACAGCAATCTTCTCATACCAGTGCTGATTTAGAAAGCCTTTGCTAAGCTGCTGCACTGGGAATCTTCTACCACACAGAGATTAGGTCACAGACTTCCTTACAGGGTAGGTGGCACCAGAAGCTAACAACTCCAAGCTAGGACAGTGAACTGGGTGGAGCAGCATCCTAATATTACACAGGGCAATGCAGACAGAGACTATGGAATTACTAGTACCACTAAGGTAACCATTTATATAAGCAAATCAAGTGAATCATCTCCCTTACTGGTCTATCAAGCCTCTGGCACACATACGATACTGGGTACATAATGGTGGACTGACTCACATGAATTAGATTTTTAAAGTGCTTCTAAATTACATATTACAATGCAAGTTGTTTAGAGACACAAGCTCACTTTGGGAGTGGTCCTCCTTCAGACAGAAAATCTAAGCAATTTCATATTCTAGATGAACTACTGAATACTAAACTGTTTATTCCTTCAGACAGAATGGTCTGAAGTTTTAAACCAAATAATTGCAGAATAATCTCATTATTCTGCCACTACGACAAATTTTTCAATGTACTCTAGATAGGAAATATGAAGTAAATATCTATACCTATAATGTTGCTTTTAAGTAGAGCTCTCCCAGGCAATTAGTTGTTAGATCCACAAATGACAAAGCTGATGCAAAGCTCTGAATATTTTTACTCACAGATTGTTTGGTAAATTGCTTTATTTGCATTGGATGCCCCATTAAAATAATTCAAATTAGTAACCAATCTGTTCCTCTTACTGTACACCTGAAAGTGTAATAATAAATCTGCCTTATTACAGCCAAATTACAAATATCAGGAAAACTGTTGCCAAGACTGCCTTGTTTGTCTGTGTTGAGGCCTGTGGAGTCCCACCTCTTCTGTGCAATGCCACTGTGTATATTATGTGGCAGCACAGGCTAAGCACAGCTTGGAACACTGCAAATGTGTGCGACATATGACATTCAATAAGAATTCCCCTCAATTAACATCATGTATGTTCTTTGACACACACAAAAAAAAATAGTAGCATATTCTTAAAATTCAGAAATTTGGCTTTGACTTCTTTTTGGTCATTTGTGTGTGCTATTCTGAAGAAGTAACAAGGTTATAGTACTCACAGTGCTCAACCACGACATTTGAAATGTCCAAACCTCATGCCAAATTATTTTCTACATATCCAAAGTGCTTACACATCCTCATGCTGATAGGTGTTTCTTATCTCCTGACATTTCAGTGTTGATTTTAGATTAGCTTTTTAAAGGCATAAAGACTATCAGGATGTGTTTCTGTGTGTTCTGTAACATATTTCTACTCAGTTCAGAGTTTAACTTCTGACATCACACACATAGTCTTTGCTCACTGAAAGCAAATATCCATGCAAATGTGAAGGAAGAAGAAATTTGAAAGGAAAAATAGTAATTTGCAACTCCTGAACAGATGAAAAAACTGATAAACTTTCTGTCTTGGAGAACACCTGCTTTTATTTATGCATAATCAAAGTCCAAAGCCAAAAGCTGGTAACAACAGATTTCTCTCCCTGATAACAAATGTGTATCCAAAGCTGACCAATGAAGTTCACAGGCACATGAAATTAAGCCAGCCCTGAGCCAGGGTAACCCTGCCCTTACTTTGCAGGTCTCAGTGCTTTAAGACTCCCTTTCCTGTGTCCCAGCTATCTGTGCCTAACTTTGATCCTCAATGTTTTACAATGAGGTGTGTCTTTTTAGCAATTGGTTCTTTATTTAAACCTATGAAAATGAGAAGTGAAGGTGTATTACACAGTGCACTTTCCCTTCAGAAATATGAATCATGCAGTGCTCGCTAACATGCAGATTGCACGCTGTAAATCCACCATCATTAACCATCCAATCCAACTCTATGAGGGAAGGGATTCTTTGAAAAGGAGTCGGTAGGACAATGAAGGGTATTAATTTTATGTACCAATATTCAATGGTATATATCAATATGCATTCTAATTTCACATACCAGTATGCATTTCCTTATCTGCGATTCAGCGCCTCTGGATGAGCTCAGAGCTAATAGTGACTCTGAAAATCAGTGAAATAGTCCTTATAGGGCCCACTTGAGACAAATATTGATGGAAATGGAGGCCACAATTACATAGGTAAGATGTACATTCATGTGTGTGATAATTAAAGAGGAATAAAGTGTTTAGCATAAATTACAAAACTCACAGTACTAACAGAATGGAGAAATGTAATATGACCTTTTTTATAAGATATTGTTCTTGCATTAAGGAGTTGAGTGACTTCTAAATATAACAGTGTTCTGTAGCAAGATACTTAGATAAACTGGAGTGGCAATGCTATTTCATCTAAAAATAGAGGACCACTTCTCCCTCGAAATACCTAAAGCCTGTTCCTGTGGTTTCACAAGCAGCTGAAGGCAATCTGAGTTTGCACAGCCATGGAAAGTGGCTGTCCTGTCCTCTCCTCCCTCTCTGTCCACAAGGATCTGTTCTTCCCCTGCCAGGCACAATGCTGTAACACACCGTGTCATCCCACAGATGTTCCCTGATATCTGGCCAGCTCAGAGAATCCTCAAACTCAGTGACCACTTATACAGAGGTAGAATTTAGGTTTGATATAAATGAGATTTGAGTGAGTCTGGAACCCAGAGATCCAGTTTCATGCTTAAGCTCCTAACACAGTGGATGCCTACATGCCTCAAAATAAAATTCAAAGCAACTAGTGAGTTGGTCAGGACGCTCCTTGAAGGCACTGTCTTGTCTTAAAAAGTATTTTCTTACAGAGGGTGCTCTGTTCCACCTACTCGTGTGTCATCATGAAGAACTTCCAGAAGGAAGTCAAGACAGATCTTTGTCCTCTGCTCAAGTGACCTAGCAGGGGAGAACATGACAGCGATAATGTTCTGATTTACAAAATGTTATTAGTCCTTGGTTAGAGGTAGGAAATTTGGCCTAATTCCCTCCTTGGCCAAATGCAGTTAAATGCAGACCTCTCTGAGGTGTGCTCTGATCATCAGGCTAGCATCTCGCTCTTGGATGAGGGCCGGAGTAAACTGAATGGTCAGGCACTTGTGGTACTTGAAGTTGTGCCACTTGAAGAGAAAAGGGGAAGCCAGGCTCACTGGGCAAGATAGGAAACATGACACTAATCCTTTAATGTAAAAAGGAACTCATTTCATGGCATGATGACCAACTGTAGGCATAGGAAACACAGCTCTAGAGTTGAACAAGGGAGAAAAAAAGAATTAGCTTTCTTACATGTGAGCTGCTAATTACTGTAAATTAAAATCAAAACAAAACAAAAACCCCAACCCCAGATTTGTCTTATAAAATTTTAAG
Source organism: Grallaria varia (assembly GCA_013396735.1). NCBI lineage: Eukaryota > Metazoa > Chordata > Aves > Passeriformes > Formicariidae > Grallaria > Grallaria varia. Next base: position 164,992 of record VWZG01011325.1, read on the forward strand.
AGTCCGAACTTTTTTCATGCACCCAGGTGGAACATGCATGTTTATTATTAATTTAGTTTACTTTATCAGGTATTATAATTATTAGTTTAATTTACATTAATTAACTTTATCAAGCATGCAGTTCCTACTTCAAGGTAGCACTCACACAGCAGCCCCTATTTCCATCTCTGCAAATTTATGTGAATAATGATGAACAAAGGCAGGTATTTCTAAAAAATCAGATTTGCTACCTGGTGTGCAACAAGCCAGTAATCACACACTCAAGAAAGGCATTGATTATTTCAGATTTGCACAAGCTTGGCTGCTCAGTGGTATTCCACAAATCAAGCACACCAACTTATCTAAACTTTTTACTATTTATACATTTTAGAAAACAAAGGAATTAATGTTCATTGGCTACAAGTTACAGAGTTTTCTTATTAATTAGTATTCTATTACTTAATGATTCTCTCACTTCTCACGCTAATTAATCTGCATGTTCAGTCTTTTTCTTCTCTTGAGTTAGTAGGTTTCTTGGGTCGATGGTCACCACCTCCCCATGCCAGAAATACCTTTTACCCAGCTGAAGTTGATTTCAGCACAATTGCTAAGTTGGCTTTATTAGTTTCTTCCTTATCTTGGGAGTTCTGCCAGATGTCCTTGTGGACCATAAGCTCTGCATTTTTTGTGTCCACTCTCAGTGGGCAACCTTCTTCCCAAGCTTTGTTAACCTCTCCCTAGGTCTCAGATCACTGGAGCGTGTTCAACACTAAACCTGAACAAGGCAATTCTACCAACAAGTAATTTGTCTTTCTAACACCTAGACATCACTTAGAGCTTGTTAGCTGCTGTTTCATGCATTAAATCTCCTTTCTGGTAGGCTTGAAAGTATACAAAGATCAAACATCAAATAACATCCTTTCTGAAGAAAATTTTACATATTCCACATTTTTCAATAATATGACTGCATTTTCACTGTCTCAGCCATAAAGTGTCCAGGTCAGGTAGAGGAGATGCACTGCCATAGCACCAGCTGTCAGACTTTTTGAAAAGATACAGACATTGCCATTCATATTTTTGTGTTCTTTTTCCCTGAATTGTACAAAAGAGTGATGAGGCTGGACAGCAATTTCTATTTCTATCCCTTCTTTTGGGCTGCCTTTCATTTTTTAAGATGCTTCCAATTGTTAACACCAAGGAGAACAGAATTGCTGCTTGAAATCCTGTGTCACTGGCCTTCTGACATCTTTCCACAGACACCATGCACAGAACTTTCATCCTCAGCCTTTAAGCCAGTCAAAGCCACCTAAAGACTGTTTCAGATTGGACTGTCCTGTTTAACCAGTATCACTGCTGCTCTTTACCTAAGAGACTTTTTATGAGTGGCCAGGCAGGTCACCCAAATTTTGAGTTCAAAGAGCAGGAGAATCAGCTACCATGTCCTCTCATTTGCAAAGGCGCTCTCGTGCAAATCGGTAGAGAGGATACAGAAGAAAAGAGCAAGTGTTAGCCACAAACTCTGATGATCACCAGATTTGTCTGGAAAAGACAATCATAAACTGCTCATTCTAGTTAAAATCTGCATTCAGTAACAGAGCTTTGTTTCATTTTGTTTTGGGTAATGAAGAGCAGTTGCAACACCTTATTCCTAACCTAACTTTCACAACATGGAATAAGAAGCTGTATCAGTTGCTCTTCAAAGCAGACTATAAAAAAGGAATTGCAGCTGCCACAATGAGGTAATACCTGTATTCCTGGCTGTAAAGTGTCTGGAATTCAATCAGATTTGAACTTTGCAGAATGTCTGCATATGTGGAGCAGTTCACAATGCAGGATACTGCAAGCTGTTTGTAAGAGATGCTTTACAGATCTAAGACTAAGAAACAGAGTTCTGATGGTGGCCAGGCGGCTGCTGGTGGCTGGGAAGCACTGGCTGAAAGAGTATTAGTGACACTGCAACATCTCAGAACACAGGGAAGTGTTTTTTAAAATAATCTGTTTTAGCTGGGTAGGAGGAAGGAAAGGGAGCTGTTTGCTTCTGAATCTGCTGCTTTTGCAAGGGCCTCATTCTGCTTGTGCACTTTTAACTGTGATCTCCCTCGGAGTAGAGAAAGAGGAGATATAATCAGCCCTAGATGGGGCTCCTGCAGTTCAGAAATCTGATCCTGTCTGCAGCACAGCTGGAGGCATAGAAAATTTAGCTGAGATGTGAGATTTTATGATTGTACTAGCAAATACCGAGTACCACTGAAAACACACGTTACACAAATAGGTTGGAATGGAACTACTCACAGCTGATTGTAGGAGCAGCAGAAGGGAGGAGCACAGGTACAAATTACAACAAACACAGCTATACTGATGTGTGGAGGACTGTATCTTGTCAGACCAACAGACGATTATTCGCCTTCCTCACCTCATTTTGTACAGAGGGAGAAACAGAACATATCTCCAGCTGGGCTTCTTTAAGTTCAAACTATCTATGATAGGAGATACAGAACTCCTGATTTTTCATAGGCAAGAATAGTTTTAAAATGTTCTTGCACTGAACAACCTTTTTATAAAAAATAGAGGTTTTTTTATAAAATCAAAATAAGAGTATGCAGGGGTCCCACAATGTAAGCATTTAAGAACCCTAGCTGTGCTTCAGTCTAACATTAACTATCAAAACCTTCTAGGATCCCATTAGAATGAACAGAACTTTTTCTTTAACACTAGTTCAATTTTTTTTCCTTAATAATTCTTCCCCTTAAAAGAAGAGGGTTTTTTTTCTCTTCTTCTCATATGTGCAGCTTTTAATTAGTCTGTTGGACAAAAGCAGTATTAGCTAGACTCTGCCACAATTACCCACATTTGGTAGCTAATTACTTCTTGAATAGTCTTAAGGCAACCAGCAATTTCAGTACAATTGGCAGCCTGGGCCCCCAGGAGCTGCTCCAGCAACCAAGAATAGCTGGAACAGGGAGGCAGGCAAGCCATGACCCTTTCTCCTCAGCCACAACCTAACATATCTACTATGCCAAAGGCAAGAGCAACATGAAAATTAAAATATTCCCAATTGGCTAAATGTGCCCTCTTTATGGCCTTTTAAACTAATGAAATAGCATAAAGGGACTATAGGGAAATGGAAAATAGGACATTTTAAATGCTAAAGCATTGGCAAGACTACTAATGATTTTTCAATTTTGCAATGTTCAATTAAAACAACAGTACAAAACACTTATATGGGCTCAAATTCTGACACAAGACTTTTATTCTAGTGTAATTTTATTCACTGATGCCTCATATTGAAGCAATTTACATCACTGCAATATAGGTATCAAGTCAGTATAAAATGCTGACTTCATTTAGTAGCATTTCATGTATATTTTACACAGGTAGAAATTACTTCACAAGGGACACAGCGATGTCTGTGAATTCAGTAAAATGATTCCTGCTGTACATTTGTGTGACATTAGCAGCAGACTAAAATGAACATAAAAATTTAAATGAGAACTTCAGTTTTAAATACACTGTTAATTCAGATTCTATTCCACAGCTCTGCAAATTTAGCAGTACTTGTGCTTGCAAAGAGCAAGGAATGCAATTCCTTTTAAAAGACTTCACAAGTTTATGAGGGATCCCTTTCTACAGCATTCTTTTAATTTAATCTTTAGCTTATCATTTCTGATGAGCAAACTGACACCAGTATAGCTATGGAATGCCAGCACTGTTGAGGCTGACTTTGAGATTGACACTGGACTGTGGGCAACCGTGGTAGCTTAGCTCAGGTCTTAGCAGCAGCACCATGAGACTGAAGGTTTGAAGAGAAGCTGCCTTTGGCAGCGATATTGACTTAAGGTACTTGCAACAATTTTTTTCTACCTTCCTGCCTGTTCTGTTCTCTTAAGAGTCATATGACTTTTATCAACACAACAGTCTGTAAGGCCACCCTGTGAATCACACCCAGGCAATTTAACAGGTATTGAAGAAAAATTCAGCAGAAAAAGCAGTTTAGGAAGTTTAATCTGAATCAGTCCCATGATTCAGTTCCCAAACTTACGCATATAGAGCTGTGTTGGCACAGCTGAAAAGATGTCAGGAGCAAGCAGCTGGCAATTGAAGTGAGTCCTGGGAATGCCTCAAAACAGGCTGCTGCTGGCACAAGTGTGCATGGAACAATACATTTACCTGGGTGTGCACCACCCAGTTCCAGGACTGTGGTCCATGACATTAAGTACTGCAAGAAGTTGAGGGACCACTAATCCTTTCCCAGTGTTTGTGAAGGTATTTGCCTTTCCTTCTGAGAGCAGAGTGGGGATTGGAGAAACAGCAGTGTTCTTAGCACCTAATTGCAAATCACCAGCTCAGTGGAAAACAAAAGTAAGACATATCAAATTTGAGTTCCACTGAGGTAGGAAGCTTGACCCTCCTGACTACCTATAGCAAAAGGTCCTGTTCAGCTCAGTTCCTCTCAGTGGGAGTTTTGCTAAAACCATGTCCAAAGCACTGCACAAAATCCTCTCTGGCTTTAAGATCCAGAAGGATTTCCAAGTTAACTCCGTGTGTCCTGACTCAAGATTTCTTGCCTGTTGTGCTCCCCTAACATCAGAGTCCAAGACTTGAAGAACAGACAAGTGTAGCAGATTCTGAAGAAGAGACAAAATTACTTTCTAAAATGGTCCTGGTCACGGATCAGATAGAAGGACAGATGGACTGTAGGACAGACAGAAAGTTATTGTGAAGAAATAAAATTTCAAAATAAAGGTAGTCCAACACTGGAGCAGATTGTCCAAGAGTATCCCTTGACTCTCCATCCTTGGGGATATTCAGAACTCAGCAAGACAGAGCCCTGCTCAGTCTGATCTCAAATGGCCCTGCTCTGACCTGACATTGATCAAGTGACCTCCAGGACCCCTTCAAACTAAATTATTCTGCTATTCCGTGACCACAGAGTGTCACATGCATGACTGATGATGCTCCATGGATTTAAACGGGGTTAAAATTCAGTATTTAAACTCATGAACAATCCAAAACAGCAATCAAACAAAGCAAAGTCTCAGTCTGTCCTTTTTATCACTTATCCATTTCCTCGAGCCCTTTTTTCTTTCTTTCTTTAGCTTACTGAAAAAAAATCCTTTTTTTAAACTTTAATTCCCCACAAAAGTATGACATTCAAGCACTTGATAACAGTACACACACAGGTGGCTTGGAGGAGCTCAGAGTCTAGAAGCAACACCTGAAAGGTGAAGAGTTGTTGTTCAATTTTCAGTTTTAGGAGTAGCAAAGGTTTTGATCTTGTGTTTTGAGTCTCTTTCCAGATAGTGAAGATCATACATCTTTTTCCACCTCTTATTTCAAATGCTCTGGAAATTAAGGAAATGTCCATAGCTCTGAAACTGTTCATAGTAGTGTCAGAGCAGTGAGGGAAATGAGGGCTTGTTTCTGGCACAGGAAAATGCTCTCACTCTTTCTTTATGTTACCTGTAACAGTACAGAGCCCATGTACTTGACACAGGGAAAGCAAGGCTTTAACTAAGTGCAATTCAAGAAATGTTGAGAGGGATAAGGATAGGTAAAAGGCCTTAATTTATGCTTCCGAAAAGAACAATATTATACAAGGACAATATTATACTACTTTTCTGTAAGGCTGGAAGGCCTCAGAGACCTACTCAGGAAATCAGAAAGTGGTTTTGCCTTGCATCAGAGCCTTTCCAAGCATTTTACATTTTGGGGAATTTCTTTTTCTATCATCTGTGGGCAAATCCTAACTTAGGTGTGTCATTATTATTGCTGTACAATGAGATCTAAGCACACTGGGAGTTATCATATTATATACATTGTATCATATTATATACAATTCATAATAATTGTATATAATAATAAATTGTGTAAAATGTTTCTGTGCATATTGCCCTACTAGTGCAATGTGAGAGTTGTGGGGCTTTTAAAGATTTGTATCTAAAAAAGTTTAATCACATTTTTACTGAATAAAAAATGCATTGGTAAGGTTTTATAGACATTACTGTATAATCATGAATTATTTCTTGTGTGATCAAAATGTTCTTACTCATATGTATTTTGATGATAGAGCATGTTCTCTGTAGGCTGATATGACTGGCATGGGAGCATAGGTAATAGAGGTAAGCACTATTCCCAAGAGCTAAACCACAATACAAAACCTCTACACATGACATGTTCAGAGCTCCAAACTACAGCAATTAAAATAAATAAATACTCAGTGTACATAACATCATAGTTACACAAATATTTTACAATGGCAAGAGAAATGGTTTCTTAATAAATTCTTCTACAGTGCAACTTACAGCCAGAGCCTTTCTTTGACAGAAAGATGGACAGCGATAGGGATGTTGGGAGGAAGGAAAGAAGGAAGGTGGAGGAGCACAGGGCCACATCCATCCTGAGAAATCCAGTCTCTGCATGCCAAAGATCCCTTGGTACATTCCTCAATCACATCCCACTAGTTATTCCCTTCCACATTGCCCATGTCCAAAACAGAAGAGTAAGTTGTCAAAGTCTTTTTAAAATATCCTGCCTTAGTTTGAATTCTGATAAAGGCCCAGTACATATGAGTTTTCTTTTTGAATATTTTCATGTCTTTTTCTCTAATGGGATGTTGCAAAAGAGCCTGTGACCCAGCTCAATTCACAAGTGCCCTCTGTATTCTCTGTATTTTTTTGACTTTTTCATGCAAAGAGCAAGACTTAGGACCTTAGCACAGCATTTATGGGAAGGACACAGGAAAGTCAGAGGAAAATGCTGACTCCAAAGGTGTGGTATTACAAAAAATTTGCCATCATTTGATAAGAAAATGGATCGGAAGAAATCATATGCATCATTTTTTTTTCACATGACCACGAATTAAGAGGCCCTATCATTCAAGGAGATTGAATCCTCCTCGGAATATCTGGGGCAACCATACTGAATAGTCTTCAGTAGTTTCTTTGCTTTTGGATTTGTGGTCAGTTCTGAGTCTCCGAGCACCCTTAACAGCCTGCCTACAAAGGTGCCTCTATAATGTTTGCTGCTCGGTAGCTGGACTTATTCCATCCCAAGTGCACTGGAATCACACACAGGACAGCAGATGATTCTATTGCAGGTAGAAGTCAAATGCATTAATCACATTTTGCTTTAAGTAGCCTCATATGTAGCAAAATGCTATGCATCATCAGAGCTTTTGGAAAGTTCACCAAATGTATCAAGAGAAATAAAATGGCACTTCAACTTCTAAAAATTTCACCTTCTGCATTCTCCCACAGTGCAAGCTTAGTAGAATTACAGCCCTGCAAACCCAGACCTGCTGAATTTGGGGTGTGTAATGTTTACATTGGACAGGTATGTTCTTTATTGATTATTTCAATTTTTACCAGAACAAAGCAGATTTACAGTCCCCAGCACATGCTATACTTTTCAAAAGTATTCTTGTATTCATATGAATGCATCTACTTCAGGACACCTTTTTTACTTTAACTTCTTCCCTGGAATAGAGGTACAGGTATGCTCTTACCTTGAGTTTGTCAAGGATAATCCTTCTTTCAGTTTATTCCAAACTACCATCACACCCTTTCGCCAGGTCTGCTCCAAATTCCCAGCTCCACTTGCTTTCATACACTATGGATTTTGGAGGGGAAAAAAAAAATCAGTGGCAATGCCAGCTTTCATAATCCCTGCTATTCTTCAGTTAAAACAGTTCCACAGGCTACTCTATCATGCACCCAAAAAAATTGCTGTGCTAGCCTAGTCAAGACTGCAGTATAGGTGCAGGCAGAAACAAATAGCCAGGGTGGCCTGCACAATGTTAAGCGGTACTGTCATTGAATGTTGCATTGTAGTCACTTACAATCCCTGGCCCAAGACAGACAATGCATCAGTGACAAAAGTAAGTTCATAAATTCTAACAGAATTTCAATGAAAATCAAGAACACCCACCCCCCCTACCCCCCCCAAATTGTACATCCCCAGTCAATTTTATATCAAACTTAGTAAAACCTGCATACACTTACTGATGGATTCAGACCTTCAGCTTAGGAAATCTCAAAAATCACTGGCTTCACACTGTAATGTTTACCCTCTTCACCCTCGTAACGACAGTCATGACAATTCAGCTTCAGAATTAAATGCCATGGATCCATAACATGACACAGCAGCTGCATATTTAAAAGAAGAAACATGGAGAGAAGCACAATATTAAATCCCTTTTCTTTCACAATATAGGCTCAAACCTAACGCAGTAATTTCAAGAATTATGTTTCTGTTTACCATTACAACTCATTTTTTCCCATCTCATTAATTACATTTACACATGAGCACACTCAAGATTTCTACACAAATCGTATTCTTGAACATTTCTGTACTTGTCTAAAGTGAGAAATATAATTTGAATTTGTCTTTCCCCTTCTTTGCATCTGAGGAAAAAATTGTCAGTCTACTAACAGCTAATCAGATATAGATATGCTCTGACTTGAAACAGATTTGTCTAAGGACTATGCAGGGTTTATAGCATATTAGGGTGGTAGGCTATCATTCCATGAGATAATAAATAGCTTGAAGAAATAATTCTGTCCCAGGAGAGCTCCTATCAGATGAGATATTTTCTGTTTGTGCCACTCTAACTTGTGATGGTTCAGGCATAATTTATTCCACTCAACTGACAGAAAGCAGGCATAAACCCTGAATAAACATATGCTCTGGGTGATGTGGTAAAAATGCGGCCATGTGCTCACACTAATACAGATCAAATTTTCACTGCAGGAAATTCAACATACACAGATTTTATATGACCTAATGCAGAACCACAGCCTTACATCACTTCATTTTTTCCTACATAATGAGTTGATGGGCACAAATAAAGAGTACAGGTTTGTTTGAAATCTCCCTGAAAAATACTTTTGTGGAGCAAGTCCATTTTAGTATCATGGTTCTTTAAGCAGGGACAAACATGATCTATAGACAGTACCGATGTCTCTTTCATAATACAGGTGTGCATGATTTTGTACCTTTATGGTCTGTACAGAAATTAACTCACGCAAGGCAAAAGAGGTGGTACCAGCCCTCTGTAAAAAGATGTTGAACTGGCAGTATAGCTGCACCACTGGAGATAAACTTATGTGCAACGTGGATATTTTTGTGCTACTTTTCACCTCTTTGCAGCCACTAACAGCACTGGAATAGAGAAAACAAGCTACTCTGATTTTCAACAGCTCCTAGTCCTGCACAGGCTTTACGCTGTGTCTAAACTCTCATATGCACCAGTTCAATCCCTATTCAGCATAAACTACTAGAAATATAATGTTGCTATTACCACTGCAGGAAAAATTTTGGCTCTAAGAGTACTTCTGCAAGACTGCATTGACCACAGATTTCAACAGGAAATACTTACTTGTGTTAAATGCAACCTCTCTTTCTGACTCTCTCCAGGCTGCTTCTCTCTAACATCTGCCCAGCTTTCAATACTAACAAACTGATTTTTAAATTACAATACTGCACTGCTTCTTTGGAACACAGATTTCTCATTCAGTTTCAGCCTAGTCCTGGTCATCATCCAAAATTAAAAGAAGGAGATAGGGGTACAGAGATATTGTATGGATATGCACACACTAAGCCTGGTTTTCCAGTGTCTTGTGTTTTATTTAGTCATACACAGGAGGCCTGCTAGATGAGTGCAAAACACAGGTCAAGGGCTCCTATTTTGATTTGTTACTACAACCTACTTACTTGCAAAAAAGTTTTAATAACCAAAGATTTGCACAGCGTCTAGTGTACCCCACCTGTTGATATGGCATCTAAAAACTTGACAGAAATGTATTGAGGAAGGTGTGCATTTAATAGGAGGGCAAGCTATAAAAGACTTGAATCCCTTCCCATCCCGCCTCCCTCTCCTTGGCAGTGCGGTCTAGCACAGCAGGCATGATCCTGCTCATATGATACAGGAGCAATCATGTGACTGAGCAGCTCAGTCATCTCAGTGTAGCCACTCCTGACACCTGACTGAGCATTGTTACCATTATCTACCATGTGTTTGGTGATCCTTATATCCATCCCTTCCAAGGGGAGGGACTAAAACACACGCATTGGAGTGTTTTGCTTACACAACATTTAGTTTTGTTTGGTGCTTTCTTCTGGCAGTTGAGAATAAAGGTTTGCATCTTCATAAGACATAAATAAGAGATTAATTGGAATGAGAGAACTAGTTAGTATTACCCTTCATGAAAATATTCCCTGTAAAATATAAAAGATCGTGTTCACCTGTTCTAGAGTACTTCACAAACAATTCAACCTGTCTGCTTAAGAGGTATACAGTTGCTTTTTTATGTGAATTAGAAACTCTGAATCAAGCTTCAGATGCTCTCAGACTAATAGGTATGGTCAAGAAAACATAACATAATACAAAAATTACTCTTCTTTCCAGTTGTCCTTAAATATTTAATGTATCTATTATATGCACAATAATTACATTCCTCTCATCACAGGATCTAGATTACTCCCAAAAGGATATGGCTGTCTCTTCTCACATAAGGCTTGTCTAGCATAGGGAGTACTCCCCTCCCAAAAAAGTTGGCCCATAATTTGTCCTCCCAAAAGTTTTAACAGCTGCATTAACCAGAAGAAATATTATTCCAATTCTGAATGTCTTGAGGAATTTGGTCACACCTGTGTTAAAAACATTATTCACCAGTGTCAGGTGCTGGTAAGATGCTAGACAAACAGGAACCTTACTCAGAACCAGTGGCATTGCTTGCAACAGGGCATAAGCTGTTAAAACACTCAGGTAAGCCTCATTTACCTTCTCTTGACGTTATTTTAGAAGCAAGTTCCAGATAATGCAGGATGCAGAGGAAAATGAGCTGTTGTTCTTAAGCCACTGCTAAAGCAGAACATGCATCTGGAAGGCAAGACAACATTTTCTTTTATACTACCAACAGTTTACACTAGTTTGAAGCATACTTCATTTTGCACCTTTATTTGAGAGGCTGAAAGTAAATATTCTGACAAGGTTTGGATCCTGTAAACTTTAGCTAGGAGTTGTTTTGAGCTGACTCACTTCTGGGAAGCATCCATGCCTCCGACAGGAAATCAGGAAGAGTAAAATTAGACTACATGCATTCAGATGAGGCCGTTTTAGGGAGTAGTTTACTGCTGATATATAGGGTGGCTTGGTGCTAGAAAAATGCTTTGGAACCACATGCTTGTATGTTACAAGGCTTTTATAGAGACCTGTGGTGCTCATTCTTTAACAAGCTTTAGGCTAGGTGACCATAAATTTGTACAGTTGTATAGGCCAGAATAATTGTAAGACTTGCATGGGGTAAGGGTTGATTGCTTTTTCAAATTGCATGTCAAACTGAACATAAATCTTGGTGTGCGCTTTTCTGTGACCATGGGATGCTGTTGTAGCTGATCTTACAGATTAGCTGCTTTACTCTTCTTTAAAACATTCTGGCATGATGGCCATTTCTTTATGCCTAAGTGAACGACAAATGTCTAAATAAACAACTTCATTAATATTAGAAACACATAAAAGGAAATGTTTAAAACCCACCAAACCTTCTAACAGCTAACAAAAAACTGGTTTTAACTACCTAGTACAGTTTGGAAGACCAAATCTAAAGTCAAATCTGTGAAAACAAAGTCTATAAATGCACTGTCATAAATTTTATGTGCTAAGTTATTGTTCAGGGGCCTTGTCATTAGTCTTTATAGAATTTGTATCAGCACATAAACTTTAGATGCTGGAAAGCATTTGCTGTCTTTCTAGCAAGTGCCTTCTTTCCTCATTTTTCCTCATGCCATTAAGTTGTCAGAGGTTCTTATCCCTTGTTCCTGTTGTACCTGCAGCAGGTCTTGGAATTTGATGTTCCTCTTCTGCATCTCCACGGCAATGTCAGTGGGAGTGAGATGTAGTTCTTTTCTATCTGTAGCAATGGCTTTGCTCAGTCTCCTAACTGGTCCTTCCATTCTCAGATTACTGGAGAAAGACAACTCGTTAATCAGAGATTCAAAAGAAAAATGGTGTCTAGCTCCTTTCTGATAAAGGCCCTAGTTCGTAAATTTTAACACAATGACTACTCTGTCTGTCTAAGCAAGGAAAAGGAGCTCTGTTCCAGTAGAGAAATTTCTTTAGCCAATGAAAAGATTTTGTAGACTCTGGTGACAATACCACATATCACTGAATGCAAGTGTTAATAACAGATGAGATGCAGCAAAATTCACCTTCCTAAACAAATTAACCAAAACCATGCTTGTGCAATAAGTCTGTAAGTATCATTTATTAGAAAGCGGCAAAGGCTACTGATGTGTGGTTATGTAAATGCTGCTACCTGATAAGCATAATGTGGCTGTATTCTGCAACTTCCTCCCCTTTCCTCATCAAAAATAGAAACATAGAACAGGCAAAACCTAGAAAACTTGGACTTTGCCACAGAGGACTTCAGCAATTTACTCCTTACTCTGATTGCCTGCAAAGAACAGGAGCTGAATGTCTGCAGAATTTTCATACACTTCCCTCCAAAAAAACCCCAAACACCTTACAAGGACAGACTGACTTTTGGTGACTTTGAACCCTGACACACTTTGCCCAATAAAGAGGTCTAAAATCAGCAGTCTAAGTCATGACAACTCTATCTCAATCTGTTTCCCGTTATGTGTGAATGATGCAGTTCTGCAGATTATGACAATCCACTAAAGAAAAGGCACATAATGGTATGAATTATGCCTATTTAAAATATATAGGTCACTACTACAACACATTTACACTCAGCTGTGTATTTACCATTCTCCCCTTTGACAATGAGGTGGACTTTGGGATGGAAGAGAGGTAATAAACTTCTGTGTTAGCCGCCTAAACGGCTTTTGCCCTTTACAGAGGCCAATCTCTCTAGGAAAAACCAACACTGTAACAGATAAAGCTACAAAATGTGCATTGGCTTGAAACATTGGTTCCTTCACTTTGATCCTGCAGTGGACACCCGTGAATCTGTTGCTTAAATCTCCTAGGATAGCTACTGGCCATTTTTGAAATGAACAAAAAAACTGGGACATGTAGTCTGTTTCCCACCACTAGTTATCAAACACAGAAGCAGGTCTGCTCCTCTGGTCAGCTGCTGTGAATCACTGACTTGGTAAAACAGGGGTTTGTTGTCTGTATCTCTGAAGAGTAGTCTGGAATAGTCCATGAAACAGTTCATAAAAATATGACTGAAGACTGAATGGAATAAAAAATACATTAAAGACTCAATGAAACTGAGATGGAAAGGCAGGTAAGCAGGACAAAGAGATACAGGAACTTGGACCTGTGACCAACTTCCCTTCGTGATCTTTAACTTAGAGTTAATACAGTGGATAACTGTGTATCGATACTTTCAAAGAGAGAACAGCTGCTGAGACAGACACCTGTGGACAACCCAGCAGATGATGATTGTAGTGAACCAAGGAAAATACTACAGGAATTTTTACATAAGTGATACCATGTTACAAAACAAAATGTACATGTAAACACAACAGCATTTTATAAAGATAATCCCAAGAGAAAGTTAAAATGAAAAAACAAAAAAAGTATCAACTGAAATTGGGCTAAATCAATATTAGTTTTAATACCAAAACTGTCTGTGTTACTGGTGTTTTCTACGGGAAAAGCAAACAAATAAACAAAGCCAGCTTTTTAAAAAACTAATACAAGGTTACTAACATTATTAAATTTGTGAAATTAAAACCACTGGAAAAGCTTCCACTGACTTAAAGGGATTTAACTATATCACTACACAGATAAATATAATCTGTTTACTTAAGCGCTTGGTTTGCCAGTGTTGTAGCAAAATATACACAGTACCACTCTGCCCAGTATGTAAAAGGTCATACCTGTACAGTCAGGAACTGAGTTGGAATAATAGAAATACTAAAATTATTTGCAGTTGTTTTAAGGACTTCAAATTATTATGCCCAAAGACCTGCCTGGATACATTCACTGCTGCTTCACCAGAGCCTACTTATTGAAGGACTCAAGTTACCATTTGAAACCAGAGAAACACACACAGAGCTGCAAATACCCCAAATAAACTGTTTCCTCAAAAACCTGCCTGTGCAAATGCATTGACATGAGGGTTTTGAAGATGCATCTCTAGCATACAAGTCAGAGCTTGACTGGTGCTCACAGGTTCCTGATGGTCCCAGTGTGGACTACAGAGACTTCTCTATGAAACACCTCATTAGACAGAGGAACTTTATAATGGATGAACAAAATCACACCATTATGTTACAGAAGAGCTAAATGTATTTCTGTGACATTATGACCAGGCACTTCAGACATCCCACCATTTCTAAATGCTGAGAAATAATAGCAGACTTCCTGACAACGAAAAATTGAGCTCCATACCAGCAACTGTGAATATTAACTCTATCCTAGCCAAAACCAGCACAGTGGGTCAGTATGAATTTTGATATGACTAGTCGCACTATATTTCCAACATTTTGAATGAAATTTCTCAATAATTCAGCAGCCCTTCACTAACAGACCCTGTAACATGATATTAAAAAAAAATTTGTAGCATTTAAATATGTGTAAAGGAATGCAGACAGATCCTGTTTTGAAATAAGACATCAAGCACTGTGCTGACTTCATCAGTAAGTGTTTCTACGCTGTATCAGCTTAAAACAAAATTGTCAGTGCATCCTATACATTAAGCTGTGTTTAAAAATACCCAGAATCAATGGAGCTGACTGATTGTTCTATTATTCCAAATTTACTCTGAAATACCTACATTTCTTGACACACAGTCCACCTCCTAATCTATCCTGAATGTAGCCTGTCCTTGTGTGATAAGAGATGTTTCTTCAGCTTCAAAATCCATGGAAAATAAGCCTCAGTCATGAGAGTGGCTTGTGTCAGAGTTCAACTTCTGCTTGTAAAGCTGTGCTCTCATTGTGCTTTTCCCTGAGTTCAGTCTTCTTTCTGGAGACTGCAACAAGCAGTGTTAGAAAAGAAAAAGTGAACAACGTAACTCTGAGTTAAGGCATTCACCTCCTATTGGAAAATTTATCCAGAAGGTGAAGAAGCAGAACAAGGTGAGATTACATATGAATATAGTGACGAGCTATTAATGTTCAAGGTGTTCTTCACATTTTCTTAGTTAAACAAAACCCTATAAAATTAAATAATTACTCAAGAACAACCAAAGCCATAACATCTGTAACTAGCAACTAGGTAGTGTTCTTTCATACATCTTTTTCCAGAGTTTACCAAGCTCTTCATGGGAAACTGTGGTATGTAAACATTATTACTACTTTGTTTGCTCTTCAGATCAAATCCATATGAATGAGGTGTGCATTCATTTCAAAATTTGGAAAATTCTGAGCTTTTTTTCCTGCAGCTAACCTATAGTGCCCTATTTTCCTTTCAGTCCTTTAATCATATTGCTGTAATTACTCCACTGTAATTACTCCACAATTATGTACATTATCTATACCTGGGCTTCCCAACCATGGATCATAACCTGTGACAGCTGGCTGTCAATCAGATCAAAATAAGACTTGTTCATACCTAAATAACCACTAAGAAGTGCATGTGAATAACAGCAGAAGCAGCACAGTAATGCTAAGAGACTTCTGGAGACCAGAAGTTGTGGGTTTATAGAACATAACTTTTATACTTTACAGGGACAGACTTTTGTCTTGGAAAACCAGAGACAAGTGAGACAGAAACACTGGAAGAGGTCACAGCAGAGAAGCTGTGTTTTCTGGCATTTCTTTGGCAGGTGAAGCTAACAGCACAGTAACAAAATGTGACTGAAGTTGAAACTTGTCTGCCCTAAATGAGGATGACAGGTTTGGAAATGGTCTAATCTAGGTATACTTAGTATTTGTATTATACGGTTTCTAATGTATTTATCTATTTTCTAGTGTTTAGAATTTTTTCCAAGCACAATTCTTCTAAACTTAGTCTTTTAAATTATTTAATTTCCTTAGGGCGGGTTCCTGGAACTCCTCTTGGCTTCCAACTCTTATCTGGGGAATAAAAATAGCCACCAATTTGCTGTACTAGATCCAGGGCTCACAGAACTAAGTCAAGGTATCCTAGCCAAGCCCAGGAAACAATATATTCTCTAAAGAAAGTATCCAGAATGGAAAAATGAAGCTTAGAATGCTTAGAGTTGTCACACTGATTTCTTAAAGTATTCCTGCCAGAATTTAGCAGAATTTGGCACACCACCACATTCATGCAGTGGGAAACCACATTCTTAAAGAAACTTGTAGAATGATTTAGCCAGTCTGTATGAATTCAGAGAGAAGATCTTAGCAGGAAGATGGGTAAAAGCACTTTACATATCTTACTACTATTTTTTGTTTTCTGAACTCATCTTTGAAATATAAAGGAAGTTAAGAGAACATGTTAAGATGATGTGGAAAAATCTAAATTAAACTCATGAGAAAAGGAAATATTTTTCTGACCTGCACCATAGCTGTGCCCAGACAATCCAAACAGGTTATGATTCTGTAATAAAAAGTATTGTTAACCATAATCAAGCTGTGACTTGTTGAGATAAAAGGACTTTCTTAACAGTGTTTACTTACACATATATTAAATAAAGCCTACGCGGATAAGGAGAATAGTAGTAGTATTTTAATTGCAGGTCTTTAACTGGGAAGAACTTTATCCTGTTTCCTCACAGAGGCAGTCATTACCAAATCAGCTCAGAGGGCAGAAGATTAAACACCTAATCATTACAGAGGGTGTTGAAAACCCAGACCATTATGTAAACACCAAATATCATAATGTTATTTTCCACTGGGTTGAGTTTCTTGCACTGTCTTCCCAGCCTTTTTGAAAACATTAGAGTTTTCCAACTTTTGAAAGCAAGTCACATGATTGTGAATTACTCCTAAAGCTGGTGTAAGGCAGGGATGCTTCAGCACCATGCAGTCACATGGAGTAAGACGGTTTCTCAACTCCAAAGTACTCCTTGTACCACATTTCAGCCACAGGGAAGAGTAGCTGAGCCAGGCTTAGATGCCCTGGGCCCAGTTACACATTCATAGGGTGGGTCTTCTGAACCATCCCATGAGCGCTGCTTTGGGAACACAAAGTGAGAGGTACTGAAGGGCTAAATTCTGGCCAGGTCTTTGTGTTCTCCGCAGATGGCATCCTACTGAGGCGATCTACACACACCCGCTCTCCCCCTGAATTTAATAAAAGCTTTAAGCAGCTATTCTCCTCACATAACTGAGCAAACTCACTCCCGAGCATGGGTTGCACTTTAGAAGGTAGACGACAGCCATTTATGTGCTGTCACTGCTACATTTCATAGCATGAGGGGTAATCCTCTTGGCACGGCCTTCGGTTACTAATCACCCCGCTTTCCGACAGCGGAAAACTGAAGGGTGAATTTACTCTAAGCAGCCCCCCCAGTGCCGCCTCCCAAGGCTTCCCTCCCCTCTAAGGCCGGCTGGAGCGGGCAGCGCCGCCGCCTCAGAGCGCTGCGCAGACGTGTCGCTCGCTCAGCAGCTGCCCAGCGCCGCCGCACGACGTGGCCGCACCGCGCTGGCCAAACACCGCCGGCCTCCCACACGTTCTTCCGCCGCCCCTGGAGGCGGCGGCTGGCGGCACCCGCCACCCGCAACGGAGATCTCAGGCGGCGCCCTCAGAGGCGGAGGGGCCCAGCCCTCAGCCCCCCTCAGCGCCCTCAGCCCCCCTCAGCGCCCTCAAACCCCTCAGCGCCCTCAGCCCCCTCAGCGCCCTCAGCCCCCCTCAG